>CM061147.1:29458902-29788902 GCA_030710495.1 Labroides dimidiatus | reverse complement strand
CGGCTCGATGTAGGTCGTCTCGTCTTGGCTCATCCTCTGAAAATGCCTTCAATCACATATTCAGTGTGATTACCATGGAAAGGTGTGAATCAGTTCCCACTGAATGACCCTTGATAAAATGGATTTAAAAGGCTCGTCTGGGGGAGAAATAAAGGATTCTGCTCACATAGTTTATCCAAAATATTGCTTGACAGTAACACTTTATTTGATACATCATATTATAGTATAAAACCATTTAAGATCAATTTATTAATGATTTAATACCCCTCTATTTGTCTAGCATGTGAGGCCTCTCTCTCTTTCTCTCTGCTGTAATGCAAAATTAGTCGACAAAATAAGTCTATTTAGATTGTCTTATAAAACTTTATTCATGTATTTTCATCTATGCCCCCACCTTGGCAGAAGTTGTCATTTTTTTCCATCCACAAACAGACTTTTGATACTTTGCTAAAAGTTATGCATGTTATGCATATTAGTTTTACAGCTAACAGCCTGTTTGTTTGTTTTTTTTTTTTTTGTTTTTTTTTTCTTCGATGGGATCTGCCAGCAGCTGACACTGTGTGCTCTGTCTCCTCTCATGGATCCTCTCTGGGACTGACAGCCGAAGCCAGCTGCTCCACTTCGCCTCTGCGCGTCAACACGTTTAACACAGACGTGTAAAAACTGCACACTTGAATAAGCTGACGAATGATTGACTCTATCGTAACAGTATATGTGCTTCTCTTCCCCTTCCTTCTTTTACTAGTGCCACCAATCTGTAAAAAAAGTAAAACAGTATGATGGATGGATGTCTATTTTAAATATTACCTTCTTTGTCTTTTTTTTTTATTTTTTATTTTTTTACACAAGCTAAAGAGAGAAGGTGGTGGAGGAAGTCATTTCTGTGTGACGTTTGCTCAGAGTTTGAACACCTCTGATACACGATCAATGGCAGAAGGCTTGGTAG
Organism: Labroides dimidiatus; assembly: GCA_030710495.1. Lineage (NCBI taxonomy): Eukaryota > Metazoa > Chordata > Actinopteri > Labriformes > Labridae > Labroides > Labroides dimidiatus. The sequence goes on along the minus strand of CM061147.1, from coordinate 29,787,956 downwards.
GGATCAACACTGGCAGACACTGAGTGGACTCTAAACTGGACTCACTTTTACATTTACCAGCTGGCAGCGGCCTTATCTACTGGCCCTGTCAAATTTAGATTTTTCTTTTTCTATAATCATATTAATATGTCTAAATTCATTATTATTCAGTTTATTACAATAATGTTTCCGTTTTGATTTATGTGGGGTTGAAGTGGGATTTCCCTCCTATCTGAAAGTCATTAAACGCATCACAGCTCAAAGCAGTGCAGCTGGCTGTTCCTTCAATGCTTGAAGCTACCGTTTGATCATAACTTTGACTGACGCTGTCATCAGCCAATCAGATTCTGATTTGTAGTGACGCTCCGCCCCCTGGCCCCTGCGATGTGTCAGCGCGAGCCTCTGTTGACGACGTTCACAACTTTTGCTAGCTGTCAGTGAACTTAGCTATCCGCTAATGCTAAACGCTGCGGCTACCGCTCCTGTGGGATTTTTAAAAGGATGGGAGGATGGAATTTATTTACAACTGATGGGTGAGTGTTACTTTATTTTTTTTTTGGAGTGGAGATAAAGTTATTGTGCTGTTTCAGTTTGTTGTTATGGCCGAACCTGACCGGTTTTGCCGGAGTTTGGTCAGGAGATGCTGTTTCTCAGTGTTAATGCCTGTTGACAGAGACAGATTGATGGTGCTCAGTAAGCGTTTGAGGGAGCTCACTGTCAGCTGCACCTCAGTTTTTGAATGAATAACTGTCGTTAACAGGTCTAACTTGCTTCATTTTGTCATTTTGCTAATTTCTGCTTTAAACTGTTGAAGTTGCGCGAGTATCAGGTGAACCTTGGTATTTTGGGAGCTTGTTTTGTGTCACGTGGTCTTAGTGCGCAACCTGGTTTTTGAGTAACATAATGGAAGATCTGAAGGCGATGCTGCAGTAATGCACAGTGGTGTGTGTGCTGTGCTTGTTGAATATCATCTGTGACTTTTTTGGTTATATCAGAACGTCTGTGACATTTCTGTATGTGTGTGCGTGCTTGCTTGTGTGTGTGTGTGAAGGCCCTGACTGAAACCCCACAGTGGGCCACTGCCAGCAGGTAAAAAAACAAAATCACCTCTCACAGTCGCTTCCTGCGGAACTACCAAACATACTTTAAGGCACATAGCCATATTCGAAACATCACCACATGCTGTATCAACGGGGAACAAAAACAGAAGCTACCTCTCCCCTGTAGTTGGAAAAAAAAAAAATCAACATGTGTCCAGAAAAGCAGACGGTTTTCACTCCATTGGCGTCCCTTTTGTTCACATTTACTATTTATTTTTCTGAATCGACAGTTTTGAGGCAAAAGAAATTTTCGTTCTTTGTGTTTTTCACTGTTCTCATCAGCACTTTCTCACAACACTCCTCTAAGCGAACAACAGTTTGAGAGTGGGAGTGAACATACTGCTTTCTCTGAACACATGTCTGCGTTTATGGCCATTTAGATAAAGGGATTCAATACTTATAAATAGAAACATAACCATTTGTATCAAAACATTTTGCAGCCACAAAAGGTTCTTTATATGGACTTAGGGTGCAAAGCAAAACCTTTTTAAGAGATGAGATCTTCCCAAGCTGGAAACTGCACTGTGAACTGATGGGTTTCATGGATTTCTGTACATATCCGCTCCATCCGTCTCGTACCGTCCACATTCATTCTAAGGTTACACGACTGTCAACATTGTGCTGTTTGAACCATCAGTAGTAGAATATACAAATGTACATATACACGATAGAAATGCATACATAATTGGTTATTACAATGAGACCTACAAAAAAGCATGAGAATAAAAAGTCTGTGAGATATTGCAGGTGAGGTAAGCAGAGCCACAAATGTGCATCCAGACTGAGGGATACACACCCTCCTACCAAGATTAAGCGCATGTCTATTTACATGGCATCATAACAAAGCTATCAAAAACAAAGGCTCCAAAAATTCCTCCTAAAAACTTTTTTTTGTTCTTTTGTTTCTCTACTTACAACAATGTCGATTCCATGTATGTACATCCCTAGAAAATAATTTAATTTTAGTTACACACTTTCTACATTTATGAAACAATACAGTTCTAGTCCACAAGAAAGGTTGTTTGTTTGTGCGTGTATTTGTGTGTACATGTTTGTACGTAATTTGTGTGTCTGTATGTATGTGTGTACAGTATTTGTATAAGGACGGGAAGGACGGTTGGCGCAGTGGAGGAAATGTTCATGGGTTGGCTAACAGTCGGAGGGGGCAGATTCAGAGGGGAGATGGGATGTGGTCACAGAGAGGACGTGGTGGAGTCGACGATTTCTCTCCCGTTGCACACGGTTGGGACGTGTTGGGTGCTGACGGAGGCTGCAGAGAGATGAGGGAAGAAAAGCGAAGACTTTTACTCACAGTGTCTAAATAACAGATACTTAAAGATAAAATGTTTTCAAACGCATAAAATGAAGAAAGATTTTTAAATTTTTACACATTTAGAATCAAAGCGACAGAAAAGAAAGCTTTGCCAGAAAGTATATCGAAAAAAAAGAAAAAGATGGCTACATGTATAAATTTCACTTTGTATTAAATGTGTCTCAAATAAAGGTGCTTTTCCACCACAGGAATTAGTGACCTTTTGAGGAACAATGCATTCGACAGCAGAAACCAGGGTCTAAATTTAGTTCTGGGTTTGTGAAATCGCACCCTGAAAAGCCAATTTCTGATTGGCAGACTAACCTGATTGTTTTTGTTTCACCTGCTGCCCACAAAATATTCACATGATTTGATTCACTTGATTTAATTGCTCCTTGACGTTCACGTTCTTTGAGGTTGATAATGTGAATCTCTCATCATCTCCTGGTGTTACAGTTTGAAGAGTTACCGTGTAAACTGGAGATTTCAGCTGAACAAATCAGTAGTTGTTGATGTAACAGGGTTCAAAATATACTATAAATAATTACTATTATTTTATAATTACACAAATTATACCTGTTTGTGTGTGAAAGTTGTAAAGCTTTATGTGAATTTCAAGTATTTTTATGTGCAGGAGTTCTATCTATCTATCTATCTATCTATCTATCTATCTATCTATCTATCTATCTATCTATCTATCTATCTATCTAATGTCATTTCGTCCTTTATGGCATTTTAATGTGATTATTCAACAGATTTTATTCTGTAAATGGAATACAAATTTATAATAATCTGATGATATGTGGAAAAGAGGAGACTAAATATCGAGAAAATGGGGACGGGACTAGATAAGCTCTGCTTCTCCCGTCTTCCCTTTCGGACATGTACAATTTGATCAACTATTGACAATGTGTGATGTTGTATAAGTGTGCTGACATGCCCGAAATAAATAAATAAATAAATAAATAAATAAATAAATAAAAATTTTATCTGTATTCCATGTCCAAAATGTTCGTGTTGAAGTGAGCTAGCTAAACACGCACGTGCTTTGTGCTGGTCTGCGGACAGTGAAAGTTAAGCTAGCTAAAATGTGCTTTTGTCTGTGTAGGAGCAGAGGTGGGCTGTGTGCTTGTAAAACACTGAAGCTCTTTCTGTTCAACAGAAAAAACACAGAGCAAGATACTGGTGTTGATCTGATAAGTAATTATTTATTTTAACCTATTTGTGATGGAAACATATGACTGATAATCGCAAGCTAACAGGATTACTCTTTAAACTGAAGCAACAGTTGATCTGTGCCTTGGCTTTTAAAATCTGTCTTCTTGCTTTAGGTTGAGTCTCTTGCTTTTGTCTCCATCCATGAGCTGATTCAACAAATCTATTTGCAGTGTGATGAATCACGATCAAAACCAGCTAGAGCTTCATGTCCTGCATGCTAACCGGCTAAGTGTAACATCACACATGTCGATGATGGCCCATGTTTCGTTTTTCATTGGCATCGTCTTTGTCAGTGGTCTTTGTCGATGGTCTTTGTCAGTGGTCTTTGTCAGTGGTCTTTGTCTTTTGTTGACTGCCCTCTACTGGACTGGCAGTGTTGTACAATTTCTTTCAGTGCATCTTCATACATCACTGGCCTGATCTGCATCATCTTCACAGGACTTTAGGCCTCATTTGAAATGCAGACAACAAGGGCCCACAGGAAGTATTTGCTTCCTTGAGAAGAAGATCCTGGAACAAAAAGTTCCTGGTACTCCATATTGAAAAGCACTTTAAGCCTCTTTTCAGGGGGCCGTGTTCCCTTTTGCCATCCTGAGTCCTGACTGAACCTGTCGGTCATGCATTATTTTAGACGTTATCCTTTTGGAGTGACAGAAGTAATTTTATCATCCATCAAAGTCTTCTCTACCGGGCCGCAACTAACGCTTATTTTCAGAATCAATTAAAGATTGATTATTCGCTTAATTGTTGAAGCTCTACTTCTCCAGCTGTTTCGTGAGACCAAAGCACCAAGAAACACTGATATATTTCAAGATGTCTGATCCTGTGTCCTTGTAAAACACAGAGGTGTTAAAAAAAGACCAAAGAGTGCTGCTCTAAACCCGGCCTCTTTAGAAATGAGGTAACAGTGTGTAACCCACCGTGGGATGCGTAAGAGGTGGCAGCCCCGCTGACACTGAAGCGATTGAGGTTAAGCCTGTGGCTCGTCACATTCTTCTGCGGCTGAAACATGATGATATGGACCTTGGGAGCAAACATACAGCCCAGGACCACGAAGCCACTGAGGCTGACGGAGATGCACATGGTTGTGGTCTGTACCTGCAGACGAAAAGAGAAAACAGTAAGAAGACGCCCGGCTCTGATGAACAAATCCTACAGAAACGCTTCGTGGAGCTAATATGATGATGAAAATCTATCGTTATAAACATTTGTCTAAGGCATTTTTAAAGGAGTGGAAAATGTGCTTCAGAGGCAATAAAACACTAAAAAATTGAAGAGAAAATCAATAAACAGAGGATAAATACAGAGCACAAAAACGCCTCGGGTAATTAACCTATCTGTAAAAAAACCACAGAGCAAATGAGGCCCATAAAGCCAGTTTGTAACTATTTATTGGCAGACTTTTTTTCCCCCCTTATCTTGCTACAGTGCTGTGGATAACAATTACAGGACAGATCAATGAAAGACTTCATCAACAGTGACCACAGGCCAAACTGAACAGCATCTCAGGGGTAAATGTAACTCCATTTTCTGAGATTTGTCAGATCAAAACCAAGACCATGTGTGCCGTTTGTCCCCCCTTCAGGCTGCCAGATCACTGCTGTGTGTTACTTTGAGTGGCTGAGAGATGTTTACAGGGTTGATTAACAGCAACTCACAGAAAAATCACAGTGGTGCAAGGAGAAGCACATCCGTTCTCACCCTTCAACATCTCCTACGCTCCTACGTGTGTGTGTGTGAGAGAGAGAGAGAGTGGGTGGTTATGCATGTTGGGGATCTAATGCCTCCACCTGTCTAATCTTAAAGTCAGATTACAAGGCCAAAGAAATGCTTGTTTGCAGAGAGAGAGGGAGAGAGAGAGAGGGAGAGAGAGAGAGAGGGGAGGGGATCAAATGAGCAGCCCTGGCATCAGCACTCCTCTCATATGCCCTTTGATACAGTGCGCTATGTGTGTGTTGTTGCAAGCGTGTGTGCTTAAGGTTTGTGTGTACAGCATGCTTATGATTTGTATGTACCAGGTGACCCCCCCCCCCCTTTCTTCACTGTTAAATCTGGACATGTGTCAGCAGTTTGACTGAGCCTGTCTGCTTGTCATCCTGAAACTGCAGCGCTGGGATTTTCTGACAGCAGGATTAGAAATTGTTTAGGTTGCCACTGGAACTGTGTTGGTTACAATACTGAAACTGAAAAGAACTTCCTGGATGGCAAATAATTACATTTTGGGAAAATATATTTTTTTTCTTTAAGTATATAAGAAAAAATGTCTGCAGTCTTTCTCAGAAATCAGCTACATGTCATTTCTTGACTCCCTTTTTTTATATGAATCAAGTAGGGATGCACCGAATATTCGGTAACTGAATATGTTCGGCCGAATATTGCAAAAAAAAGCAACATTCGGCCTTCGATGAAGTGAGTTAAAAGCAAGGCCGAATAGTAGCGTGTGACATAATGACGCAATCAAACAGCAAAGGCTACTGGAATATTTAAAAAATGTCAGAGTCTGCAGACAACAACCCGCTGCTTCACGTTCAAACAAGCGCCGCTCCTCCGCTGGTCTGTCTGCGGACACTACTCCAACATAAAGCAGACTTCGGGCGCACGCACGGCTCGCCTACGTCACCATGAAGCGTCTATCAAAAACGTTTTACATGCAGCGCGGTCTGATCAGAGTCAGTAGAGTGAGACAGAGAACAGGATTGTAACTTTAGAGACTTTTTGGCTCATGTTAAGTTGTTTTGGTCCCACACAGCCCTCTAACACCCCGTTATTGTTTAAATAACTGTCGAGAGGAGCGGTCACGGCGATCATGTGCGCGTGCGCGTGCTCGTGCGTGAATTGTACCATGCAGGTAATATTGGAAACAAAAAGAGAGTCACACTTGATCCCGATCAAGTTGATAGATTTGTGTTTCTGGCAAATAATGAAGAAATGAAGACGGGCTGTTCGGCTTGAGTATCAGTTATATGTTTTACCTTCTTATTCAAAGCTGTCCAAGCTTTCTCTTGTTGTTAAGGAGACTGTTAAGGAGAGCGCGCGCAGGGGCGGGGGGGTATTCAAATATATTCGAAGAGTGATGGGTCATTAAATATTCGTTCAATATGATTTTTTGAAAAAGTGACAGCCCTATTCGGTATTCGGACAAGCGTTTATATTTTATTCGGCTTCGGCCACAAATTTTCATTTTGGTGCATCCCTAGAATCAAGCAAACAAGATCCAGTGTATTTATAAAAATCAAGCTTAGGGATACGGACAGGAACCCCAAGGTAACTTACAATACAATACCCAATACCCAACACATGACCCATGATAACCCGAGAATCATGACATTATCATTCTGCAATAATTGATAAATTGTAAGAAAATCAATAGAGCAGGAATTATGTCCTGAGTGTTTAGAGCATCGTATTATTTTTAAATCAATGTATTGATATCTGATGTCAGGGATGTGATAAGTGTATTGCCCAAACCAGCATGGCTGAATATAACTGCCTATGTTATGACTCATCCAAGGGGCAAAATCAGGTCTAACCCTTTAAAGCCTGACCCATCAAAAAAATTGTCGGAAAATTCACATTTTTTGGAAATGAGATGTTTATTAGCCCTTTTAACAAAATCCACAAAAGAATATTGCTGTATCATTTTGTTATTGATCATTTTTTTTGTATCACATTTGATGAACTGGGCAGCCTTTATTTAAGTTAAGTTTTTCATAATTATATATTCATTCGAAGCAGAAAATACTGATTTAAAAAAAATGAGTAACAATTTAGAAGTTGTTCCTACCACAACTTCTTGAAAATTAGCACTGATTTACATGGGAAAAAAAAGGTGTGTGGATAATTTCCTGAGAGCAGCTGTTCTGAAAAGGGTCAAAATACAACTTAAGCTGCTTGTAGTGGATTGATAATCCTAAAGGGGTTAGAATACATTTTTTAAAGTTTTTTTAACAGGTTTTTAAGGAAACTATTTATTACGTTGATGAGATAGAGGTCTTTGAAACTTATGTATGGAATATGATGCGTTCTTCAATTAAGGGTTAAAAAAAATGAAGCCTATGTGGAAGTGCTAAAAATGTCTGCTTGAGACCAGAAGTCACATTAACACCAAGCCAAAAAAACAGACTTCAAAAATGTACGTTTACCACAGAACTTAACCAGAGAAGAAGTTGTTACACCATTTTTTAAATAAATTTATGCCAAGTTTGGTCACAATTTCACGCCAGGAATTGTTCATCACACGGTTATCACGGTGATCTTTGTGTGGTAAACCATAAATGCCAGGATTTTTTTGTACTTCGGACAAAAGGAGCTTCTGTTTGTCCACTTGTCTCTGCACAGAAATTAGAATTTTTTGGAGGTGTGGGACGCAGAAATTTCCCATGTGGAAAAGGCAATGCAAGGCAAGGCAAGGCAAGGCAAGTTTATTTATATAGCACATTTCAGCAACAAGGCAAATCAAAGTGCTTCACATTGCGGCAAAACATATTAAAAGAAACAATTTAAAAATTAATTAAAAGAGCAACAAAAAATAAAAAATAAAATAAAAATAAAAGAAAGTAAAATGACAAAAAAGAAGGGTAAAAGTCAGTGCAGAATGCAGAGGTGTGCAAGAAAATTGATATTAAAATGATTTGTTTAATCAAAAGCAGCTGTAAAAAGGTGAGTCTTCAACCTGGATTTAAAGGAGCTGAGATTTTCAGCAGACCTGATATTTTCTGGAAGTTTGTTCCAGATACTTGGAGCATAAAAGCCGAATGCTGCTTCTCCATGCTTGCTTCTAATTCTTGGGATTGAAAGTTGACCTGATCCAGATGACCTGAGTGATCTTGATGGTTCATACTGGATCAGAAGATCACCGATATATTTTGGCCCTAAACCATTTATTGCTTGAAAAGGACTGTGCAAAGGGGCTAGGCTGCTAAAATGATGTTGTCCGAACAAAGACGACCAAGACCAAGAAGTAGGTTCAAAGCCCGCTTCTTTAGTCAGCACTTCCAATACGGCCCCCACTGTTGTCTTTATTACTCTGTTTCAGGAACAGACTGGTGATGTCGCTGAGACTGTGTCCATATATTGAACAGTCAATGGTCTCGTTCCTGTTTAGAAGAATTTGTGAGACTTATTTATGGTATGTTGGGTTGTTTTTTCCACATCTCTATGATCTTCTGATCAGGGAGTGAAAGCATGTTTGGCCCATTAACAGCGACAAAGAGAAGGCTGTTCAGTGTGGATGTGTTCGTTCTGTTGAGCTCATCAGTGAGGAACAGAGAGACAGCAGAAAACACTTGCGGAGACTGTCTCCTTGGACCCAGTGGTATTTATAATGCAGAAGTCCTCAATAATCTTTGGTTTTAAATCATTGGAGAGAATGAAATTCATTCAGCAGAGGCAGGGATGCAAAAAACCAGAGGAGGGGTTGATCCCCCGCCCCAAATAATTTCACCCTGAAGTATGTGTGTGAGTGCATGTTAAAGATGATTTTACCCTGTAGTCACTGGATGTGACATAGAAGATGGGGAGAAATGCCAGCCAAATGATACAGGTGGTGTACATGGTGAATCCAATAAACTTTGCCTCGTTGAAGTTCTCAGGACACTTCCTGGTCTTGAAGGCATACCTGCAAAGCAAAAAAAAAAAAAATTCAGGTTAGATAGACATAAGCTGGAAAAATGTCTGATACCTTGCAACAGGGTAGAGATTTGTGATTTTAGAAATCAAGGTGAGTGAAATACTTAAATCAATCTTCATTGCACATTGAATCAACCATGACACACTTACACAGTACACAGGATGACCAGGAGCACGTCGTATCCCAGTGATAGCAGCATGCTAGAGTCTCGGACGTTGCACTTGAGAATGACTGTCTGTCGTCGCTCCGGCGAGGTAAAGCGCCGTGTCCCGGGAACTTCCAGAAGCAGCCACACTGACACCATCACCAACTGGACGGAAATCAAACTGAGACAGATAAACACCTGGAAAAGAAGAGGAGAAGAGGTGAGTAAGGTCATCAACATCCTCTGAGTGTCCATCCATCCATCCGTTTGACTGATGCAGATGGATGGATGTGATGCAGCAATCACTCACCTGAGAGGATGGGCTAATGAAGCGTGGCCTCACTGCTCCCGCTCCATCTTTAACGCCGTTAAAAATCCTGGCGATTCTGTTAGTTTTGGTAAGGAGGGCGGAGTAGCAGACAGCAAATGATGTGCCCAGTCCGAGGCGCCGAAGAGCACAGATGGCAGGAGATGGTTTGGCCAAGAAAAGGAAAGTCATGGCGTAGGACATGAAGACTCCCGAGAGAAGGATGTAACAAAGCTCTCTGCCTGAAGCTTTCACCAGCGGTGTGTGGTTGTGTCTGACAAACACCCAGAACACCAGGCCAGTGCACATGAACCTGTAATTTAGGCAGACGAAAAAACAAACAAACAGTGAAATGATGCCACAGTTTTGATTGGTGCTTGTATTCTTTCCCAAGAGTGCAGAAGTTGTATCAACATATTTACTGAGTGAAGGAAGCATTTTTTTTGTGAAGAAGCATGAGTAAAACAGCTGAGTAGAGAAAAGAGTATGTAGAAGTCAAACAGGTAAACTTCAGGAAAGTTTCCTGAAAATTTTTCATGGGAATTTGAGTTAGGGATTATTGGAATTTTTCAGGATTTTCTTGCTGTCAACTTAGATGAATTTCTCTAAAAGAAATCCTGGCTTGGTAATTTTACCTTTTTTATAAACTCTTGAATTAGGTTTTCAAAAAAATATCTCAGTTTACACTAGGGATGCACAGAAATGAAAATTCTTGGCTGAAACTGAAAACCAAAAATGAAGAAACTGAGGCCAAAGCTAATTTACTGGACACAAATGCAGCCTAGAGTCAAAGCAGACAATAACCGTCTTGATCCATTTCATTCATATATATACGTATATACAGGGTGTCCCTAAAAATGTATACACCTTTTAGCAGCTGATGACTCAATTGTTTGTTTTTTCTTTGCAGATTGAACCCATTGAAGCCAGACTAAACTTTGAAGAACCGAACTGAGAAACAATTGAACGTGAATAAACGCAAATACCAAGTGAATCGTTTCATGATGTGTGCTATTCTATCACTTTGCGTTGTCGGCAGTGTCTGGACCAGAACGGACATCATTTTGAGAACAAGCAGTGACAAAACAATTGAATGACGTTTGTAAATTCTTTTTGATGTTGAAAATTAAACAAATTATAATAAACGCCTAGTTTATAAGTATTTAAAGTGTGTGTACATTTTTAGGGACACCCTGTATGTATACTTTTGTTCATGTGTTTCTGGTTTCATAAAAATCTGTAAAAAAAACAAAACAAAAACAACAACAACAAAAACTTCAAGCTTACTGGTTTTCTTCTTTTACCAGAGATTCATTCACACTGTTTCAGCATGCTAAAAAAATCAAAACTTGACAATCGGAGCATTACGTTTGCTAAGTTATGATCTGACAACAACTGTGAAGCTGGAGAGGTTCAGCCCCACTCAGTTCCCATACCCTGGTCCAACATCCATACAGACAAACAGACACACACAGAAACACCTCAGGACCAGTCAGGAACTGTTATCGTTGACAGCCCTTCAACACTCACCCGACACATGCAATGGTTATTGGACCAATGGCCCAGGCATCTTCCCACATTATATAGTCCTCGGGAAGGTCATAACAGGACGTCAGATCCTCAGTGGGCCACTGGCCAGGAGCACAAGGCGAGCAGGTGAACTCATCTGCCAGGTATTCATGAGGCTCACAGGCTGTGCAGATCCAGCAGCAGTACTCGCCTGGGAGACAGGAATATGAGCAGCAGAGTGTGACAGCCTGAAATTTTTTTCTAAAGGCCTGCTATGGTGTGTTTCACTAATAAAAAAAGGAACATTGCCTCCCACCTGCCTGCATTTTCTTCATCTCATTGCGTTCACAGGGGTCGCTGCACTGCGAGGTGGGCACCACTTCTCTGGGCCAGTGAATCAGATCGTGGCTCAGGCTCAGACTCTCAGCCCATTCTCCTACTGGCACGTAACCGTAACGATCAGAAGAGCGCTGGTAGCTGAAGATATTGTATCGGCCCATGCCGTCCCCCTGGGAATCAAACTTCACCAAGGTCTCAATGCCTGGAGGAGCAAAGGGTGCTGGAGGAGTAGAAAGGACAGTGAAAACATGAGTAGAATAAGGAGATTAAAGCTTAACCATCACAAACAGTCACCCCATTGATGCCTCTTTAAAGCAGCAGCGAGGACGGAGACTCAGAGCCGTGGTCAGTTAAGCCTCGAGGGAAACAGAGAAGATGGTGGGGATTACATTCGTGTTTTTTTATTACAGAGGACCAGCAAATCACAAAAGTATTTGCTAAGAGGCTATAAATGCCTGCTATGCCTGGTAATATCTGTGTGTATCAATGGCCTCCAATGTTTCCCTGAGGTCACATAGGGACAAAACACTGCTCAAAATTCTGATCTGACAAGCTTTATTACCAAATGCATCACAAACTGCCCATAGAGTCACAGGCACAGAGGCAGGCGACTGATTCCCTGAGTTGCGCTATAGCTACCCACACACAGACAGAATCAGCCTCTAGGTCTCTTATGTGAGGGAGCTACACTGCTGAAACTGCCAAATTGGTTTGTATACAAGTTGTTATGAAAGGATTACCATCTACCCCGAGGATGTGGGAACAGAAGACATTGTGAAATTGGCAGGAAGCTGAAACCATTAAAAAAAAAAGTGAAGAAAAGGCATCTATGGGAGAAAAAAAGGGGGAAGTTCTTGATGCCATGCAGGCAGTGTTGGACCTGACAGAGCTGACACCCGGTTGTTTTGACACAGACAAACTGCACGTCACTCCTACGGAGCCACTTCTTTCCTTACAGCGGGGCAATCAACTCTGTGCCGCTGACACACTGTACATGACCAAGTGCGATACGCTGCTGCCTTCACTGTCAAATGATGATGTGGCTTGGGGATAAGTGCAGCGTGTACTGGGTTTATGGAGCATCGCTCTTTTAATGTTAACAAGGCTCTCCGCAGCATCGATAATGTTCTACTGCCTCTCCCATATCTCTGTGTCATCGGGAAATGAAGGAATCATGTGTCAAAACTCTGGCTTCACGCTCTGAATCGGTACGATAAATCAGAAAAATGTGGATTTGGAAAACGCTGTTGGGTAGAAAAGTGTGTCCATGCACACTCCCACACTCACACACACTATCACGTCTTCGGACGCTCCATTAGGTTTTACTTTACAGTGTGATGGTTAAGGTATTGCTCTGAGCGCTGTGGGAGGCTGTGCTGACAGAACCAAAGCTCTGACCCTGCTGTTAGCGTGCGCGTGTGTGTGCGTGCAACACTGACAAGGGCTAAAACTGTGCTATTGTTGTTAAAGCTCAGAGTGTTCAGAGAAGAATGGTATGTCAGGCGGCAGCAGGAGGGGGGGGGGGTTAGGGTTTATGAAATCCATAAATCACAGAGACAGCACAACCCGCTCTCTCTCCTTCTCTCTCGCTGTCACAGGAAATTCTATCTGTCAAGTCTCGGTTGGATTTGGGGCTAAATGTTTTGGTGACAGCTAAATGAAAATGATTTCAATAAGAAAGGACTGATAATATCTTCAGAGGAGTTATGAAGCCATTAGACTGCAAGTTGGCAGATAATAAAGTCTGCTAATAATACCGTGCTATGAGACAAGCCGCACCTCCTCCTCTTAGATATCTATACACATTCACAGAAACACTTTGCCACTGGCTAATTATCACAACTGCACCTTATTAGGACCTTAGATGTGTGCTGAAGCCTAATGAGCTGTATTTGGTAAGTACTTGTAATACAGGGTAAAGAGATAACAGCGTTCGCCTCCAGATCCATCCAAAGGCGCTGTATTGTCCTTGACTCCCTTCTTACGGATCGCATTCAGAAAGCAATCGACTCAGAGGACGGGTGATTCCTCCGTCTCACCAACATCAGCGACCTTGCTGACATGACAGAGCGGCTTATCAAAAAAAGTGTATGAGGGAGCAAGTTTGTGCCAGCGAAGGCCACTGAGGCTCCTCTGGTGACTGCAGAGAGCTGTGAGAGTCAGCCCGGTCCTTGACTGATGGACAGCCGTCTCTCTCTCCCTTGATCGCTGGTTTGAAAAGTCTGGGATGGTCAGAGTTGGACCAGGAGACGAAGAAAGACAAAAAGTCTTCAGCAGTGTCGTTTTCTTTAATGATGATGGGATTATTTCCTTAACACCCCTTTTTTTTTCCATGACAACAACGAGCTAAACATGGCTCTTTGTTGACTAAATCATCAACACGTTTTTGAATTTTCGTTGATGAAAATGATAATCACTACAACACAGAAATGTGGATTCTGTGTTTGTGTCTCCCTGTGTCTGTGAAGTGGAAGAACAGTACAAAGTACAACACACTAGCTAATATAAACAATAAGATTAATTAAAAGAAAATTGGTAAATAAATCAACCGAAATGCTTCGTTAGTACCTAATATCGAATTATGCCTCGTTTTTCGGTGCCAAGTTTCAGTACCCAAAGGGTTAATCACGTGATCAAGATCCGATAAAGCCACCGGTGTAATGTTACACATGGTTGCAGTATCAAGGACAGTGTTGCCAACTTGGCGACTCTGTTGTATTTAGTGACTTTCAGACCCCTCTAGTGACTTTTTTTTCTTAAAAGCGTCAAATCTAGTGACTTTTCTGGAGTTTGGGATGGAATGAAAGCATGTTTTGATCATCAGCCACTGCTTCTCAATGAGCAGCGGGCGCTGAGCCCTGCTCCTCTCCAAGACATTAAAAAAAATAAGAATTGACAGAAGAAAGTTCATCTATAGATATAAACACTTTTACTGTGTACTCATTGTCTGACCTGTCACTTGTTTGCAACTGTTCTTTTGCACTGACCATTATTGAATTTTTTAATGTAAGAAAACGGCTCAGAGTAGAAAATTAGATGTAGATGAAAAATAAAACTCAAGATTTGTAATAGAGCTGCAACAATTAATCGAATAATCGATTATTAATCGATTACTAAATTAATCGTCAACTATTTTGATAATCGATAAAGTCATTTAGGTAATTATCTTAGAAAAAAAGTCTGAATTTTCTAATTTCAGCTTCATAATTATAAATATTTTCTTATTTCTTTGCTTCTCTATGGCACTCCTGAATACCTTTGGTTTGCAAACCAGACATTTGATGATGTCATCTTGGAATCCAAAAAAAAAACTTTGACATTTTTCACCATTTTCTGAAATTTTATGGACCAAATAACTACTCGATTAATCGAGAGAAAAATCGAAAGATTAATTGATTATGAAAATAATCGTTAGTTGCAGCCCTAATTTGTACAATAACGTAATGAAATTTTGTTTTTGTTAGAATTGAAAAAGTATGGTTCAGGAACTGGTATGGAAGTGAAGGTATCGTTATCGGTACAAGAATCAAACATTTTTGATTGATACTCAGCTCTAGTCAAATGTTACATCATTATTGATATTGATTTCAATCAAATAAAACAATTATCATGACAGAAAGTTTACTTCACTGTGCAGCACTAAATGTTTCATAAAATACAGCTAAGATGAAAGTGAAAGTGAAAGTTCGGTCAAAGAAGAAAGTTGTCTTTCACTTTGTTCTCTTGACTACAGCACTGAGTGTCTGAATAAAATGCTGCAGGTCATCCATCCAGTAGATGTAGAGGTGTTTTAGATGAACTGGCTCAAAAGAATGTGGATTTTGGCAGAATGCTACAGCTGGAAAGAGCAGCTGAAAGGACGTTTGTCCCTGAGCTAGCCTCTTTGAGTGGTGTAACTTTGATGAACCATGAACCGAAGTGATTCTGATCACTTCATGAACCAAATGTGGTGACTGCTTTCTAACAGCGGTGCGGGCTGTCCTGCAGTATCAGAACACAAACCCTTAACACAAAGCAAAAAAAAAGAGCAATGACTGATGATTCATGCAGACGACACTTCCCGCTGGACCTGAGTTGAGCAGCTGAGACCATGGGAGGATTCGTCCCTCATCAGTGAAAGCAGCTTTGACTGACTTTTAACACCTCACGGTTGTCTCAAGCACCCGGCGATGAACTGTGCCTTCTCTGCCACATTCTCCTTCAGTCTTTCACGTTGTGCAGCGAAGACACATTCATTGCATTGTCAACAGAATCTGAGAATAAGCGCAACGAGCGAGACAATAAGCAGAATTTGTGGTGAGAAGTTGGTCGAGACAAACTGTTGATTTAAAGATCCTACATTGTTTTTTTGGTGAGTCACTGACGTTCCTGCTAACTGGAGAAACACCTTATTATCCTGGCTTGATTAGAAGCATGGCGAAAACTGGCTTTTCATTCAGAAGCTGTGAAATTGATTGAGTTCTCGGCCATGTTGTGCTAAAGCAAAAGCCCAATGGGGATTGTGGGTATTAAAGATGGGTAGAGGAGGAAAGAAGAGGAAAGGGGTTTTTGGGAGAAATAAGTAGGTATAAGTAATCTGAAAGTGGAGAGAGAGAAGAGAGAGAGAAGGCGAAGTATCCAGACTCAGAAAGAGGAGGAATCGTCTTTCTGAGAGTGTGACTGAAAACTCGAAAGCTGGCTGTTGATTAGTTCTTGGCTCGCGAATAGAGAATTGTATTTCTAAGCATTAATTCATCTCCTTGACTTAATCCTGTTTACGTGTTGGTTTATTTAGAAAGGCACAGCTGTTTCAGGTGATATAAATACATCTCTGGATGCTCAAAACGAGATCCTAGCGTTGTTCCTTCATGACCTTACCGATCCGTGACCCATCGAGTCACAAGCTCATGTACACATGTAAGAGAAAAGCGATGCACTCATATGTCACATACAGATCTCAGATCAGCTATATTTGTCTTCCTGGCAGATTTGCTCCCTAAGGATGGAGAAGCTGCGGGCGCCATGGACCCAACAGCCCACAGGGGAGCAGAGGACAGAAAGACAGAAGCGGAGGAAGTCAAGAACAAGGGGGCGGCGAAGAGGGGGGGGTTGTATAGGAGGAAATGTGCGGTAGAAGCAGAGAGCTGAGTCTTGACAGAAAGAAAGGTGTTGAGATAGAGAAGACAAAAGGGAGGGAACGGCGGGCCAGAAGCAAGGAGGTGCTGGGAGAAAGGATGAGCAAGAAGATGAGATAAGGAGCAAAGAAAGGAGAGAAGTGACAAGGGAGAAGATTGTTAAAAAAAAAAGAGAAGAGATAGCACAAGAGAGGGAGACTAATGTGACGCTAGTGGAGATACAGGTGGATGGAAGAAGGCCTTTAGAGGGAGAAATCAATAGAGAGAAGGTGAAGGATGGATGGAAGCATGAGCCAAAGGAAAGGAGTGGAGGAGCAGACCGACGCAGAGGCAGCGGAGGCAGAAGAGCAACCTTGTGAAGTCTGAGTGGGATGTGCTGTTTTTGAATGTAGAGAGAGAGAGAGAGCGATAGAGAGAGAGAGAGGGACACTTTCTGGGTGAGAAAAGGAAGAGAGATGGAGAGAAACAGGGTGATGGAGGTATGGAGGGTGAGAGAAAGAGAGGGAGAGCAGTAGAGAGAGAGAAGAAGAAGAGTGAGAAGGTGAAAAAAAAATAAGGAAGAGAAGGAGTGAAGGTTGTTCTCTAGCATCTAAACGTTGCAGTAAGCTCCCTGCTCAATATGGCCCTGAAGGCACACCGCCTCTGCTAACACAGACGTATCACTCTCACACACACACACACACACACACATACACACATTTGCACACACACTCAAAAGCACAGAGAAGAGGGAATATTACATCTATCACCACTATTTCAACAGAAGAGTGTGTGCGTATGTGTGTGTGTGTGTGTATATACTGATATGTTGTTGCTGCAGATCGGGGCGGTGGGTGGGTGGGAGTTGAATGATGGCTTTGAGAAGTGTGTGGGCTGGGGATGTCTGCAATTTCTTACTGGCGAAAAAAAAAAACAACAACAAGCTTTTCAAGCTGCCACTTTGTAAAGAAGCTGAGTGTGTTTGTGTATCAGTTCCTTTGTCTGTTTGCACGGGTGTGTTTTGTGATCCCTGAGAGGACGCAAAAACGTGCCCCTGTGTGTGCTACCAGTTGGTAGAGAGCAGTGCCCATGATCTACTCGATCACTGCAACAATTGGCAACAGTGTCGGCTTCATTACCATAGCAACTAGCGAGATGAGGCTAGATTAGGAGAGCGGCGTATGAAAACACTCCTAAAGTGCTAAACGTAATGCTCCTGTGCATCGCATACGCTGTCGGAAAGACACACACACTGCTGAAAACACTGCTTGCTCTTATATAAGTAGAGATTGATCGGTGCAGAGATACCAGTGGGATCAACTTTGCTCCGTGAAGTAAACATGCGTGTGTGTGTGTGTGTGTGTGTGTGTAAGAGAGGGAGATCCGAGGGAGAAAGAGAGCGCACAGCCGTGTTGGTTTTTGCGTCTGCTACAGTTCAGACTGAGAGCACTGCGGATGGTGATGCTGCAGTATTTATACCCCACATTCAACCTCAACTCACCTCAGCTCCTTCCTAATCTACTGTAGACGGAGGGACTTCTATGAGTGCGTCACACAGGGCGATCCAGCAGCTCAGAACAAATGCATCCATATTTCTTTTTTTCTTTTTGCTTAAACTGATACAGCTGTCACCGTTGAGCTGTGCTTTAACATACTCCAACCTTTCCTGGCATGTTATCACTGCAGTGTGAGACATGTTCCTCATGACCAAACATCACAGGTAAAAAGAAGAGCGGAAGATCAGTGGGATTCACATCATCTCATCTTCAACTTCCTCCTCAGCCTCCTGAAACTTTCCGTATGTGGATCTGCATATCCGCTCCAACCCTCTCTGTAAGCACCCTAAAAGGGAGTGGTTATCCTGTGACTGCATTTGCCTGGACTGTTTCTTCTATCTCTCTCCATCTTACTTACACTCTCTCTCTCTCTCTTCCCTTCTTTCTGCCTCCCTCCTCTCTGGCAGAAATGCTCCAAATCCTTTGATTTGTAGCAAAAATGAAGATGGTGAATTTCAAAGAGAAGCCTCATCTTCTGCTGACGCACACTGTCCCACTCCAGCAGTGCCTCACTGCTCCCTTGTTCCTTCCCTCCTTCCTGCCCTATCTCTTCTTCAGCCTTACTCCTGTTTACCTTACCTTAAACTCTCTCTCTCTTTCTTTTCTCACTCCAGTCTTCCTGCCACTCTTATCGGTAAGCTTCCGTCCCCCTCCCTTCTTTGGTGATGCCATTCGTTCGTCCTACATCCATCCCTCCTGCTCTCTCCCTAGCGTACAAAGCTGCAAAGCTGCCGTGTAAGTGCTGTTTGTCTGGTGGTTTTGATGTCTGCTCTTGGTCACGGTTGGTGGAGGAATGAGCACCTCTAAACCTGTGTCAGTCCCCAAGACACAGCGGTTTATTTATAACGCTTCCTTTGTACGCCATCTGTCAGTCAAGCCAATCCTCTGTTTCTTCTCTCCCAACTCTACAGAGACTGACAGACAGACTGGCAGCCTGCTATAGGAGCTATTATAGCACACACAATCTCATTAGAGCGGGAGAGAAGAATATGGCTGACGGATTAACTGCAGCCTTCTTTCCTCAAAGCAACTTTGTAGTGTCCTATCAATTACGCATGGATAATAGGTGTCAATGGCAGGCTGGCTCTGACAATACATAGCAATTAAGTGGATTTGTCTCAGTACTTCTTATGTTCTTTGGCTTGGTCGCTTTGGCTTAGGAAAAGGACAACATTCCTGTGTTGTTCATGAGAGGACTGTTAACTAGGCACAGAATGCTCACTCCTGTGTATCTCCATCCTCTTAACTTCTTCTTCTTCAACAATTAAGGCCTTTGCATGCTGAGGACCTGATCTGCTAATATCCCAAATAACAAGCGCTAAATTGCGTGCGGAAACTAAAAAATTGCATGTGCCATTAGTGGGCGTGTTGTGGTTGATATACCATGGAGAGATCAGGAGAGCAGAGTGGCCATAAACAATGAAGTTCGATGCATGGAGTTGACGGCTATGGTCTCTCTTCTCTGGTGGGTGTTAAAGTTCACTTTTGTTTGTTTCAAAACATGCCACAATATTTAAGTTCATTCTTGGTGTTTTTCACTTTTTATCATCTGGCTCCACTCAGATTTTCTACTGCACGGACTCTGGCTGCACAATGATGGTCCCTCTGATAGGGGTATTTTGATTTTAAAACTGTACAATAATAAAAGGTGGAGCCACGCTGTCCATTCTATATACAGTCTATGACTCAAACTGGTGACCTTCTTGCTATGAGGCAGCAGCGCTAACCAGTGCGTCACCTTGCAGCTTCAAGTCTTCATTCATCATCTAAATTGCTGGAAATGATAGAAAATGTGTCGGCCCATCTCACTGGAAATTTTTGCTGTTGATAATGCATTCACACCTGTGGCTCGTTTGCTTTGTTGCAATTCAGTGGCAAAAATGATACAGTTGTTGTAATTGTCACTTGTTTCATTTGTGTTCACACAGCAAAAGTCTCTTGAGGTCCACAGCTGTAAACAATTGCCACATGCAATCAAATTTCATTTTGATCATTGGTTTCTCTCATTGGTCTGAAATCGGGGCGGAACTCTGCTGTGTGCGATACAGAGAGCAGAGGAGAGTTGAGAACATGCAAACGTTCTTCAAGATAAAACAAGATTTTGAGCCTTTTTCTCAAAAATCTGTCATGAAAAAAGGGGTCGCCTTGTATCCACATTTTATATCGTTTTATGTTTGGATCAATACGTAATCTTTGCAATTTTACCTTCTCTTCTTCTTCTGCTGTTGCTGATTCTTCTACTTCTTCTTCTTTTGTTTTGACTGAACAGTTGGCAACCAGGCACATTACTGCCCCTCGATTACAACAGTGTGACCAGTTATGAGTCAGTTGGGCCGGTTGCTGAGGTGATTGTGTTCTCACTACAAAGGAACTGCTACAGGGCTTGAATGGAAGCGAGCCGAAACCACACTGTTTTAGCGAACTTGACCAGCTTATTTTGTCCTACATCGGAGTGTAATTGCTGTGTTCACATACGCCCCAACGAACCGGACTTTAGGTTAGTTTCGAAACAACTGCTCCAAACAAGCCAGTTGTGACTACACCCTTAATCTGCCAGCTAAATTAAATGGTGATGATGACGTTACAAGCAACCTATGGCGTCCCCGAATAGTCAAACAACCCTTGAAACGACCTGGACGGATATGGAAAAACACAGAAAAAACCTGTTCTGAAAAAAATAATGTCACACAAAAGTTTGGTTGTCATTGTGCAAACATGACTGACATAACATTGGACTGAATTCCTTTTTTTAATGTGTGTCAATTTCGGACAAAATGACAGACAGGCTTTTACTTCTGTTCCATTTTCCTTCACCTCTAACACCTTAACTAGGACCTCCACTCTCTTTATAACACCCCACTTTTCTCACCTGTGAAGCTGACATTAAGGATGTAATCCCTGTAGAGTCTGCGCCCATCTAATGCCTTCATGCTGTCGCACAGCTTGGTGGTGTTGAAGCACACACTCCGCTGCATGTTATGGAGGGCAATGGCCATGGCGTACACTGCATTCACCACGAACATGATCTTGGACTCTGGTTCAAAGTTGCTCTTGTCCATTGACAAGTCTTTGTCACACGGTGGGAGATGCGACTCTCCCCCTCCTCCACTTGCTCCCCCACCTCCTAAAGAGCATTGGAATCGTTGCTCCCAGAATTCCCTGTACCAAGGATTACGATGGTTTTTGACAGGGTTCAGGTCCAGAAAGTACTGATTGAAGTCTGGCACTGGATTTGCTGCCAGTTCAAGCGTGATGGCTCCTTCGGCAGTGACCTCGTTTCCCTTGACAATGCTTTCCTGTGCACCCCAGCCATCGCTTGCCACCCAGATGAAGGAGGTGTTAAGCCTGGCAGCAGCTGCCAGCAGCTCTCTGGCATCGTCGCTTCGCAGGAAGAGGACAGCCACACGGGCATTGGGCTTCTGGAGGAGCTGACGGATAACAGCTTCATAGGATTTCTTCGCATTAGAACGGCCCACCTGAATGGAGAGAGAAGGTTAATGTACCAGATGCATTCTGAGTTTTTCTTCTACTCCTACACTCGTGTCTCAGCCCCTGTTTATGGTTATTTATCTCCACCATTTGGAAAAACAAGCTGAAAATCTCCTCAGTCTCATGTTCTCACTCCATCATGCCCCTTCAGAGCAAATGAGATGAAAAATGTGGCTGTGCAAGTACCCAGAATGAGTTCCTAGAAATAAGCATTCATTGTCTGGCACACAACTGATAACACCAGTGTAATATCAAACCTATTTGTGTGTAAGACAAGAAGAATTGGATAAAAACTTTTTATAAGTTCACAAATTCAGCACCATGCTCATTGTTGCTGTTGCAGCTTAAGGCCATTCACCAGTGTGACTGCTGATGAAATTTTTGGTATCTTGTTTTGAACACCGCTGTGGTATAAAAGGAAGACTGTGGTGCGCGTAACTGATCCTTACCTTCTCTGAAGTAGCAATGCAGATATTCCTCATCCGGGCCTCTTGTTCGAAGGCCTCTATACCAGTTTCCCCATAGTCACCCTCTGAGGCAACAGTGGACACATACGTCCAGTTGAAGAAGCGGAGGATCTCTGCCATGGCTTTGGCCTGGTAGAAGTCAGGGGGCACCGTGCGGGCGAAATAATCGTAGCGGGTCTTATCACTTAACTTGGCACTGGTTGAAGCGTAGCTTATTTGAGGAATCTGGAAGAGCCTGAGAAGATTGGCAACCTGACATGAGTGGGAGACAAGAAATTAGACATAATTTAGGTGATAAATTCCAAACATACAAAATCTTTCGACTTTTCCAAAAACTTCCAACCTTGATTCACCATAAAGAAGGGGTCTCAAAGGCAAAACCCAAGGGCTTCTGAGCATTTAATCTTGACACAAGGGGGCCACCTCAGATGTTCCACAAAAAAACCTTCAACTGTTTAAACAACTGTACCTCTCAGCATGAATTATTTTACGGATGCATTTATCTTTTTTTTTGCCAAATGCTTACTGCCAGACAGCTGAGAGCGCTTCTTCTCAGACAGCTGAGCCACATTTGCTCTGAGGGAGGTGGTTCAGCCGAAACTATTAGCATGGCTTGAAGATGGACATCACTAAATTCGGATCTGTTCTTGATTTGCTTTCTTTTTTTGCTCTCTTGAATACATTTTGTTGTATTGGGTGACTCTTTCTTTAGCTCGTTGTGTCCGCTCATCGCTCTGCTACTTTGCACACTGCTCCACATGTAGCTGATTAATGCTGCGTGAGGTTCTACTCCTCAAAAACTGTAACTTTCTCTTTGCATATGAGATGGGTGTGATTCCTCTTAAACTCCACAGAAATAATCATTCCCCCACTTCCCCTGAAACACTCCCCTGTGCCTGACATCAACCTTTCTTTTGGCCTTTGAAAGAAACACCCTGATTAAACAACGTTTTGAGGATGTTGGCAGCATACCAAATGTTTGGTTTTTTTCATTGCGAGTTCACATTGATTGTGATTATCAACTTTTCATACAAAAATATGTAACGTAAAGTGCTTTACAGACAATTAGAAACAATCCCATATGCCCCTCCACCAAACAACCCACAGTAAACAGTCACATAGTTTTACCCCCCCCCCCCCCCCCCCCACACGCATGTGAACACTCATGTACATAAAGCTGAGTACTGAGTATGAATCAGTTGAGAAAGCATCATCAGAGGAGCCGTCCGCACCAGGGGCAAGGAGTCAGCCACAGCCACAAGACACCAACAGAGGGCCCAGAGGAGAGATGTAGCAGACACCAACCTCCACCAGGAACCCATGTGACAGGTCCCTGCAACCCCAGGCAACCCCCGGCTCCAGGTGATAAAAGGAAAAAAATAGATAAAACTCAAATATGAATAAGACACAGCCTATACAATAATATAGAGAGATATGAATGAATATGAAATAGGAAGCCTAAGCTTCTAGAATAAATAAAGATAAAATAAATAAATATTAACCAAAAGCTAAGCTAAAAAGGTGGGTCTTGAGCCTGCTCTTAAAAACATGAGCGTTCTCTGCGGCCCTGAGGTCCTCTGGCAGGCTGTTTATTATGCTGTGTTCAGGGTCAACTCGGAAATGGACTTGGACCGCTGTTGGGACTGGGCCATGAGCCCAGCTGCCTGGATTTCACTATAGATTCATATCAAGTGGGGGCCATATGAAATATTTTTTACGGGCTGTGAGTTTGAGAGACCTGCCGTAGATTATTCTCTTCAAGCAAAAAAATGGATCACAAGTACCGGATCACAAATACCCCATTTAAACACACGTCAGTAGTCTGGTGTACCATGTCCGAGAGAGTGAGAGGGAAGAGCAGATGCTTGTACTGTTTAAAATTCAAATCTTCAGAGAAGTGACAGCAACTAATTATTACTAATTACCATTACTATTATTATTATTATTATTATTATAAAAACTAATTATTCTACAATTAATCAAATTAGGTATTTGAAGGAGGCCTATAGTTGCAGAGTGAGAAGGCTAGAGAAATGTTTGTGTTTCATAAGCAAAAAAGACAATTTATGTGTAACAAACATAGCAAGCATCTCGATGTGAGATGGTTTCAGAACCAAGACATGCAGTAAGACAGGTTGTGACCAGGCTGTAAATATATTTATTTTTTGCTGTTAAGATATTTTTGCAGTGGGTGTGTATGTGGCTTCCACGGCTTTTGGAGTCAGCCTTAGGTGGATGCTCAAGGAACTGCAGTTTTTAGCACCTTCATATTGACTTCATATTCCAACACCAGAGGTTGCTGCTTGTTTTGAACACAAAAACTCTTCAAAATGTGTTCTTATGAACCTTTTATATTGAACGATATAACTCTGCCATATTTGTGTCCTGGTGTGTGAATTTAAACAGCACTACAGCCTTTTACACAGACAATTCTTTGTTACTGTCACTGTTTTACAGCAAAATGACACATACACAACACCACAATGCCTTTTGGTAACTTTTTACATCATTGTAATAAAAGTGGCACAAAAGTTCTCTCTCAAACAGATTGTGCAAAGGGGCTTATGTTAGTCTTATGTTTATTTTTATACCACTTCTTATTCTCTCTACGCTTTTTTTTGACTTGATACTCCTCCCAGAAAAATTTCAACAATTTCCACCGTTCAAATTCTAAACTGTTCAGCATGTTCAGAGGGAGTGTTCATGTATTATTCAAATTTCTAACTTGTACTGTACGTTTTAAAATTATTATAATTCCTCAGTTTTTTGCCCATTAAAATTAATGGAAATGGTCCATCACCATGGAAACCACAGAGCTGATGATGTCATAAAGGGTGAGGATAAGGGTTTGGAACAGGTCATAAATAGGACTGGTGCACGTCACTAGAGTTAATATCTGCTAACCATCACCATGGAAACCACACAGCTGATGATGTCAAAAGGGGTTCCGAGGTTATAAATAGGACCACTGTGGTTAGGGTTAAGGCTCAGCACCCCCCTCCGTCGTATTTAGAAGACCCTTATTTCATAAAGAGTAAATGGTCTACAAGCCTTCTTTCACCACCAACCACTCAAGTGTTTCATTCTACATGTTGAACCCCATCCAAAAACTTAATACCTGCTTTCCTCCAAATTGAAATCTTATTTAACTTGTTAGTTAAAAAGCACTCACACTATGTTGGCTGTGAGAGATTTTGGCTCTTCACGCTTAAGACAGGTGCACTGGGAAAGCTGGCGATAGAGCCGGCGTCTCCTTAATGGATGAACAAATCTACCTTCGGAGTCACAGCTGCCAGTGTTGCTTCATGCATAATGGGATCTAAAGAAAATGCAGCGTACAGTATACGCACATAGAGAAACACAGAATCACACTCACACACAAATGAGCACACTGAAGGTTCACTAACACACTGCCTCATGCATTAGTGATGGCTCTACTGATGTCCATATAATATTCCCTTTTAATGATGATTGGTCATGTTCTCCTCATTACGTCTTTCGTCACAGATGCCAGATCTAACATAAAAACGTTTACGGTACACATTCTTGCCCCCATGTAAACAAACACGAGAGAATAGGCACACAAATAACACGAAATTACTGTTATTCTGCTCCAGCTTCAGTTTAATCCTTTTAGAGCTCATCACTCTGGGCTTTTCTATATTTCATTCACAGCGCAGTTGATGAGCTGTTTTGACAACGTGTCAGAATCTCATTAGACTAATAACATAGAAGATTAGGATGTGCACTCATTTACATGAAGTCGTGTGCAAACACCTGCACGGATACATACACCATGGTGCACAAGTGCACGCATGGGCTGCTTATAGTACTTGCCGCAGGTTTTATGGTTTAAAGATGGCAGTTGACTTAAATGTCAGGGAAGGTCATGCTGCATAATGTAACTGCATTGCTCCATTACCTGTCAGTGAACAATGACTATGGCTAGCTAAGAGGCCTGTCTGTAGGGACACAGAGAGTTTGCTCTGTTAGTGAAAGCAGCTACCTTCCTGCTAGAGAGGGAAGGAAAGGAGATGTACTGTAGGAATGGGTTTAATATGAGGGATAAGTCGGAAAAAAAAAAATTAAGGAAAGGGGAAAAAAATTGGTGCAGTGGAGGGCTGCTGTGTGTTTTCTGCTTGGAATGCAAGTCACACACTTGCACGTAGACACACCGTGACACATACACACACGTGTGTTGGAGTGGAAGGGATGATGCATGGTATGTTAATGCCTTTGAGACACCAGAGTTAAGTTTTGCATGTTCAACAACAAAATTCGTTTCAATGTATACCCTTTGTTTGTGAGCCACAGACAGACAGAATGTGGCGAGGTTACTGTTATCTAAACAGTGCTGCCCCACGGGAACGATAGGTAAAACAACTGCAACATCAACAAAGGGCAACAAGAATGAGCAGCAAAAACAAGGGATAATTATGTGTGATGAAGGACAAGAGACGTGTTAACAGCGGCCGCCCCAGGAAGAAGGAGGAAGAGAAGAAGAAGGGGGGCTGAGGTCAGCATACGCTGAGCTCTTCCTAAATTGCTTCGAGGAGTGCCTCTGAATGCATATAAAGATGCAGAAAAAAGAGGGGAAGACTGCTGAAAAGGAGGAGCACAAAAATTCAAGGGAAAATGAAAAAATAAAGAAAATAAAATGAAAGAGAAAAAGAAAGAGTAAGATGAAGCAAATACAGGAAAACGCTGCAGAGATTAGGGATTTAAGGACTGATAGGAAGACGCTTTTGTGCAGCCACAGAGGAGTAAAGGAGAAGGAGGTTTTATGCTAAACTATGCAAATTACTTAGCTCTGTGACAAGAGCTACAGGAGCTGGGAAGACACAAAAATGATTCTAAAATATAAGCGCACACACTCTCTCACACATACATTCAATGACACAGACATGCTTAGTCACTAGAAGTTAGCATTTGTACACTTGGTCATAGCACATTTACGGCTGAGTACAAGATGAGAAAAGAAGACAGGGTGATGATGAAATGTGTCGTGGAATACAGCTGTGAAATAAATTACCTGTATGGAAACACTGCTGAAGGAACCACCTATGACTCCTGAAATCGCCAGCGGGCTGTCTTCTTGCAGAGCGTAAGATCCATCCGGACAGATGAACTCGGTGTCGTCTACTTTTGTGAGGGAGGCTCTAACAAACTCCAGAGCCTAAGAAACAAAACACAAACAGAGATTTATCGTCTTAAAAGCAATGCAACCTGCTAAAAATTATAAAATTGCTTTTATTAACCTACTCCTAATCACCCCTGTAAAACACTATGGAATTACAATCATTGTAAGAAATTTTAGGCATAAACAAAGTTTGATTGATAGTTAATGTCTTCCTTGAAGGGACCATAAAATCATACTTCTTTACATGAGGGGCTCACAAATGCTTTCAGTACAGGGTCCTATTAACAAATAAATTCCTTTGAGACCGGATCTCATTTTATCATACTGCTGGTGTGTGAGAAACAGCAAATTAATCTGCAACGCATCAACATCTAAAAAACCTTGGCTCATACAAAAGTCAATGTGTTCCCTAAATAAGATCGCAACATGATACATCCTTTAATACCTCCATAAAAATAAACAATATGTATATCTCAAAGCTAACAATACCTAAGGGAAACCTGTCATATTTTTATATTCAGCTCATTAACCTCTTTGCAAATAACTTCAATTTCTATTTCTCCCTGAGGACCATTTGAGCTCGGATGTATCCAGACAGGATACCAAAGTATTCCAAGATACGTTCGCTTGTTTAATATTTCCTTTTAACAACCTACAGTTTCACAAGATTTAAAATAAAATGATTGCACATTTTTCTTGCACCGAAACTTACTTTGCTGAGCATTTTTGATAAAAGTGTAGTAAAAGTTTGAGTTGCACAGCAGCAGTAGAAAAAATCAGAGCTAATTGAGCAATCAAAAAGATGTGTGTCAGCATTCATAGGTAAAAGCAGGTACAAGTAAACATTGGCCAAAAAAATAAAAAAAAGACTCCTACTCCGAACCTGCTTGGGAATCAAATCTAACGCCAACACAGATACAAAACCAACTCCCAAAAGGGAGTCAGTCAGTCTGCAGTTCCAGGTGATCACATCTAAGCCAGAGATACTCTCCTCTTCCACGGAGCCCAGGTGGTCCAAGTTCCAAGAGTTGTGCAGTGAGGACACACTAATCCTCAGAAAATGTTCTAATCAATATAAGAGCTGTCATATCTTTAAGTTGGTACTATAAATGGAGGGCTGTTTAGGACCAAATGTCCCTATATTTTGAGCCACACAGATGGCTTTGGGCCCATTGATGGACCAAGGTGTCTGTATCAAGTGGAAGAGTATCCCTGACAGAGAGATGAACAAGGAGGAATGTGTTGCCTCCCTGCAGATCAGAACAGATCTGCTGCTGCTGATCAAAAGCAGTCTCTGCCACAATCTGTGTGCAGCCTCCATTCTCTGTGGCTTGAGCATCGTCAGAACCAGCAGTCTTCTGCCAAACTCTTTCAAAGGATCTGCACTACTATATATGGCAGACCTATTACTGAAAGGATGGTCCAACCAGGAACCAGGCCCAAAGTCAAAGCCCTGGGGGGAAAATACTGAAACATTGTCCCCTGGTATCCCCTTTGGCATACTGCATATCAGTTGTGGGTTGGTTAACGGCTGAAATACACCGGTTGCGTCTGCGTTGCAGCTCCGCTCCGTCAAGGCGCCGGATCAGTTTAAAATCCATTCAAGTCAATGTGTCAACTTACACTGGATCCGTTCCGTTGCGGTTCAGCTGCGTGTCTGGTCCGACAGGTCGCAGCTAATCCGCAGCCATCCTATTTTTGCCGGATGACGGAGCTGTGACGCATAAATTCAGAGTAGAGAAGATCGAGCGGGACAGGAAGTAGTGCACGGAAACTACATAAAAAGAGCCTGAGACTTTCAAAATAAAACAAACCGTGTCTAAACTAGATCGTATTTAGCTTGATTACAATAGCAGCTCTTCACAATAAGCAGAGATACGCGAGTAGTCTACAGGTCAGAGTTTACCAAGGGGAAACGGTGAAAAACATGGACGAGGAGAAGCTTATCATTGAGGTGGAAAACCACAGAATAATTTATGACCCAACACATCCTTTTTATAAAGATAATCTCAAAAAGGAAATGGCATGGAAGAGTGTTAAAGTGTTTTGGGAGTGAATGGTGAGTAGTGCACCGTACAGTATTGTAGTACTACTGTTTGCTTCAACATTCTCACGGGATCGTGAATTACCGCGAGAAGTCCTCGGTCTCGCGACTCCAGCTCTGCGGCTTGCCGGACTCGCGACGCAGCCGGTGTAAGTTGACAACCGCAGTCAACACGCAACGCAGCGGAGCTGCAACACAGACGCACCCGGTGTATTTGAGGCGTAAGAATCAGACCATGTGATGCGAGTTTGCAGCCATCAGAACAAGTCACACTCAGTAATTTTACATGCAAGTTAAGAAATCGGACTATGTAAGTTTGATATGCATGCAGCTTTGCTTATCAAAAAAGGACAGCGCTGCCCACTGAAGCAGAGTGAGGAGTTCTCGGCCAGAAGTCCGATTGTCGTTCTGCATATATATGTAGACAGGACCAGTCCCCAACTGTGACTTGACGATCAAGCTATGACCTTAGTCAGACCGCTGCGTGCATGCAAATGAAGGGGAAACACATCCAGAAAGGCCTTAGGGTCACTGATGGGCTTTGGTTGTCCAGAAATGCCTTAGGGTCCTTCCTCTAAGAGGAGAAAATGGAACTTTATGCTGTCTCCCTAGAAGAAAAAAGATCTGCAACTGCTACTCAAAATCAGGCTCTGATTTCTGCCTTCACATCTGATTGGAGCCTCCTTTCATTTGTGCATGGTCCCTCTCTAAACTCTCAGTCTGGCAAATTCTCAAGCCCCTAGCCCTTGCCCTCAGGGGCAGGATATGTAGAAAATATATACAAACACCCACAGCAATGGTTTCTGCAAAAACCTTGGGAGCTAAGCTATCTTTGAAACTCCTTTTTGGAATGTGGTAAACTTTCACTTATACGTATTTGGTAAATATTTTTGCTTAAGCCACATTTGGGCTTCAAAAGAAAACATCCTTGACTTGTGCAAATGACAGCCTAGGTTTTTGATGACCACATCCAAGATTTTATCTCATGCATATGTGAACAGTGTTTCAAACAGATAACAGGCAATATTAACTTATGTGCATGGATCATGCTCACCCACCTGCTCCAGTGCATAGGTATCTCTGGAGCAGGTGTCCAGTATGTGGACCCCCAGAGAAACTCCAGGCAACAGAGTTTCATCCATATTGATTCTGTCAATGGCAAACAACATTGCCTCAAGCCTCTGGATCCCTCTGTCCTCATTCACTCGCCCACACTCCTCCATCCCAGCACCCTTCTCATGCACCGGGAACAGGCCTCCCAGCACCAGATCCCCCTCAATGCGGATCTCTCGGCGGGACTGCTGAGATTGGTCTCCGACAGAAAGCAGGACACCTCGACACATCATGACCAGGAGTAGAACAGGAATGCAGACCACCATGTTGGGTTCAGGGAGGGCTGGGATTGTCAAAATGTGAGTAGCGGCGTAAGAGAGAGCAGGACAGAGGGAGGTGAGGGGCTGAGGGTGACTATTAGGGGTGAGGGGTTATGGGTGTGGTCTTCAGTGCAAGGTTGGGTTGTGTCAAGCAGTGGTCGTGGATGCTTGGGTCTGTCTGTGGCCCATGAAACGGTCAGGGAGAGCTGGTTTGGATCACTCATGGAGGGGCACAACATCTGGACTTCAGTCCTGGTTGGAGAGAAGAGCGATACAACTGTCAGTCAGCATGACACAGGACGAGTCACAAAACTTTCAGGAGCTGCACAATGGAATATTTGTAGAAGAGTTACTACAAAGTATAAAGGCAGTAAAGTAGACCAATAGGGGAGTTTGGGGACACTGTTAACAAGAGCTCAAAGTTGTTTCCACTTCACAGCCAAAGCCTGGCCATGACTAAAAGGGATATAGAATTGTTTGAAGATTGTATTGTACCCAACTCTTCTCCAACCACAACCATCCTGTAAAATTTATTTCCCAACGTGTGTATGTGTGTGTCTTTGTCCCTGGTTATATCAGGATAAGCCAGCTTAGATGGCTGGTTGATACATGAGCCCACCCTTCTTTCTCCACAGATCAGAAAAGCTTCTCTAATCTGATCTCTGTTCCAACAATTCTCTGCTCGTCCATGAGTTTATACCCCTAAGTATATGTGTTTGTGGGTTCTCTCTCTCTCTCCCTCTCTGTGTTTGTGTGTGCCTTATCAGATTTATCACTCCCCTCTCCATATTGCATAATTGCAGTGTGAGGTCTGAGTGTATTCTACTACAAAGGAAGCGGACTGACAATAACAAGAACAATAGCCAATGCTATTAATCATGTTATATCTGAACACCTCAAACATTTAGACAATCAAAGGTATATTGCTTCATTTTTAGAGGGTTATTCCACAGATTTCACTCATCATACTTGATTTACCTTTCAGTAAGATAAGTACTACTTATTCTATAAAACGTTTTAATAAAATTTCGTGAATTGGAAGGGCTTTTATTCCTTTAAGATATCAGAAGAGTAACCTCTGCAGAGTACAAATTTGTACGGCAAAATATGCCAATGGGAACGATAAATGGTGCATATTTCTGTGGGTATTTAAAACTTGTCCCATGTTTGTGAACCTTTCTGCGCACTGCATCAGTAGACATTTTGTATCTCGATAAAATGACATTGTTTTACTGACCTTTACTTTCACAAGTGCAGTGAGTGAGTTCTTTTGCTATTTTGGTCTTGTCACTATGTGATCAGTCTTAATGTACAAATAAGCAAGGTGGAGCTTGTGAACTTTACAATTAACACACCAATTTTCAGGGGAGTGGGAGTCATGCTGCTGTAAGAGCTCTGCTGCTTTCTCACTTGCAGAAGTCATTTCTTTGTATTTGCAGAAAGAGCAGGAACACACGCAGCAGGTTTCCCTTTTGTGCTGTTGTGTGACTACTTAGCCATGTTGGCTCCAAAGCCTGATTTAGACTACGAGTTTGGTTTGTAGGACATGTGATTCAACTTGGACTTGTGAAGGGATGACTTGGACTTGAGCTGCGTTAGGACTTTGAGGACTCAGAATTATTTATCAATGAATGCTTTGTTAATTTTAAAGGTGAAAAGCTCATGTTCCAGCTCTGTTTACCCTTTCGAAATGTCGGCTGCATCCTGGATATACAAGCCTACATTATGGGGACTCTTCTGTCTGCAGACAGCAACCTGCTGCTTTGGTGGAGGGACATAGGGCGCCAGAGGTACCCGCACTTCTCAAAGCTGGCCCATAAATACCTGTGTGTTTCTGCCAAATAACATCAGGAATTAAGACGGGCCATTCGGTTATGTGTTCTACCTCTGCTACGTTTTTATTTCAAAGCCATCGGAGCTCAATATTCCAACAAATTATGGTCATCTGAAATTTGTTCAAACTTGTTTTTTTTTCTGTTAAAGTGACAGTCCTACTACTTTCCTTACTGAGGAGTTTGAAAAACTGAGTCCAAGTTTAACCAATAACTTGGAGTCAAACAGCAGCATCTTGGCTGTGGGGACTTTAGGGAACAATGACTGCTATTAATTGGACTATGAGGGCTGTGGGGACTTTTCTAAGGCACTGGGGACTCGACCTGAACTTGACTTGGACTCAGGCTGTGGTGACCTGACCCCAACAATGCTACAAGATGTATAAACACATACTATTGGACATTACTATTTTTTTGTGCTAAAAGGAGCTAACCATCATATCACATAATCTTCAGTGGTCATTGGAAAGCAGAGGTCAACCATATGGATAATGGTAAGAATGTTGTATATTTTTTCAGATTATGTTTTTTGTCCATTTTGGGGTATTTTTAAGTTACTAATTTCTTGAAACTTAAACCATTGGCAGTTTTGATAATAGCAGTGTTAAATGTTATGACTTTTGCATAATTCATTTATTTTTTAATAAGGGTTTACTGTTAATTGAAATGTCTAGTTGATTGTGAATTAAGCTAAGCTGGAAATATTTCTACAGAAGTCCTGTTCACCTTGTCTGATGTAACCTATGCTGGAAACAGTCAGTTAATAAAACACCAAGCATTAACACTGTGCATTTCTCCTCATACAGATAAGATAAGATAGTGCATTTTAACAGCAAGTCACCAGAGTATGAAAGTCAGCAAATACTAGCTCCTGCTGCACCGACTCTGACCTTTCTATTCTTGCAGATTCTAGAAATATAAGCTAACTCATTACTATGTGTCCGAAGGTTCCATTATTAAGCTGACATGAAGATAATAAATAACCTGTTCCTTCCCCACACTTTCAGTTTTTATCCTATTTTAGACTATTTGGCTAATGCAAAGTCAGAATAAGCCCAGAGTAGAAAAAATAACCTTCTAATTTTAAATGATGTCTCTCTTTTCTCTCTCTTGAAGCCTCTCTGGTTCTCGAGAGAAATAAGATAGAAGCTGGATGTTGACATTTTGACAATAGAAATCAATCTAGACCAAGGAGCTGGCTTGTAGTGAAATATGTGTTGATTGCTGGGATCTCCAGCCTCGACCCTTGTTTGTGGGTGTGTACGTGTTTGCAAAAGACAGAGATAGAGTGTGTGTATGCCTCCCTCTTTGGTGGGCAAGTAGGAGGATGAAAGCTTCCCTTAGATGCAGGCTGCTCAGATTTTCCTGCAGGCAGCTGCCATACCTTTACCTCTCTGCTCTGTAATATGACACACACATACAGACAAACACACAAATCCAGACAAACACCCACCCACACTCAGCCATACACACTCAACACACACCTCTTCTTCTCTGAGGGGTTGACCTAAAAGCAGACTATTTCTATGTCTTAGCTCTTTTCTCTATCATCAGACAGAGATCTGAACTGGTGTTTGGCTTGAATGTGGGAGGAAAACTGAAAAGGGATATATGAAAAAAAAAAATCAGCAGAATCATTAATCATCATTAACCGTTTCAAAACCTTAGCTGTGTCCACCTTTATCTGAATGTTTCTGTTTCTTGAGGCTGCAGGAATTGTTGAAGAGCTTCACGTTCGTATCTCTTTCACGTGATACCAAAGCTATATTTTTTATGTTGATCATGTGAGATACAGATAATAAGCGATTCATGTTGTTTCTGTCATTATGTGTTTCTTTGTTTACAAATTAGATATTATATTTATATTATATTTATCATTTCGTACAGCTTTACACTGTATCATACTTTGTCTTATTTTATCCAACTGTATCATATTTTATATTATCATATTGCACTGCATCACACTGTATCATATCCTATAACATCATTGAACAAAACTTTATTGTATTGTATTGTACTGTATTGTATCATATCATGGGGTATGACATCATATCACAACACATTGCATCGTAATATTGTATCGTATTGTATTGTATCATATTTTATCATTTCATGGTATCATACCATATCCCATCATACTGTATCACACCCTATTGCACTGCATCATTTCACATCATGCTGCTTTGTTTCGTACTGTAGCATTACTTGTCATTTTTGGTCATATTGCATTGCGTCTTAACACAACGTACTGAACTGTACCGTATGGTATTGTATCAAATTGAATCTCAGTGAATTGTATCTCACCGAATCACATGGAACTGCATCATACTGCATCCCATCTTGACACATTGCGTCTCTCAAGTTTGCATCGTACCGCACTGACTGCACTGCACTTACTGCACCGCATCGTCTCTCACTGTATCAGATTTCACCAAATCGCGTCATACTGCAACAAGGTAAAACATACAACCGATACTCAAGCCAAACAGCTTGTCTTAATTTCTGATGTTATTTGCCAGAAACACTCGTCTATCAACTTGATCAGGATCAAGTGTGGCTCTCTTTTTGTTCACAATATTACCTGCCAACGAAAACCCCCACTCATAGCCCACAGACGTTCCTGTTGGCACGCTTCGGAAAGGTGTGCTTCGCAATGTTCACTTCAAGGTTCACCAGCACCCGGACATGATTGCCGCGACCGCTCCTCTCGACAGTAGTCCTGTTCTCTGTCTGATTGTGCTGACTCTGATGAGACCACGCTCCATGTAAACAGACGCTTCATGGTGATGTAGGCGGGCCATGAGTGTGCCTAAAGTGGGGTTCATGTTGGAGCAGTGTAACCGTGGGCTTTACCGGTCGGTGGAGGAGTGGCGCTGTGGAGGGGTGGGGGAGCAATCATCCTTGAGTTCAGCACGGTTTGGATGTGACCACACTCTGTCTCGCCAACAAAGCAGCAGATTGCTGATTATGGATTGCTCTCATAGGCTTGCATCTCCAGGACATTCGAACAGGTAATTATAGTTTGAACACTTTTCACCTCATGTTCAAACATATATTCGAAGTTCGAATAAAAAGTGACAGCCCTACATCTCACCGAATTGAATCTCACCGTATCGCATCCTACTGCATCATACCATGTTGTGCCGCCTCATACTTCATCTCGCACCGCATCGCATCTTACTGTATCGCATCTTACCTCACCGAAACGCATCATACTGCATTGTATTGCATTTTATTGCGCTGCATTATATGTCACCGCACCACACTGTATCGCACCATATTGTATTGTATCATATTGTATCATTTAAGGGGACTGATGTGCTAATACACCTTTCAAACAGAACACTATATTTAAATTATAATTTATTTTTCGAGTGCTTTTTCAGGAAATTGTTGTTTGTGAAAGCTTTATGTTTACTCCACTACCTGTTTGTGTAGCTCTTATGCGTATTAATGTGTGCATTGGAAAAAAAAAGTAGAGCATCTTCGAATGTTTTCCAGTATTCCTCTGAAACGGCTTTAGTTACTGGAAGAGAAGTCCTGAAACTAACTTTTATCATTATCGGAAGCCACTCTCAAACATAAACAAAGAGAAACTGGGTAATGAGGACAGTTTGGAGGAGGACAACACTGCAACAAGGCTGCAGATGTGACAGTGAGTTTGTTTTGATTGTGTGTGCATTTGTGTCTTGCGTACACATGGATATGTATATTGTGGAAAATATAAAAAAAACATACTTTTGAAGCTTAAACGCAAACAACAATTTTACACAATTCCGTCTTTTAAAAGTTACTGTAATGTCATTGGCAGCTGGAAGAGCCAATTTCCCCGCAATGTGCCAAATAATATCTCCTGGCATCTTTGCCCTGCTTTCGCGGTGTCCACTGAAATTGAATGTTTGCTTCATTATAACCTTTTGGAAGGTATCCAAACACAGTTTCCTGCCTGGAAGGCAACTGTGCAAGCAGAGCACACACTGTAAAGCAAAAAATGGTTCTCCTTTTGTCTCTTTTTTCTTTAATAACAAAGATATTGCCAAACATCCCAGAGCACGCACTAGACACTTGATTTATCCATACACTGCATCTATTTTAAGATTGTGGTGTACTTGCAACACTTTATTAAACAGCAAGTAAATTACTTTTGGCTGTCTTGCATATGGTTGATATGTTAGTTTAAAGTCTTGTACATATAATTTTTGCCGTTTGAGTATGAAAATCAGCATGATGATCAACATTTTAGCAAATTTTCCATGAATCTTGGTTACGATTATAAAAGAGGAGTAAAAAATTCAGTGTAGTAATTCACGGCTTCTTTCATTGTACTCCAAAGCTTTGTGCCAACGGTCAACTTACAGCACACAACGCTGCCTCTCTGCCTGTTTGTGTGGGAAGTGTTTGCTTTATCTTAAATATTATTTAGCAGCTTCATTTATAAATGAAAACCATTTCAGTTAGTGTAGTTAAATGTTTTAAACATACTTTGCATGAAAGAAGTAAAAAGAAGGGTACTGTTGGCGATTTTGGCAGACAACACGCTGAGAAACAGATAATGCAGCATGACATGACCTTCATGAAAAGGAGCCATTTATGTGTTATTTAAATGATGCAAACACAGCATGGTCTTCCAAAGGAAAGGTCAACAATTTGTGGGACATAAACTCATTGACTATCCATCTGAATGGAAGATGAGGTGATTGGTATGACTTCCATATCAGTCCCTTACAGAAAGTGGTTTCTGACAGTTGTTCAGCTTAGTTTAGCGTAACATAGGAGACGCGTATCTCTGCATTTTCACAGGTAACAAAAGCCACATACACACACCTTTTATATTAGATATCGATGTTAGAAATACACATATTAACACTGTTTTTTAAAATTCATGAAATTAAAAGAGCTGACTAACAATATGTTGATTATGAGGTTATAATCTTGGTTATTTCCCCTCTGGATGCAAACAGTTTCTCAAGATTTGTCGACCCATAAAGTTGCCAGTATGGACACAAATATGTTTGACTACCAAGTGTAACACTAAGGCTAGGATGGACAGAAATACACTGCGGCCTTGAATGGTACAAAACAAGAACAATTTCAAAGGCTACACTGGTGTAACGTTTGGCCAGAGCCTGGCCAGCTGTTTCCTTCCTTTTTCACCAAGCAAAACAGTTGACTTACCATACCAAGTCTGCCAGAGCATATCTTCACATTTTTACATGCTGTAGTGTCATTTTTTGCACTAAACTCCCACTATACATCAACATAACCCTTATATTCCAAACTTTAACCCCTTGATGACAGTTGTCGCAAATTTGCAACATACCTGATTCATGACATCAGGTTGTGATGTGGCTGAGATGATCTTTATATCCCACGAATGCCTACTGATTGATATTCTACACTACGACTGTCACTTTTTCATAAAATCAAGTTCACACAGGTATTTAAGGGCCAGCTTTGAGAGTTGCTGGAACCTGTTGGTAGGCTTGGAGTTCTCGAGACCAGTCTTGGAGACCAGTCTTGGTCTCAAGACCATTTTTGCATGGTCTTGGTCTTGTCACAGTCTCGACAGTCATTGGTCTTGGTCTTGTCTTAGTCTCGGCTCTCATTAGTCTTGGCCTAACATAGGGGTGTCGAAGGGATTTGCAGCCTACAATATCCAGGCATGCTGCTGGCTATGGGAAACAGCGTTCTAATGCAACATCATCATTATCAAGCGCCCTTCACGTGTTAACAATGACATGCATTTAGTGACAAACGCTGCCGATCATCCCAGTTGCTAATATTCACTGCGGAGAAGGAGACGGGATGCAGTTGGGCGATCGACATCAGGAAAAGCTGAGTCGTATCTTTCACTGTAACTCCGTCTATTCCACCAACTAAATCTTCCATTCAGCATAAATCCATCCGGTGATGAGCAAAACAACCTGCAGAGAGGCACACTCTGACAAGCAGGGGCGTGTCCAGACTTTTTAGACTGGGGTGCCCCGACCAGGGCACTGACTTTTGCAGAGGGGCATGAATTGAGCTCTTTGCACTTTCACTACAACAAAAAGCATTTATTTTTGTTTACATGTATGTATTAAAATACAAGATTAACAGGCTACAGCTTTAACTAACTAAATAGATAAATAATTGTCTTGGTCTTGATACCCTCTGGTCTTGGTAGTGTCTTGGTCTCGGTTTAGGCAGTCTTGACTACAAGTCTACCTGTTGCACCCGTTTTCTCCCCACCAAAGCAGTAGGTTGCTGTCTGCAGACAGAAGAGTCTCCTTCATGTAGGCTCACATCTCCAGGGTGCAGCCGACATATCAAACAGATGATTAGAGTTCGAACTTGAACTTTCACCCTATGTCCAAACTAATGTTGGAAACTGGAATAAAAAAAAGTGACAGCCCTATTCTACACATACCAAGGATTGTGTCAAATGCAGTATGTCAGAGGGCAAGCTTATTATATCTATATACATATTATACCTTATTTATGTACATATATGTGTGTGTCATGGCTGTAAATGTAGAAAAAAACGTGACAATGTGTATGCAGTGTAGGAAGAGATTTGAACAACTGCGGTCTGGATCGTTATGTTTTTGTTGATTATGCTATATACTCGATTTCTGCTAACACATTAGTGGAAGGAAACAGTGCTGCAATGAAATATGAAAGTAAAACTCCCCAGATTTTAAATTCAAAAAGAATGATTGATCTATCCAGTCTGGTTTCAAACCTAATGCTGATTGAAACTTAATTTGCAAATTTTAGCACTGGCGCTACACTGGGCTCAACAGGGTTGATTTGATGAATGAATGAGTGACTTTTCAATTTCTAACAAAACACAACATTGTCAGTGGCGTAGTTCCCAAATTTTTGACCATTTTTTAAGAGTTGTGCGAGGATTTAAGAGTTGAGGATAAATGTGTTCTGGAATGTACTGGCTGGGTTTACATGGTACATAAGAAAAATGTCTTACCTGAATAAAGAAGGGTAAGAGCAGATGGCAGCTGGTACATGGCAACATCACTATAGACACCTATCAAAGAGAGGTGGGGAGACACATGAGGTGAGTAAACAACCTTACTAGGAGGAGGAGGAGGAGAAGGTGGAGAGAATCAGATAAAGGTGGAGGCTGACTACTGATCCGGCTTCCTTGGAGCGATGAGGCTGAGCAACATCTGACAGACAACCCCATTTCACCTCTGACCCTGTTCAAATCTGAAGCCAGCGAGCTGGCGGCTTACGCACCACCACACTCCTCTTTTTGCTTCTGGAGTTTCATCCCCTGTTCCTCCCCTGCATCACCCCTGGATCCTCTCCTTTTCTCCCATTTATTTCCACCTCCCTTACAGCCTCCACAGTCCTCACTTTCCCCCTAACAGGCAGGGCTGCTGTGGATGACACGTATCCAGCTGAGAGCAGCCATGCAGGGTCGATGGACCACAGAACACTGGGGGGAGAGATAGCCCCACAAACCAGTTTCCTATCTGTTTTTTTTCCTTCTGTGTGTGTGTGTGTGTGTGTGTGTGTGTGTGTTCATGAGATTGTTTACCCATCTATAGTCCACCTAACAGAGCCCACAGCTACACCAGTGACTCAAATCTCATTCTATGGAAAGATACTGTGAATGCTTGTGTAGGAGTTTCTTTTTTTTCATGAGGGAGGGAGATCAGAGTTTGGGTATCAGAAGCTTTGCTCCCACAGAACAATAGATCCCTTATCAGTCTTGAACACTATCAGAAGTTTATCAGCTAATTCAGTAATTGCTTTTTGTGCTTCCTGCCCCTCTTTATATTCCCCGTTTTTTTTGCTTTTCATTACACCCGAGGAACTTCTTTGGAAGAAACGTGTCTGCATTACGACAAGTCCTCTCCAATGTGAGCGTGAAGGGTGCTGCTTTTATTTTGACCCTCACTTCTGATAGTTGAATGAAAGCACTGGGGTGTGACCATTAACTATTTATGAGGTGCGTTTGAGACAGGAAAGACTGATGATCCATAAACAGGACGGAGAGATATCAGAAAACACATCAGCCAAAAAAGACGTTCTCCAGACACGATGAACGTCCTTCATTTCTTTCAAGCAAGCACACAAGTTCAAACAGTACAGTCATGTTTTAGGGAGTTTTCCCTTTTCCATCTGGATTAAACTACTTTTACCACAAAGGAGCAATCAGATCGATGATTAGGCATTATAATCTCAGATGGCTATCACCAGATAGAAACCAGCTTTTCCTGTATTGATCAGTAAACCCATTCTGTGACCTGCACTGGGTTCAAAGGTTAAAGGTGGTGTCATGTTAAACGCAAAGATATTGATTTACGAGACCTTAAAGGTTTAATGGCGTAACCACTGATCTGTGCTTAAAGAAGAAATGCCTTTGTGGTGAGCAGTTCACATGCTGGATCAGATAGAAAAGTACATTTATGCCCAAAATTGGATTAACCCATACTAGAAGTGGTTCACTTCAGGTACTAAACTATGAGCTCTCATGTGCAGTGGGTACTCCAAAGGGATTCTCCACTAAAAGAGCTTTTAACCTTTGAGCACCACACAAAGTCTGTTGTCTAAGCGCTCAGTGGACCATTTGACTCAGTTCATTTTACTGCACAGAGAACTCCTGAAAGGATTTGAACTTTAAAACAACCACTACAACATATGGATGAATGAATCAATTTGATTTTGATTCAGTTTTAATTCTGTTATTCATTAAACAGAAACACCAGGAAAGAATTCAAGAAGGACTTCTCCAAAATCAGAGGATTTTGTGTTTTCATCATCATGAAATTGATTATTGACTTTTATCTACAGGAAAAAAAGCTGTGTTTTAAAGTAATGGTTAGTCGCAACCCCTGGATGTATCAGTTTTATATTCCCATTAGGGCGATATGGCCTTAAAAGGAAATCTCTGATTTTTCACCACAACACTCGATTTACGAGTTTGATTGATTTTTTTCCCTCTCTAAAAAAACCCCCACTCCTAGTGATACAAAAATTACATGGATCAAGTTTTGCTTCTTTGTTGTCAAAGTATTTTCCCAAACCAAACAGAATTTCCCTCTCAAAGTTAAAGTGTGTGTCATAAAACGTTGATACTGTCGTTCAAACGTAGGCAGGTTTGACATAAACACTCAAGGCTGGGTATTTTCACAGTATTTGAACAAAAAAACAAACAGAAGCCTTTAAAAGTCCTTGTGCAAAACCTGACAGGGCCTCCCATCATGAAAACTGTACATTTTTTCAAACATTGCAACAACTTACAATTGGACTAAGGCAAGAAAAAAAACCTTGATTTTAAATTTTTCAAATCTTTTGCAGAAAATAATTTGAATTAATTGATTTAATCGATGTATTGCCCAGCCCTACTTCCCATTGAGTTACTGCCAGTTTCTCCTGTCTTCATAGTTTCCCTGCATTTTTGTGGATCAGATTTCATCCAACATGGCGTGATTAAAAATGGCTGATCAGCCTTAAACAGAGCAGGGATGTGAAATATGTGAAAGCATTCGTCACATCGGCATTTCATCACTGTGGAGGGCGATGGGGCCTGTCAGTGGGAGAATTACCCCTCTGTTGATGGCATCGATCAAGTTAACCATCATGTAATGACCCTGGGACTCATCATGGAGCATCAGTCAACCTCCTCATGGTGTGGATGCTACTGCAGCCTACTAAATTCATGTTCACACCCCGCTGCTCTGTCATCACTGTGGTCGATACATGAGGTATACAAAGGGCTACAACCAACTAGCAAATCCTCAGAGACAAAAAAAAATGTTTGTAAAGAGAAACTAAAACAAATAATGTTTTTTTTTCTTTTTGATTCAGGTAAAGGTGGAAATGTGAAGTAAACGGTTACTGCTGTCTTTAACTTTGTTTGGCGCTTCCACAAAAGTTTTGACGTTGTTAAAAGATAGAGCTCTTTTTTAAAAAATCTTCCAGAGTGATGAAATATATATTTTCCATTTCAGTTTTAACTTGATTTGGCTGCAGGGTTATTGTCGGGTTAAACATAGTCCCAAAGGACTTTTTAATTAACCAAAGTATGTGATACTTTTGGCGCCATCTGCAGGGGGTTATAACTTTTGTGTAAGAACTGGGACTTCTCCAAACATTGTCTAACTCAGAGGTTCTAAACCTTTTTTTTTCAGTGATATAACATCTGTGAAATGTTTTTCTTTTTTTCTGCCATGTACCCACTAACAAACGCAAATTAGTTTTAGCTAGAAAAAAAGACATAAAAAAGCCACAAAATAGATGTAAAAAAGATGTAAAACAGGTATAACAGTAATTTCTTCCTGAAGAAAAATCACAATGCTTTGTGAGGGCTGTAACTTATAGAAAAATACCCAAAAATCCCATCAAAGTATATTTTTCCAAATACTGAGAACCGGTTCTGGTTATTTCCTCCTTTGCCTGTGTCCCTCTGTGTTTTTTTTTTTTTTTTTTTTTTTAGCCAAATTACTGCTATGCCTCAACTATGATACTTTTGTGTTGTGTTACGGGTTAGGTAAGATCTGTGAGAAAAGACAAACCCGGGAAGCTAACCCTAACAATTAAAGAGTGGAAAAAGAAGATGAGCAGACTGGGTAAGAACTGATTTCAAGAAAGAGGAAATCAGTGGGGATAAGCTCACCTGGGCACCAGAGTCCGGCAAGAAACTTTATGGTGGCGTTGAGGGGAAAAACGGCCAGCCCATGCCTCGTTGTCACTTCGTATTGTGTTTTTTTAAAGGTTGAGTCTTAACACAAGAAACTAACTGGTTTTGCGTCCGAAGTCTAACCCCTGATTCACACATACTCCATCAGCGCCACGGTCCGTCAGCGCCACGGTCCGTCAGCGCCACGGTCCGTCAGCGCGAGCCAATTCACACTGGATCCGTCAGCGTACTCTGTAGCAGCTGGATACGTGAGATCACAAGATCACAGGAGAACCACATG
The DNA here is from genome assembly GCA_030710495.1 of Labroides dimidiatus. Taxonomy (NCBI): domain Eukaryota; kingdom Metazoa; phylum Chordata; class Actinopteri; order Labriformes; family Labridae; genus Labroides; species Labroides dimidiatus. The sequence goes on along the minus strand of CM061147.1, from coordinate 29,744,493 downwards.
TTCCCGCAGGATTCACACCCATGACAACTACTTTCATGATATTTAGTATGTAAATCTCACCTGCCCTTCCAGAGCTTCAGCAATTCAGTCCTTCCCTTTTAGTTTCTGTTGGTGTCCTTATATAAAGGATGTGTCATATCGTATATAATTATAAGGTTTTCCGCCTCCAAAATAAACTTTTCCTCGTCCATGGCGTCAGATTTCCTCTGGGTCTGACCCGCTGATGACTGCTGGCCCTGTGCCAGTGTCGAAGTTTTAATATACAAGGATAATTTTACGATTGACAGTCTGTTTTCCTGTTTGGTACAAACTGCTCTGCAGAGATTGACGTGTCTCTGCGGCGTACTCCGGCAGGAATAGACTCACAGCGGAACAGCCGCGAGCAGCGGTTGGTAGCACGCGCCGGAGACGGACCGCGGCGCTCACGCTGTATGTGTGAATTAGGGGTAAGCGATGCATTCAGTGACGTGGGACAACCCACTGACTCTTCCACACCACTTATCCCAACACTGTATTTCCGTTATGAAACCAGTTCAAGAGTATTTTTATAATATAAAGAAAGAAATGGAAACATGGAAAAGAGAAACAATAGGAGGAGAAATTATTTTATCATTTATCATCCGTAACAGTTGTCATCCAGGTATGAGGGAGACTTTTTTTTCTTGGAGGGGGGGTTTGACTTTGGAAAAACTTGTGAAAAGTTAGAAAGTCTGACCTTTAGTTAAATAAAATCAATACACGCCATTTGTGGGTATGGAAGCTGATAATGTGATCATTTGTTTTCTTGTTTTGTTTTTTTGACAATAATGATACAGTCGCAGGTTTTCATTCAAAAAGGAAAAGTCCTATCTGTTACTGTATTTAGAAAAAAAAAAAGAAAGGAAAAAAAAAACAGAATCCTGTACGCTCTATAGTTAATTGATTATTTCACGCTGGCGTTCACAGCTGATGTGTGGTTCATGAGTGTGTGGCAGATGCCCACACAGCAGTGAGCGAGGCAAAGCTGTAGCTGTGTGGTTGGTGTGAGAGGGTTCAGCTTCTGCACTGGATGTGAATTTCCTGTGTAGTTACTACACCTGATGCAACAGTGGAGAAACACTGACGCTGCTTTTGTGCCTTTAACGTAAGCGAACAATGATGTGACAGAAAGCCTTTCATCGTCATTATCTGCCACATCGGAACCAAGGTGGTTTTTGGAAAAGTGACGCACGTTTTGTTTTTCCTTTTTGGTCAAGCCCATGTGGAAAACAGGGGTATTTATTTATTAATTTTTTTTATTTTTTTAAAGTGGAATGCTTTATTTACTCTGGAAACACTGAGTCATGTAATCCGTTGAAAAACAGACATTCAATAACTGGTGCAACACTTATTAAGCATCAAACTGCAACCAATTAATAAATTCAGAATGTGACATTGTCCATATTTACATTGCTGAGATGATGATGATGTTGAAGACCTCAGCACGGAGCAGAAGTTCAACTTGTATAAACTTTGGGCTGTAATTGGACTCTATAACTCCACAATAGGCACCACTAAACAGGACATGTCACGCTCTCTGTTACACATTAGTTTCTATTTTTGAACTCCACTTCCCCAAACATCCTCGATAGCAAAATGTTGAGATGGCAAAATTCTCTGTTCGAGGATGTTTCACCTGATAACTAAGTCAGTTTGAACAGCGACATCTAAATAATAGCAGATTAATTATTAATACTGAGTTAGAGCTGCCGCTGAATGAACTGTGCTCTGTTACTCTCATGGTAACACTTTTATTGACAGTGGCCACTTCATGACCAGTAAGCCACCTTTCACTCTCTCTTTCCACACACACACACACACACACACACACACGAAGACAGCTTCCTCCTCAAGCTCATCATTTATTAAAGAGTCTGATCTTTCTCTGAGACACACCATCACAGCTGTACATCCCACTGCCCTTTCCCTGCTTCTTCCCTTGAGTGTATGCATGCATGCCTGTGTGCACACGCGCGCGCGTGTGTGTGTGCACGCTGTGTGTATGTGGAAATGTCTGTGCATTTACGGAGGGATGGATGTCAGGGGACAGACAGAGCGGTGCTGACACTTTGTCCATCTGTGTATGTGTGTGTTGCTCATTATGTGCTGACCCTGTTGTCGCTGATGAGTGGTGAGCTGTGGGGAGCTGCTGTGATTTCTTTCCTGTTTCTTCACTGAAGCATAACAGTGTAAGAACCACACAGAGTGAGTGGTGATTAAAAAAAAAACACTGAAACACCCAGAACTTCAGCATGCCCGCAAGACACAATGTAAGCCCTATTAAATGACGTTAAGTTGGGTGTGAATCATTAGTCATGAGGCAGGATTAATGAAAACATTGCTTCACACTTTCAGAAGCATCATGGTTCCACTGGCTTGCACACCACTGCAGCCCTTGTTAAGGGGATATGTTCTGCAGGATGCTTACAGCAGACAACAAACACCTGTTGCTTTAACCCATTAAGGAGGAATGTCCGAATCTGCAGATGACACTGCTATGGTTTCATAGTTTGCCAAAACCCTGGATTATGAATGAATGAATGAATAAATGAAATTTATTTTGTTTCACTTACAACAATAGAAACAATTTACAAACTCAAAACTAATTTTTTACCTTTTCAATGTAACCAAAAGGGTGTAGGTTGAATTTGAAACCCACCCCTCAAAAAAGCGCATGGCAACTATACTAATGTACAGCTGTTAACAAATTTTTGAAATAAGTGCCCAATACATAATACAAATTAACATTTTCCATTGAATATTTTATAACCAAGTGATTCTTGTACTGCAGGGGTTTCAAACTCACGGCCCGCGGGCCAATTGCGGCCCCCAGAACAATATTTTGTGGCCCCCTGCCTGAAATCAAAGCTTTGTGTTAATGGGACCCGTGCTTTTTTTCTTACATGCATTTGGGCGTTTTGGCTACCATAGCTCAGGCTCATACAACAACGCAAATTAGCAATTGGTCACTTGTAACGTGTTTGGGTCACCGAGTGGAGGGAAAATATATCCTGTCACCTTGTGCTATACGGTGTTTGGATCATGTGTCTTCTTGGCAGCATCTGTCTGTGTGAAAAGCTCTTCTCCACAATGAACTTTAATAAGTCAAAGTTCAGGTCCAAACTTAAAGATGAGCATCTTAAAGCAACACTGAGGGTCCAGGTTCTTCCTCCCTCAAGCCAAATGTTCTGAAGAACTGTTCATGTTCTGCATGTTCTGACCTGTTATGACTGAGACGATTGGATCAGTTGTACTTTTTTTTTTTTTGAATACTTGAAGCCCTTTTTTTTGTGGAACACTTGATGCGGCCCAGCCTCACCCAGACACTACCTCCAGCGGCCCCTTGGTAAGTTGAGTTTGAGACCCCTGTTGTACAGTCTTCTGAGCATCGTCACTGAGCTACAGTTCTTAACTTCTTCTTCAGAAGAGTTCCATAAATTCACCCCTCTCACCGACAGACAATAATATTTTTTATTCGTGCATATTTTTGGTTTTTGAAAAATGAATGCACCCCTCATATTGTATTGACTGTCTCTCATTATAAACAACTTTTGGATACTTTATGGTAGTTTGTGGTAGTCAACCAAGTCTTTAAATTTGAGTATATTTACTTGAAGAAATAGAGGATTGGTTGATTCTTTAAACAATTTTTTACTTATAATTCATGTTTTTTTTTGTAACAGGATAACAGAGTGTGTATTTGTTTTATAAGTGTTTCCCCAGACCTCAACACAGTACGTCATGTATGGAGCGGTGAGTGAATAATAGAGCGTGTATGAATCTGGACATTTTTGTTGCGACATAATTTATACGAGATTTTCAATTTAATTTATTGTTTATTATTACACCTAAAAATTTGTTTTCACAAACTTAACTTGCAGGTAATGACAATGTGATGTCTCAGCTGATCCTAACACCATACAGAACTCTGCTGGAGTTAAAAATGAGATTTCATGAAATTAAATGGAGCTATCTTCTAAACATACATACGGATGTAGAAAACTTTACACATATTTTCCAACTTTTTTTTTTTAAATTCCACAACAACATCAAGCTCCCATAATAAAAGTGCGGAACCGTTCATATCGTATCATTTTTCAAATCGTTAGCTTCGTAGCATAATTGCCTTAAGCCCAGCTCACACTAGAGGATTTTAAAAATCTCATAAGATTCTGAAATCGGTTATATCAAACACATAAGAAGAATCTTCACAGATTATCTTCTCTCAAATCTTCAACAAGATTATCCGACCAGAAACAGCGACGCACCACGTGATCAACATCATCGCACAAGGAAGAGAAAGTAAACAAATGCACAACAAATGGAGGCGAGTGCGGAGCTGTTGGCTGTAGACATGAACACTCTGACATAAAACATAACTGCAGGAATCGTGTCTGCCGGCTCTGCTCTTCATTAACATAATACAACAAGGCATACGCACAGCAGAATGGCGTAACACCCGTGTGCACATGGCAACCTTTTCAACAACCGTACGATTCATTGAATAAGGGCGCCATCTAGTGACAGCATTTAACAGAAGACTAAACACATCTGGATAAAGAAGTGCTCAGGGAGACGCAGGTTGTGTCTGAAATCACTCACTCCTTTCAACATTTCATACAACATTTTGTCTCTGATAATTTCCGATCATTTCCGGTCCCTCGTAGGCGGCTCTCTCTGATTGGCTAGTGTCATCCTCAATGAAAATGAGTCACGTAATCGTTCCGATAAATATTAAACATGTTTGAAAATATATCAGGGTGGCTATGACGAGTCTGCGAGCTGATCGTGGGGCTTAAGATTGATCTGTCACCCATTCACACTAGAAGATGATCTGGGCCAAACATCGGGGCTGACTTTCGTGTCGGACCAGATTTCTCTGCAGATCGTCAGGAGGGCTGAATCGCGGTCAAATCGGACGATAATCCTGTAGTGTGAGCCTGGCTTTAGTCAAGGAAATTTGAATGAAATAAGTTAACTAAAACAGTATAGATAATATAAACATAATATTATTAGTTAAAAAATATAAATACCTATATCATGTGTTTTTTCTTCTTTTCTGAAAACTTTGAAATAAGACTTAGGTGATAATGCTATGAGGCTAACTGGATGCTACTAACTAAAAAAACCCTCCAAGATGCCATGCTGTGACTAAAACCATGGATAAAAACAAGCCTTGAAACTTCTCTTATGTTTACAACCTGTATATGGATAATTAAAATTACATAAAGAAAGCAGAAAGTGATTATAAGTTCCATACCTGTATTAGAAGCGTATTAGACTCCTCTTGTCTGCACTGATGGATTCCATGTTTCTATCTCCTGAAACCAGAAACACAGAGACTGATTGGAGAGAGGAAACATCATTATTTTTTATTTTTGGTTTTTACTTTAAAATAAATAAATATATAAATAAATAAATAAATAAATTTCAGTCTAACAACTATAAGGTTGGATTTGAATATGATTTACTAAGATTTGTAATTAGTATCTCTTTGAGTTTTCATGAAGGGTTAAACTTGTGAAATAACTCTGACATGAGTTCAGCACCATGGACAGCGACTTTAAGGAGCACCTGTTGAATGTATTTAAAGACAACCTCAGTGATGAACTTCAGATAATGTACATGAACCAGGGAAAACAAACAATTCATCTTTCATTTTTTCTTCTTTTTAAATAATTAAAAACATGTTTGACGAAGAGTTTGTAATTGTTTTCCCTTTTTTCAAACATTTACAATGCTGAACAGATCTTTAATACATTATTTAACAACAACAACAAAAAAAAATCTATTATTAAGTTATAAATACATTTTTCTACATTAATTATGAAATGGTTGTTTTATAACTTCTACAATATTTATGTATCCAACCTGCATGTTTACACATACTTTGTCTACACAGCATTCAATAGCATGCCTCACTAAAGTGTTTGAAACTGACTTTAGCGACCCTGGTGGTGATATCACAGAGATGTCTTAAACACCCCATATGAGGATAATCTGAGAGCAGCTGTTTCTCCCACATGGATGTAGTTTCAGTGATGTCACCCATCAGTTTATGAAGCAGAGTTCTGAAGCCTATCGGTAGGAGGACGTATAACAGCAAGCAAAGCAGTGGGGTTGAGGTTGGCTTCCAAGTTGACACTTTTTTCAATTTGCTTTGTATCTCAAGAACAGAGGCTGCTGCTTGTTTTCTCTGTGTAAAATAACTCTGAGTTAAAGAGTCTGTGAGGACTTTCTGTTTGAAGTGGATTGCAGTGACACTTTTTGGCTAAAATCTCGCGCATACTGTCATGAAGACATGACTCTTAACAAGGCGTGTGTTTGTTTTAGAAATGAATGGAGATCAGATCTTCTTTTTAACACTACTTTTCTTCGTTTAAGAAAACTTTTTACCCGATATAACGTGACGAGGTAGTTTTGTAGCCGCCTATATTTAGCCCTGCTGGAAGCCTGGTGCTCTGTGATGTATATGTAGGCTAATGGGTAATGTTAGCGAAGGGCTAACATACCAATCAGAACTATCGTAACCTCACTCTTCATTTTATTGACAGACTCTCAAGTTTGATCAGATCACTGCAGAATAACTGCTGCATGTGGGTTGGAATAACCATTATTACAAACAGCTTAGCTTATGTTTTAGCCTTTAGCTAACGTTTTAGCCTTCAGCCCGTGCTCTGTCACTCTCCCGTTTAGCTTTCTTCTTCTCTTCTGTCCGTTTTCTTTCTGTCAGTTCAGCTCAAGTCTCCACCATCACTACTAAATTAATCAAAATTTTTTGATTGTTTTTACCTGAGAAAAACACAGATCTCTCTTCATACTGCTAAACTTCGTTAGCCGACGTGGTGTTGTCATAGAGACTTACATGTGCTGTAAATCAATCCGGTCCTGTCTGACCTGATCGGGAAGCTAAAAAATAGCATTTAGAAATAACCTATATGGGTGCTGATAATCTCAGTTTAAGTTGTGTATTAGGATCAGGCAGATATCTAGAATTGATAGGTTTTCAAGATCACTTGGATAGTCTTCACAGTCCCTTTAAGTGCTATTTTTTCATATTTTCAAAAGCATGTTTCTGAAAAGTACAACAGGAAATAGGTACAAGGGATTTATTTCCTTTTCTGTTAAAGAGTTGTGACACAGCAGTAACCCAAACACAATCCTCTAGTTCGGGTCAACGTATGCTAATTCAAGCACAGCAAAGCAAAAGTGTAATAATCGGAAGAGATTGAGAAGAGATCACCTCTTTAAAGAAGTGATCCCTGTGATCCCTGCTTGCTCTCTATCATTGCATTAAATTTTAAAAGTGGCAAAACCTCCAAAAACACCGTCGCAGCATAGACCACTCATTCAGTGTCTTTCATATGCTGAGTAATTATGCTGAAGACACCTCTGGTGACACCATTCATATTGCTGCTTTGCTCAGAAACGTATTATAAAGACAGTTTTTCTGCAGGATTACTCAAAGAGCATTTCGCTCTCTTAACCTTCCTGCCAGTAATTTAAATTGGTGATGTAGCCGTGTGATTTTGTAGGATGAGCCTCTACATTTAAAGTTCTTGATATTATCAACAAGACAAACAGATAAAATCCACCAACTGCAAAACCATCAAGAAAAACACCACCTCATGATAGCCTGCAGTGAGCACTGCCTGGTCTTCAAAAATCTCTGTCACAGCAGAGCCGAACACCTACACATCACCAACAAAACCAGAGGACCTCGCTGGTGCAGGTGCTTCCTTTATCCATGCACTGAGCTGAGATGAGCCTTTATGCTGCATGCAGTGCTGTGAGTGTTTTTGTGTGGAGGCTACAAGGCCATTTGTATACAACACATACACACATCATACACTGAAAACACACGCATATGTAGACTCATGATAGCACATTTAAAGCACAAAGATGCAGAAACTCAAGGCTAAATCGATCTGTGGATGGACAATCGTCCCCTGAGTCTCATAAATAGAGGCACTTTTCTCTCTCTCTCTCTAAACACTCGCAAACAGAAACACGTGTGTGTGAATCTAAGTGCACACACTCAATGATGTACAAAGTGTAGAGAAGCCTATTACACAAGTGTTAATGAAGACATGTGAGACGCGACAAAATCCGGCGTCATATGCTGCATCGTTACATCAAGAAAAAATAATGTTAACGGATAAATTATGTAACATTTACAGGTAATAAGAGAGTTTTTTTTCCATGCAGGTGCACATATTAAAACGCAACCCAATGGCACCAAACTTTTAAAATAACACTCGAAAAAAAGTGGATTAACTGCATTAATACATATTATAACAATCTAAGATTTCTATTATTAGCTATGGAACCAAGCCTTGTCTTTTTTACAGGGTACATAGAGAAAAAGAGTTAATTTAAAATTATTCTAACACAGGCTATTTGTGTGTGTTGATAAAACATTTCCAACATTATATAGAAATAACTTAGATTTTCCTTTTTTACGATGGAGTCTGAATGTAAATATTAGACTCTGTTATTGTGTTATTTACTAGATGCTACTTTTTCATTGGCTGGTCAGAATAGGTGGATTGAAGTGTATTTTCAGGACCATACTTATGTGATCATCTAAATTTACTTCACATGTATGCATAAAGAAAAATGAAGTAATGCTGGTTTTCTATCAACAGAGAAAAAAATGAACACAATGTGCACAGAAAAAGTCCTCTCCAAGCTCGTTGTTGGCTGATAAAAAAAATAAAGCCAAATCCGCCCAGAAGTTCTCATATTAAAGGAGTGAAACATGTGGCTCATTAGCATTAAAATGTTTAGCCATTAATTGAACGGTCTGCCATTCCTTCAAGTTCAACACTCAGAGATATGAAAGTGCAGCTGCATCACTAACAGTCTGTGTGCGTAACATCTGATGCTCGGTAAGACATTCTGCTCATGCTGTACCTTTCTCACAGGTCCACGCGTCCCTCCCTGGCGCAAGGTGTGGAGAGCGGGGAAAGTCATCTCTCTGATAAGTAGTGAGGGATAATCAGATCCACCTGTATGCCTGTGTGCAGAGACGCGCTATCCGCCCATCTTTTTTTTTTTTTTTTTTTTTTCCAGGGAGCTTTAAAACCGCAGGACTTGCCTCGGTGCGGTCTGCCTGAACCTAAATAACTTCTGCACGCAGCGTAAAATACGCAACTGCAGATACTCTTTGTTTCACCTTCTGTATCTTCAACACAGACCTGCTGCAGAGATAAGCAACCATCTTTATCACAGCCCGCGATCTGTGGACGTGGATCTGCTTTGGAGAAACACGGGAATCACGTGTATGCAGAGCAACTCGGTGTTAAAATCCTGCGCAAAGTTCAAAGCAAATTGTTCCCCACTGTAGGACGCCTCACGCGCGCTCGAACGGTCCCGGACTGACAATTTTTCCTCTGCACTCTGTCGCCTAACCCGAAATCTAACACTGCAACACAGTGTCCTAAGAGAAAGGACTATATTGTGTGTGTGTGACCTACCTTGACGACTTGTGTCATTCGGATGTTGCGCACGAAATCTTCAGCTGCTGGAAGTTTGACTTAGTCTACTCCGGATCCCTCGGAGGAGTCGCACTGAGAGAGAGGATGGGCGCCACAGCTCTGCGCGCCAGCTCCGTGGATGTGCATGTGGGTGTGTGCGCGTGTGAGCGCGCGCGCGTGCGGTTGTGAGAGAGAGGGAGAGAGAGAGAGGTGGAGGGAAACAACAGACGTGGAGAGCTGTAGCCCCTTGCCAAAGGATGCTTCAGTCTCCTAGCAACAACAATCGATCTGGCAAGGAGACATTTTTATTGGATAAAAAGAAAACTTAGCCATTCACCCCCTTTAAGCACATGTTCACCACTCAGAGCAACAACTCCAGGCTTTAAAGAGTGAGGAGGAGGGAAAAAAAAAAAAAAAAAAGAGCGAGACAGAAGAAAGAGACAGAGACAGAAGGAGGGAGATGATCCCAGATGAAGGTGTTGAAGTTGCAGAATGACACAGAGAACACATGCATCCAGATGTCCTTGTATAATGATTCAAAACAGACATGGAAGGGGAAAAAAAAAAAAGAGAGAGAATTCCTGCAGCTCCATCAATGTTTTAACGCAGTATTTCACTCTGTGATGTCAGTAGCGGAGAGAAAAAAAAAAAAAAAAAAAAAAACGAGCAGCGATAAAAATGCTGTCCATGCTTCAACTTGTTCAGGCAATTTAAAAAATACTTGCGCATGCTTCAGTAAAGCACATCCAAACCTAAATGCGCTTAAAGCTGTGACTACTAGCATACCTCCAAAGCCTTAATCATGCATCACACTAACGGGATGTGTGACATATGGAAACCACACACACACAAACACTCTAATGCTCACAAGTTAGATGTCACTCCATCCCCAATTTTCCCAGTGTCTCCACACTGGGAGGACAGAAACAGTGGCACTCAGTGGTGCGTGCACGTGCGCGTGCATGGACACGCGCATCTGTGCATGTGTACTTGTTTGTATGATTATGCACATGGAGTCATTAGAATGCAAGTATGCAAGTGTGCAGCCCCTTTTGAACAGAAAATCCTCTTCACGCATGATTGAGTCACAGAGCGTCCTCTCTTTCTCTACTCAACACAAGCACGCACACACACACACACAGATGCACACACAAGCACGCACATGCACACACACACACTGGCACTCACACTCAGTCTAGAAGCCTGATTTCTGCATTGTAAAGTTAGTCAAGTGCATAGAGACACACTGTCTGAGGGCTTGCTTAAAGCAGTTTTCTGATTGCAGCTACCGGCTTCATCGCATGTCATTTCTGCTGTTTTATATGCGGATCTATGACGACAGCAGGATGGAATTTCCATCTACCTCATATGTTTTCATGTTTCTACGACGTGACACCATATGGCATAAGAGAACTGCCTCTGAGGATAAGCCTCGGATGGGCAGAGATTGATTAGCTGACTGAAGAAGTAAGGGTAAGAGCATCCACTTCACACCTCTGAGACACACATGCATGCACAGGCATGAGGTGGGAAGTGGATCCACACTCACACTAGCGGCCCAGTGTCAGTCACAGCTTTTCCCGGACCCCATCCCTCATCCCCGCTGCTCCGGCCTCGGAGATGCTGGCTGCTCTAATAAAGGCCTCATTGTCTGCATGGCATGCATATATGCAGAAAGCCCAGAAAGCCAGCTTTGTCCCATAAGGGTCCCTCAGCGAGAGCTTTGTGCCTGGCTTTTTCCCCACAGACCCGGTCACAGCGATGCAAAACAGACTGGAAAGAAGACAGAAAGAAAGAAATAAAGGAAAAAAAAAAAACATGAATGGATAAAAGAGAGTGTAAAAAAAGAGAGATGGAAAAAAAGGATGAATGGATGAAAGATAAAAGGAAAGAAAGAAGCAAAAAAGGAGGAAGAAAAATGAATTGCAAGAGAGCAATGAATGTGCTGGATGGTAAATAAGGACAGCGTCAATCCACCAATGAAACCGACTTAAGGGAAAAGGCCCTGAGCGTTTGTGTGTGTGGAAAACTGGTGTGCTGGAATTTCACAATTTGCCTGATCACTGTGAACGGCTCCAGCTCATACCGCAGGAAGTGGGTCCGCAGGGATTATGCATCCTTCTTCTTTGATTCCCCCCAGATTGTTTGTGTCCCATTGCTAATAGAATTTGCCATGCTTCATTTCCCATGGTCTTCTGTTCTGTCTTGGCCTCGTGATGGATGGAGCATCACACAGAGGAGCGAGTGTGCTTAGAAGTGTGCCCTGTGTTGGTCCGACAACAGGGCCAGTCAAAACCACAAGCTTCCATTTGCTTTGGTCAGTGTGGTCGATTGTGATGTGGCCAAGTGGATGAGAGAACTTCTAAGAGTGTGAAGCTACAACACGGTGACGAAAATTCAGTTCAGTTTGTAATGCGATGAAGAAGAACGGAGTGTGAGAGTGAGTGTCTGTCATTGATTGGATTGAAGGGGCAGTGAAGACTATCTGTTTGAAGTGGATTGCAGTGACACCTTTGGCCCACACAGTGTCATGACGACATGACTCTTAGCAAGGCATGTGTTTGTTTTGGAAATGAATGGAGAGCAGATCTTCTTTTTTACACTACTTTTCTTTGTTCAAATGCGCTGTTGTTTGAAATGTTACGACAAGCTTACTTTGTCAGTTTGTACTGTAGTTTAGTAGCCTGCTATATTTAGCGACTCGCAGCCCGGTGTCTGACATATCCGTAGGCTAACAGGAAACGTTAGCGGATCCTTATGTCCTGCTCATCTACCAAGCAGAGCTAACACAACCTCACTCTTCATTTTACTGACAGAATCTTAAGTTTGATCAGATCACTGCAGAATGAATGCTGTGTAAAGGCTGCGTGGCTTGTGTTTTAGCCTTTAGCCCATGGTGTTGCCTTTAGCTTGTGTTTTAGCCTTAAGCTCATGTTTTAGCCTTTTAGTTGATGCTATCGCTCTCCCATTTAGCATTTTTATGCTCTTCTGTCCTTTTTCTCTCTGACAGTCCAGCTCCAGTGTCTTCAATGTGCCATAAATTTTGAGGCTAAGAAATAGCGTTTAGGAAAAACCTATATTGGTGCTCATTTTAAGTTGCGGATTAGGATCAGGCAGATATCTAGAAGTGAGACAGTCTCTCACAGTCTCTTTAAGCTTCAAGTTTCGAAAAATAAAACTACAACCTCTCAGAAAACAAATCAAATTGGATTCCCTGTAATAGCACTTCAAGGTCCAAGCTATTTTTTTTCTTCGTTTTATCCATTTGAGTCTAAAGTTTAAAGTTTAAAGTCAGTGGTTTGTAGAGTATTTCTCATGGCTGACTTCCAGTAATCACAAATGAATCAAACATTTTTCATGTCTTCCAAATAGACCATTTTTCAGAGGAGCCTCATGCATCATAACAACAGATATACTCTACAACAATACAAGATGAGATTTACGGTCGGGAGCCAGAACATGGTGTTTTATTTTTGAAATGACCAGATACTCTGATGGTTTCGTTTCTGAGGCGTACTCTGGCAAAAATAGACTTGCACTGAAACAGCTGTGAGCCACCAAGGGTTGCTCACACTTGAGCGCGGGCTGCGCAAACACTTTGTTTAACCGGGGGCAGCTAAGTGCGTTGTAGTGTGCGGCGCTGATGGGCTGCAGCGCATGTGTGAATTGGGGGTTATTGTTCAACTTTACATTGAGGGGAACAAAAGGTGGATGGTTCCCGATGGAGATGCTTTGACAACTTTGGCAAAGAGGGGGCTGTATGCTTGGCTAGCCTCGGTACTGTGGTAGTAACTCACACACCTTTGAATCTGTTGAGACAAAGAAGTCAACATGCTACTAAAGATAAGTTGGTTTGTAGTTATGGACCCAAGAACCCCCCCAAAAGTTAGGTCTCAGATTTGTCTGTGTCCCAGGATGGCCTTGTTCTTTCAACAACCCATGAAAGTTCCACTTTCTTATTGGTGTCTCCAATCTTTGAAACAATTGAATAGTTCATTCAGAATGAAAGCAGAGACATTATCATGGTTTTTACGAGCACAAAAAATCTATTGGTTGGAAACTAAAAGAATATTTGTATTCCAGTGACAAAAGGTGTGAAAGTATCGAATTCTTCATGAATGTTTCTCATCTGACAAAGTACCACCGTGTGTTCATATCATATGGTGGCTAATGTTTTGTGCCGTTTATGGCTCCTAACAGGGGGCTGCTCTGTCATTACCCTGGTTACAGAGGCATGGCCAACAGGCTGCAGGCCACACACACACGTCACAGGACGAGCACTGACCTGCCTCATGTTCTTCTGCTTGCCAGTCCAACACACACCAACTCACGTACAAACACACATACACACAAACAAATTTGTAACTCAGCAGGGACTCACCCAAAATGACTCATGTCTGGTCTCATTTATACCGACACTTTTGTTTCCTAGTGGGCAAGACACATAAAAGAACTGTTTTTGTACAATTTTGTACTTAGAGATTTACCTTTGTGTTGTTTCCTGCAGAGTTGAGAACTCCAAGTCCCCGTGAGGACTTTCTAAGTGATCTTGAAATCGTCTCACTTCTATATATTTGTCTGTTTGTAATCCATGATTTAAAATGGGACTCTCAGTGTCATTATAGAGCTCGTAGCTTATATGACAAAAACCATGCTGGATGATTTCTTCGATTTATTTTGTAGTGATAGTGGACACTGGAGCTGGACTGTCAAAACGAAAAAGGACGTCTGAGTGCTTCACACTCCACTGATGAGCCTCTCTTTATTATTGTTTGGGCTGTAAAACCTCAAACCTGTTGACTCCTGGTGTGGCCCCGCTCATTGTGTTGGTTCGTTGTTGTAGTCAAGCTAAATACAATCTGGTTTTGATATTGCTTTTTTATTTTGAAAGTCACTGGGCATTTTTAGGTAGTTTCTGTGCACAACTTCCTGTCCTGCTCAATCTGCCCGACGGTGGATTGATGTGTCACATCTCCAACCTCCAGCAAAAATGGGATAGTTGCGCATCTGCTGCATCCTGATGTAGCTGGACTGCAACTGAGCAGATCCAGTGGAAGTCGACACATTGACTTGAATAGAAACCTGATCTGATCTGGTGCCGTGACGGAGAAGAGCCGGACTGGAGACACATCTGGTGTATTTCAGCCAGTATACTGCAGTGGTCTGTTCAAACTTGAGAGTCTAGCAATCCAATGAAGAGTGAGGTTATGTTTGTTCTGCTTGGTGAGGTTGGAGTTGGTAGATGAGCACTGGTAGGTCATAACAAGGATTCACTAACGTTTCACATGAGGACACGTCTCAGAGCACCGAGCTGTGAGGAACACTAAATATAACAAGGTACTAAACTACGGTACAAACTGAGTTTACAAAGTTTGCTTGTTGCCATGTTTCAACAATAGTGTGATGTAACTTTTAATAAATACATTACCTCATCACTGAACCTGCGAAAAGTTGTCTTTAACAAAGAAAAGTAGTGTTAAAAAGAAGATCTGCTCTCCATTTGCTTCAAAACAAACACATATCTTGGTAAGAGTCACTTCCTTATAACAGTGGGTGCAAGTTCATGGGAAACTGAGTCTTTTCCCGGAAAAACACTAGCGAATAGCTTCCGGATAGCCCTCACAACCCTTTTAATGTTTAAAGAGTTTTATCTCCCTTGATTCATGGTTGTTTAGTTAGAATGAAAAAATGAAGGTCAACTTTTTAATGAAATTAAAGTATTTACAGCATGATCTGCTTTTTTTTCCTACATTCAAAAAATTAAGCTTATCAGAGAGCAGTTTTTTTGTCTTCCCCAGGGCAAGTATCCTTGAAGCTGTTTGAATTTAACATGAACAACAGATAACTGTGTCACTTAAAACAGCAGAAACAACATTTTGGGTATGATTTTTTTTTTAAAAAATCTATGTGCTGTTTGATGAAGAGCTATTAAAAAAACAACAACAGTGTAACTAAATTGTGTGTTCTGTGATCAAATTTTACTCAACGCATTAAAATGCAGCAGAAACACTCCGGATGTGTTTCCATGTGTGTGTACGTGCACGCTTATGCACACACTCTTAGACTGTGTACACTATCTGATCTGGCCTCTCCTCTGAGCTTTCTCACCACGACCACAATTCATTAGTAATTGACCGCAGCAGCCTCGCTCATTAAACATTAACGGGCTGCTGGTGAATAATTGATTAATGATATGAGGCGATCTGCAGCAGCATTCTGACAATAAGAGTGCATAGATGAGGGGGATGGAGAGGCCTCAATCAATGCAGAGACGAGCAAGGGCTCTGACACATGACGCAGATACACACACACACACACACACACACACACACACACACACACACACACACACACACACACACACACACACACACACACACACACGCAGGGCTAGCCACTCACTCACTTAAATGTCATCAACTCAACTGATGAATCCAATGGCAGCATTTTTAAGCAAACAGCACTGATTCATCGACTCGCTCCCTAATTCAAAATCAGACCACAAGAATAATGTTCCACCATTGTGCTTTGAAACACTTCTATCAATCTCACTTTTAGAGCCAGTGTCACTCCCTTCAGTTGTTTGAAGCTGTGTCTCATTTTGGACTAAGCCGCAACCCAATTTCTCAGAGTAAACACCCCAGTTTGTCAGTCCCAACAGGTACTCTTGAAGACTTATTATTGTGGCCTGAATATTGCATTCTCCTTCACAGCATGTTATCTGTTTGTGTGCTTTTGTGGGACGATGTGGATAAGTTGCAAGGTTGAGTTACAGGAAGAAAGGAGATGATGGAAGGGTGAACTCATAGATGTCAGCATACTTAGCTGTTGATGTTCATGTTTATGCCAGTTTGAAGAAAGAAAGAGTTGTGTTGGCAATTAGTCAGAAGGCCCAATATTTAGAGAGCCTTTCAGTCAGAAATTTAGTTTGAATTTAGTCTATATTCTTCATTCTCATTGTATGTTTCCAAAAAAAAGTTGAAGCTATCGATTTCCGTTTCTGTTATTCTGGGTTTTTCACAATAATTCTTTGATCATTTATGTTATTTGTACCAGAGCCGTCTTCACAACATCATGGGCCCCTGGGCAAATCAGTTTATTGGGGCCCCTTGCATGCTGACTTTTGTCAACAACCAAAAAATCAATTATTAAAACCCCTTTTTGTCAGTCTGTGGGCCCCCTAAACTCTTGGGGATGGGTGGGACTCGGGAAGAAAAAGAACATCAACTAAATCCAAACTAATTTTCTGACTAACATGCCTTCTGCTCCGATATGTCACAGCACCAGATCAGATAAGTTTCTATCCAAGTCAGTGTGTCATCTCACCCTAGATCTGCTCTGTTGCAGTCCAGCTGCATCCCTGCTCCAGCAGGTTGCAGCAGATACACAACAATCCTATTTTTGCTAGATGCTGGAGCTGTGATGCGTCACTTCACCGTAGGGCAGAGCGGCCATATTGGAAATGAGGCGGGCTTTTAGTCTCCACAGTAACAGCCATAGGGCGCCCGGCAGTCACGTGAGCTGAGCTGTGCCTCTGATTGGATGAACTGGCGATCTTAATATTGTCTAAACTGCCGAGTTAGAAAAAATTCAACCCCCATACAGTGTGTGCTGTTGGCGAAATTAGCAATTCAGATGGGGGACACTCTTTGTACCAGACTGTAAACATGTGTATTTCTGCTGTGAAAACTGCTTTTTTTGGCTTGGGGTGTACGTGACTTCCGGTACTTCCTGAGCCAGCCTCAAGGGGACACTTGACGAACTGCAGATTTTAGCACTTACGCATTGTCTCATATTTTCAGACTTGAGGTTGCCGCTTGGGCAGATCAAGCGGGACAGGAAGTTGTTCATGGAAACACTCTAAATGCTCAGTGACTTTCAAAATAAAACAGCGTCAAAACCATTATTGTAGCTTGACTACAACAACAAACAGACATAATGAGCGAAGCCAGGCCAGGAGTCAACAGGTTGGAGGTTTTACAGCCCAACAAGAATAAACAGAGGATAATGTTTGACTCGGAAGTGCGGCGACTCCAGCTGTCTGGAAGTCCTGCAACATACTGGACTGAACACACAGCCGGTGTGAGCTGATGCAGTCAACAAGCAACGGAGCAGGGCCTGACTGGAGACGCAACTGGTGTATTCCTGGCGTAAATAGTACATCTCACCTTTTCCAGACTAAGGGACAGTATCAAATCAGAGTAAAGATGGATTTTTTTTGTAATTTTACACTCCATAATTTTAAGCAGCCACAAATCAATACATCACTCAGTATTATGTTGTCTTTAACAAGTGAAAGTATTAAAAAGAAGGCCTCTGGTCCACTCACATCTACAGTGAATGCACACTTACACAGGCTCTTTACAGCATTAGGTAATGCTGCTTGTGGGAAATGTAGTCTTTATCTCTCTGAAAAGTAGTTGAAAACTGCTATCAGTGGCTTTAACTAAACCAAGTGGTTGTGTTGACCACTTCCAACCAAAATGTGACCATTGCTCAACATCCCTATCAAGCCTTCGGTGTTATGAAAGGATTACAGTTTTGTAAGGTTTAGGCAGCAACCTGCTTTTAGTTGATGATAAAATGCTATCTTTTAAATTGCTGCTGTCTGCAATGTATCTCAATGCTCTTGGCATTTTTTTTGTTTGCACCCTTTTTTTTCAGGGACTTGACCCAAAAAAAGAGCTCAGACTGTGCTTGGAGACGAATGGGCTGATTTTAATTCCATTCAGTCGTGATTGTTTTGAACCCTTCAAGCCCTCAAGCATCTTTAGTGAGGGGAATGCCTCATTACACATGATTAGACAGAGTTTCATTAAAGTTATCTATCTTTAAGCTGATTGGATGTCAAAAAAGCATGGCAAGGAATAATTAAACCTGAACTTAATTGACAGTTTTTAATATACAGCACTGTTTGGGTAGTTTTTAACATTACAACAGCCATGCAGACAGGTAAAAAATCTTGTTAATAGACCAGCATTTTTTTTATTTTTCACCTTGACGTTTTTCGACTTCTGTTTTCAACAATCTTCCCGCAGTCTTCCTCAGAACAGTCACCTGATGTTGCTGTGACTCATCTGTCAGCTGATTTATAAGGGTTTGGTCGTCCTTCCTGGAGTGGCAGGACAACCATGCTCCCTATTTTCCAACAGTCTTATAAAGGTATCCCAGGTAGGCTTCCTCATCGCTGTTTACATTCCTCTGGGCCCACTTCCTGATCTCTTCAGCCTCCCTTATCCAACGCTGAGTGGATAACCTTGGCCTTTTCCCACTCTATGATGTGCTTTTGTCTCTTGCAGTGGTCGGAGATGGCTGACCTTAAGTTATCTTGGTCTTTTCTTTTGTTGCTTGTGTGCGTGCTCCATGTTTCCTTCTTACAATCTTTCTTGCTTCTTTATTTCTTTCTTGCTCACCAGTATATGATTTGCTGCAGGAAAGGTGGGATTTTAAAGATGATGTTTCTCTTTCTCTGAATGAAGCAGTAACTGTCTCAGTTTGATGTGTAGTTTTACAGGAGAGCTTATTTTGTGCTTTTTCATTGTGTTGTTGATGTGTTGTTACCTCTCCGATGTATGGCAGAGTGACCATTCCTATGTTTCACTGGTTTAAGTGTTTTTGTTTTTCTTGTTCAGATAAAAATATACAAACTGAAGTGAGGACTATTCTAAACCAAGGAGCAACATCCTGTTTAGGAAAATGAAGCCTTTGCAGAAGTGCAAGAACTTGCTGGTCAAAAAACTTTTTTTTTTTTCTAACTCAGCGGTTTAGAAGAAATTAAAATCACAAGTTTGTCCAATCAGACGCACAGCTCTGCTCACATGACTGATGGGCAACCTATATTTGTTAGGAAGAAAGCCTATATTATTATATACTGCTTGTTCTGTTCAGGGTCGCGGGTGGGTGGAGCCTATCCCAGCTGACTTAGGGCGAGAGGCGGGGTACACCCTGGACTGGTCACCAGTCATGTACTAAAATCTACAGTTCGTCAAATGTCCCCTTAAGGCTTGCACCGAAAGTAACAGAAGTCAAGTACACAACAAGCCAAAAAATATGCATATTTACAGCTTGGTGCAAAGAATGTCCCATTTTAATCATTAAGTTCATTAACGGCACGCGCTGTACGGTTCGTCCAATCAGAGGCACAGCTCAGCTCATATTTCCAATATGGCCGCACTGGCCATTTTGCTTCAAAAATCTGTTTCAGAAACAGACGGGTGACATTGCAGAGACTACGTCCATTAATTATACAGTCTATGAATGTGACATAAAATGCTGCTGTTTGTCGCTAATGTAGGTAACTGGGCTTTAATTTTGACAGAAGATTCCAAAATATGCAGCGCAAGGCTGCTGTTGATATTTTTACCTCTGTTGTCATGCCGCCCGACAGCGAGCTGTTGTGCCTCTTAAATAAAAAGAAAAACTGTTCAAAGCTTTTTGGTTTAGAAACGCCGCACTGCCATATTATGTTATTATAAAATGGTCATAAATTGCATTCTAGATGTCATGGTGGGATGCTTAAGCTGTTTGAATTACAGAATCCTTTAATGTTCCATTGAGCCATAAGTTCAGACTATTCGACGACTATTTTGAATATACTCGTGACCTAAAATTAATAGTCGTGAAACCCCATAGCGGTCAGCAACTGAGAACATCAGTCTGGTCAGTATAAAAATGAGATCCTCTGGAACAAAGTGAACTGAATACAGAGTGTATGTTGAGACACACGCACCCACACACACATGCACACTCTCACTCAGTAGTTATGCTGACACTCATGGAGTGAAAATTAGGATAATGACAGTCATCTCGCAGGGAAAATAAGAGCGGGATGTCTCCTAACTGGCATCAGGCTGAGAGAGCAGAGCTCATCAGAGAGAATAGAGAGAGATATGTCCTCTGTCAGCGCTGATGAAACTCACCAGGACTTGGCAGGGCCTGGTCACAGAGGTGCTCCGTGATGAATAGGAGGCAGACTCACCCCTTTCAATCAGCTAATGCTGTGTGTATGTGTGAGCCTGCCTCGGTGTGTTTGTATGCCTGTGTCTAGTCTGTGTCGGCTCCTGACTGCTGTCAGAGCAGTTAGAGAGACGGACCAGTTCATTATCACATGTTTTAATATTTAATTTTACGATTTGATAAAAGATGATGTTTCATTAATGAGGTGATCTATCCCTGGATATCAAGAGTCATTCAAAGCGGTGCCACACTCTGATACAGAGAACTTCTTCTTCTGTCGTCCTTTTTCTGCTGTGCTCTGTTCAGAGATGTTTTCCACTCTTCTGCTCGTGTAATTTTAGTCTATCTCTTAATCGGTATTATCCGGTGTGAAATTATGTTATCTGCTTGTGCCTGTATGCCGTAAATAGCTCCAAAATAATTTCATCCCTGTCCATTAATCTCCCATTTGGTTAATTATCACAGTTGCTAATTACAAACCTCTCGACTGAAGCAGACCTGCTCTGCGTGTTCCCTCCTCTGTTCACTCTTTTCTGTTCCCACATCCTTTTTTTTTTTTTTTTTTTTTTGCTGTGTTGCAGTTTGCAGTACGCCAACAAGACAGAAAACTTTAAATGACGATGAAGTTAAGCTATGACAAATTGATTTAAAATGTCTGGGAACAGACCCCCCCAAACTCAGGAAATCTTCAGTCCTCTGCAGACGGTGACATTGCTTGTAAGTTTAGCTCTGCCATTAGATTATCCTCCCACCCTCCTCTTTTTTAAGTAGCTGCCTCGGTCGGTGCTGGCTATGCATCCCTCGCCTGTCATGATGCTATTTCTGCTCCTGCAAGTCGCTCCAGGACGGCTGTTCTGAGAGGGCTGCTTTGAAGAGCTGTCCAGGTGAGAGCTTGGCAATGGCAAAGCTTTTTCTGCTCTTTCACAACACGGAGTGCCCTTCAGGGACACAAATCGCCCTGCAGTGTAATGGATAACACTCAAATCAACACCAAAATCACACACGGACTGTCTCACAGACGCACGCGCAAGAACTCAATCTTAAGCTTTGAGTGTGCCCACTGATACTGGAAACACAAAGCATATGTGCACACTCTGTCAGGTACACACAGACACAAGCTGAGCTCCTTCACATTTTTAAAATAGAAAGTTGGACCAAACAATAAAAGCACAAGACAATTGCTCTGGCATGAAACTTTCCCTTGGTACCATTTCAAACCCGCTGGAAAAAAACCCCCCAACAACTTTAAGTGCTTTAACGGTTTATTTTTCTCTCTGGACTTAAGCTCTTCACTCAGTCCACTCCTTTTTGTTTTCTCTTCTAAACCTTCCTTTAATTTTTCCTCCCCTCTTCTAATCAAGAAAAACATAGCCAGACTACAGATGAGACCATATGTGCCTCTGTTCGAACGTGTAATTATGTGTGTCTAATTATGTGTGCTGCTCTATTCAGAGACACTGCGGAGCAGA
This sequence comes from Labroides dimidiatus, assembly GCA_030710495.1. Taxonomy (NCBI): domain Eukaryota; kingdom Metazoa; phylum Chordata; class Actinopteri; order Labriformes; family Labridae; genus Labroides; species Labroides dimidiatus. Next base: position 29,722,571 of record CM061147.1, on the reverse strand, counting down.
AACGGTGAAAAGTGAGCTCATCACTTGACAGATCCTCGGAGGTGCTCCCAAAATGTACTTAACGTTGATTCCAAGAGCTGCTGTGCTCTCCTTCCTTTTTCTGGCTGCCTAAAGGGACAGATCCTTTGTGTACTGACAGTACCTCACAGGGAAACCACTGAGCTTTTCTATGCCCCCATAGTCTCTCTGTCTCTGTGTGTGAGGAGAGGAGCAACCATTAGGAAGGGTCCAAATAGACCCTTTTTGTGACTAGGTTGAGAATAGCTCAGTCAATCAGCTCCAAATATGTTATGGGGCCTCTATAAAACACTCAAGCTGTTTTCAGACCTAATAAATTTACTCTCTTCCTGTGCTATAAAATGTTTTTATGATGACAAAACCAAGCGTGACCATTTATCTGGATGATTCTTGCACACACTAAAGAAGTTATCTAAGGGACCTGACAGTAAGAGAAGGAAAGGCCGCCTCTCTTGAGCCCTTTGCTCCTCTTCTTGGATCAACATCCATCGATCCATTATCTTTGCCATCTATCCATTAGTTTATCCTGTTCAGGGATGCAGGAGGCTTGGGCCCATCCCGGCTGTCAAACCTATTCCAACTCAACAGTGACAAATCAGAAGTCCTCATCATAGGCACAGAGTCCCTCACTCATTCCTCACAAAGTCTTTCCCTCATCACAGATGGCTCTACTGTAACCCCACCCTCTCCTTTCTGCCCCATGTCGACCAAGTCTATAAGTCTGCAGTTTTCAACTCAGACACATTGCTTGCCTTTGTCCGAAACAGTCTTCATCAGCTGCACAAACACTCACACGTCGTCTCCATGTAGAGTCTCGTTCATCCAGGTCATGGTTTATCTGACGACTCGAACAAGGCAACTGGACTGTACAGGGTAGAGCTTCTTCAGTTGCGAAACGTCTTCCCAACTCTACACAGTCCAGTTGCCTTATTCGAGTCGTCAGAATACTCAAACAAGTCGTCATCACATCCAGACTTAGCTATTGCAACAGTTCTTCAATGGCCCTGCAACAAAAGTTCTAAATAAACTGCAGTAGATTTAAAACTCTGCTGTTTGCCCCCTCACCAGAACCTCATCCAGAGACTGCATCACACCAGTCCTCCATGAACTTCACGGAGGACTCCTGAACTCTGGCTAAAGACACTAAAACCCCAACTTACCCAAAACTTCTTTCAAATCTGTCCTCAAAACCCACCTGGTAAGACTTGCCTCCCCCAGTTAGCCTTCCCACCACTGAGTTCAGGTATTTATAAGTCCTGAATGGCTGCCACATTCAAACCACACACCTTTGTGGGCCTCAAATCTCAAACCTGAAGCTGATCATCCTCTTGCAGTCACACCTAGACATCTGCCTTGCTAAGATCTGCCCCCTCTGTTGACTCTTTTGGTCTTTCATATGTTGTTGTTCAAATTCTTTTCTTTGCTTCTATACTGTGTTTGTGTTTTAGTTGTTTACTTTTCTTCCTTTGCATTGTTACTTTTGCTCTTTAAATAGGTGCCGTACCAAATGCACAAAATCACATTACATACATGGACACATTCAAAACATAAATATGCAAATGAAAACAAAACCTCTCAAGTACGAATGTGTTCACATCCTGTATGTACACACAAACGCAAGCAGGTTACTACCACGAGAGCGCAAGTTCCAGGGGTAATAAATCATTTTCTGCTCACAGGTGACAAACTTCATACAGATTTGAATGTGTTTTCCTTACGAAAGTGTGTCCTCACACATTTTGCTCAGTTTTTTCATTTCCCATGTAATTGTTGTTGTCTGTGTTTATGTGTGCGCGGCGTATCTGTAGGAGATAAGTGTGAACTCTCTCATTGAGCCCTGTGGGCACAATTTTAGATTGGAAGCCTTAAGGTGCCTCTTTTACTGATCAGGTTAGAGGAGCCAGTTGCTGTGGTGCACCAGGTGAGCCTTTATGAATAGATGAATCCGTGATTTATTGCCTTCCTGGTGAAGAGATGCTTTAATTTGGACCAGTGAGGCCAGCAACAACAGATACTGTTTACTTGTAAGATTAAAATATGAAACAAATTCCACAACTTTCTAAAATAAACCACATCTATCTCAGATTGCATTTAATTAATGCATCAAGAATTTGTAAGACATCTTGTTGTAATAGACATGTATCAGCTCACATAACCTTTTATATATAGTTTATATATAGTTATATAGTAATATAGTATATATAGTTTTTATAAATGAAATGTCAGATTTATGTTTATCAATTGCATATACTTTTTTTATACTAGAGGGACTTGTATACATACCCCAAAAACTTCATAAAACAGAATTTGTGTCTATGCAAAAATAAGTGAACCCCCAGCTGCACTGGTAGTCATGCAGGTAAAGTACTCAGGTGAAACACATTTGGATGCTTAATTAATAAGTTAAGCAGACCAATGGCATGAGACATCCTTGGGAAAGGGTCTGGCCAGCTCTAATTAAGAGAGAGAAGAAACAAGCCAAACCACTTTTAATCCATACAGATCAACAATGCCAAGAAGGAAGGAGATATCTGATGACATAAGGAAGAGGGTAGTGACAGCCCATCAGTCTGGTGAAGGATATAAGACCATTTCCAAAAGATTTCAGCTCCATCCATCCACTGTGAGATAAATCATCTACAAATGGAAGGCCTTCAACATTACAGCAACTCTGCCAAGAAGTGGACACCCAACAAAAATATCACCCAGAAGCACCAATAAAATAATAAATCAGGTAATAGCCAATCCACAACTCATCACCAGAGAGTTGCAGACCTCTTTGGTAGCATCTGGGACAAATGTGCATGTGTCTACCAATAGAAGAAAACTGGATAGCCATGGTATTCATGGGAGGGTTGCCAGAAGGAAGCCTCTACTCTCAAAAAAGAACAAAGCCGCCCGTTTCAACTTTGCCAGAGAGCACTTAGACAAACCCCAGGCCTTCTGGAAGTCCATCCTCTGGACATTCAGTCATTCATTCATCTTCTATACCGCTGCTCCTGGTCAGGGTCACGGATGGCTGGAGCCTATCCCAGCTGGCTAAGGGCAAGAGGCGGGGTACACCCTGGACTGGTCGCCAGTCAATCGTAGGGCTGACACATAGGGACAGATAACCATTCACACTCACACTTATGGGCAATTTAGAAAGGGATTCGAACCAGTGACATTCTCTCTGCGAAGCATCAGTTCTAATATATATATATATATATATATATATATATATATATATATATATATATATATATATATATATATATATATATATATTAGTGGTGGGACTTGATTAAAAAAAATTAATCGAATTAATTATGCCATTTGTGATTAACTAATCGTAATTAATCACATTTTAATCACATCGATATTCAACATCAGAAACAACACTTTTCAAACAGATTTTGGCAGAAGACTAAACCATTGAATAGTCACATACAGAAGTTTAAACTACAAAATCCTGTTTATTTTGCTCAAAAGATGTTTTTTAAAAAAAAACAAAAAAAAAAAAACGCGTCAATCTCCGCGGAGCAGATCGTACCAAACAGGAAATCAGACACGAAAAACGATCAGAGTTTCCGGTCTTTTCAAAATAAAGCAACATGTTCAGCCTGTCGATCCCAAAATTATCCTCGTATATCAAAACTTCAACACTGGCACAGGGCCAACAGTCATCAGCGGGTCAGACCCAGAGGGAATCTGACGCCATGGACGAGGAAAAGTTTATATTGGAGGCGGAAAACCTTATAATTATATACGATACAACACATCCTTTATATAAGGACACCAACAGAGACTAAAATGGAAGGACTGAATTAATGAAGCTCTGGGAGGGCAGGTGAGTTTAACATACTAAATATCATGAAAGTAGTTGTCATGGGTGTGATTCATGCAGGAACATGTGGTTCTCCTGTGATCTTGTGTATCCAGCTGCTATGAGTACGCTGAGCTGCGCTCCGCTCCTGAGACGGATGCAGCGTGAATTGGCTCGCGCTGACGGACCCGCTCACGGAGTATGTGTGAATCCAGGCTTCCATCCGACTGTTTTTTAAAAGTAAATTTTCCATCCACCGAGCTAAGCAAGGCGCTGTCAACAGTGTTATCCATCACTTAGTGCGTCGCTATAATCCGTCTGCCAGAAACTCGTGCGCCGTTCTGTGTGATATCGACTATAAAATAAGATAAGATAAAATGCGTCATTTTTTTTAACGCCGTTAATTTCCCCCCGCGTTAATTATCGAATTAACGCGACAAAGTCCCACCACTAATATATATATATAAAGTGCAGAAATAAAAAAACCACAATGTTCTGTCAATTATCAAATGACACTATATTTTATATTCACACATGCAATGTTTGGGGGATTATTAATTCACAGAATAAACTGACAAGTATTTGTATACCAAAGCTAACACAACTTAATAATCTTAATATGAAAATTATTTCTTTCTTATCCCCCCCCCCCCCCCCCCCCACACACACACACACACAAACTTTTTTATTTTTCTTTCTGCAGTCAAGTGGACCATTTGTGGTTCAAGCTAGGGCATAAATCTGCTTTGCATGCCAGCGCACAGTTTGTGGAGCGCATCTGAAGTCAGTTGCAAGTCTGAATTAGAGCGCTCAGTAACTGCACAATGTAAATGAGTCTTAATGAGTTTCTCAGCTTTTATTTTCTGCACCGTTAGACAGCCCTATGGCAGCACTGAGATGTCAGCCGCTCCTGCTGGGGCTAATATCCTCAAACACCATGATGACACTGCCACCAGTCATTCTCACTCGCACAGGTAATTGCATGCTGGAGGCATGGACGTATATGTATTGTATAATGTATGTACGTGAAGAACGGTGGGAGACAGCTTCCTTCCTGCATTTGGAGAGACTTAAGGCAAATGTATTCACTATTAGGCAAAGAGGATTCAGACTGTTCTCTCTGCTAATGATAAGAACATGAAATATTCTTTAGCACTGTGTATGTGTGTGTTTCAATGGGTGCAAAAAGTGTGTTTTTCAGGATCTTTTCGGTCAGTCATACAGTGATGGAAAAAAAAAACTTTTCGGACACCCCATACATTTGTGAAATATTGGATTAAGAACCCAAGGTCTACTTTTAGTGCAGTCACAGACAAAACACAAAGCAAATCCTAAAAAGCCACCAAAAACTTTAAACTCATTGGTTCCATAAAATTCATGAGACATTTTGAATATTGGGTCATTTTGGTCCACTTCTGTCTGTTTTACTTGTAATTAAAGTCACATTGAATTGGCATAAAGAGAAATCATGCTGTAGGTGGAAGAGACAGACTAAGATGGTCATTAAAAAAGGGATGCAGCTACTATTTTTGAGAAAATCAAAAATGAATATAACAAAGGGAATGTGCTGCGAAAACGTAAAACGGAAAAGTAAATTAAAGTGACAGAGGGTCGGAAACGGATGCATTAAGAGCAAATGCGTTGCATATATCAATGATGCCATGCCAAGAACATAAAAACCAACAAATGCACAGTTAAACCTTGCATATCTAACAATCACAAAGGAAAACTGCCCCAGGCCTTCAGGGCAAATGTGTTTAATGGATGGGATTTTCAGGCACAAGAGCTCAGGGGAGAGAACCAGGCAGAAACTAAAAGCCCTGAGACTAGCAGTGGTCAGCTCCATGAGAGGGAATTAGCAGTGGAGTTGTCAGGCAGGGTTTGGCTCCCAGTTGGTCCTGGGGATGTTACCATTCAGCCACCATTTAGGTCTCAATAGACGGTATCCCCTGATGCCTGACGTCCTTCCAACTCTTCTACTTTCCCAACCATGTTCTTGTCGGCTCTTGTGTCGTAGTCTTGCTCTGAGCTGCTGCAAATATTCTGGCTTCAAACTGCCAAACTCTATCCTACATCAGGGGTTTGCCCAAATGAGGGCCTACATGTAAACCATGAGTGCTCCACATCCTAGTGGTTCTTACTCATTGACAGAAATCTGTCAAACTTTTAAAAATGGGAGCTCCCAAGGTGAGGGTGTGATATCAGTTGAGGGGGCAGGTGAAATTTTGATTACTTGCCTCATGACGTCTCAAGGCGGGTCAAATCTGACAAGACCTGACAGTGAGTTGTTTGATTTAGGTTGACTACAAACAAAGGTCTGGGTTAGCTAATTTCACATTTAATGGATAATTAATTTCAGACACCCAAGAACGTGTTTTTTTGTTGTTGTATCTGCTCTTAAACTGATTTTTTGAAGAGTTACAGAATTTCTAAGAAATTTTTTTCTCTTTTCGATGCAGAAGTGAGGGAAGGCTTTATAAAACATACTCTGCAACAGCGGAATAAGTCATTTCCAGGTCTTACAATCACTATGTACAATATATAGTACTGATCAGTGCCTGGCATGGACTGTATAGCCCCATTTCCACCATGCGGTCTGGTATGGACCAATACGGTTTGGGACGGGTCAGATCAGTAAAGCCTGATCCTGTTTGCATTTCAACAGCCATTCGTGCCCTTCTTGGTGGGCTGCGTGTAAGCCGGATGCTGGAAATGTATTGGTTTAAATTTGCATCGCATTTGGATTGTTGTTTGTTTTAGATTACGGTATCTTCCATTTCTTCTTGCAGAAAACATTCATCTGTAGCAGAGGGTTTTCTTTTGTTAGCCTTCATATTGTACACTTTTGAGTTCCATCCCCAAGTAGAATCACACATAACCTTGTAGTTCTTCCTTGTTAATGTGTTTTGAGTGATTGCATGAGTCATGTGAATTCTCAATCCCTTTTTCATGATAAACACCTCAAATCCCCATGTATGCTGCTAAATACAAAATAAAAATCTTGCTTGTTTTCGCATTTTTATCAAACTGCTGGCAGCTTCTGCCAGGAAGACTTAGAGATCTGTTAGCTGAGAATGTGGGGCAGCATACATTAATCATGATGATACTGAGTGGAGTGACAGATACTCATATCAGCATTTACATAAACAAGTGGAACGGGGTGTGAATCCAGATGATGGACTGTTAAGTATGCATGATATTGGACAAAATTGTACCACAAATGCTGAAGAGCTTGAACAAGTGGGGGACGGGTAATCTGAGGAGCAGGTATTGTAATGAGCTTGATAACACAACAGAGCAGTGACCTTGTCAACTGCAGGTCGAACCTGGAAATCTGATTGCTTGACTCTCCGGATTGCTTCCTTCTCATGTTTTTGTTTGTCTTGTGAGGGGTATAAACAGGTGTATCCTTTTTTGTTGTAGATTTGACGTATCTTTATTAAAGAGTCAGGGGCTGATCAATGCTGAGCGAGTCTGTGAAATCTTCTAGAAACACTATCGAGCTTTGTCTGAGTTTATCAATCACTGCCTGTCCATACGTCCTTGCCAAGCATACATTCTTTCTAAACCTCTTAGACTTGTATGAGACTTGATCACAGTAGATTGCATCTCTGGTCTGAATTAGTTCTGTAATGCTTTAAAAACTTATAGATTTATTGACATGAAATATGACATTTTGACTAACATTAATCTTTTAGAGGATAAGCCCTGAAGACTGTTGTGATCCCGTTGCTTGTCCTTCTAAATACGAGTTTGAAAATATGCACATGCATGCTAAACTTAGAGGAGAAAATAGTAAATATCATGGCTGCAGGACATCTACATGCATGTGAGCATAATAAGTTATCAGTATAGTAGAGCTCACCTTCTCACTGTTTGCACAAGTGGATGATTTGTTTTAGCTACAGAAGTATTTTATTTAAAGAATCTGTGAGGAGGATCTGTTTAAAGTAAGTTGCAGTGACACACCAAGTCGTGTGTTTGTTTTGAAGGAAATAAATAGAGATTAGATCTTCTTTCAACACTACTTTTCTTTGTTCAAGACAACTTTTACCAGATACAACACCACAGAATTAAATGTGACAGCAAGCAAACTTTGTCATTTCATACTGTAGTTTAGTAGCCGGCTATTTTAGCACCACTCGCAGCCCGCTGTGCTGAGATGTAGGCTAATGTGTAATGTTAGCGAATCCTTATGTCGTGCTCATCTACCAATCAGAGCTAACATAACCTTACTCTTTATTTTATTGACAAACTCTCAAGTTTGATCAGATCACTGCAGAATAACTGCTACGTGTGGGTTGGAATGAACATTATTACAAAGCTTAGGCTGTTTTTTTTGCCTTTAGCTCATGTTTTAGCCTTTAGCTTGTGTTTTCGCCTTTAGCTCATGTTTTAGCCTTGGGCCATGCTCTATCAGTTTCCCATTTATCTTTCTACTTCTCTTCTGTCCTTTTCCTGTCTGACAGTTCAGCTCCAGTCTCCACCATCACTACTAAATTAATCCCAAAAATCATTTTCAGCAGAGAAAACACAGATCTCTCTTCTTACTGCGAACCAACCAGTGTGGTGTTGTCAGAGACTTCAACGTGCTGTAAATCAATCCCATCCTGTCTGATGCAATCAGGAAGCTAAGAAATAGCATTAAGAAATAACCTATACTGGTGCTGATAATCTCATTTTAAATTGTAGATTACGATCAGGCAGATATCTAGAGGGGAGACTTTTCATGAGGTCACTTAGAAAGTCCTCAAAGGGACTTAAAATATTACAGAAAAGTAAGAATGCCTGCTCTTGTACCAGAATAAATGATTAAACTAGGCAACTGTGAGTTTTCTCATAAAAACAATGAAGGCAGAAGAGTTTATTAATACACAAATCATTCATATTTGCCAGGCTGAAGTATGAGGTTACAAATAATACTAAAATAAAAGCCGTTTGGGATCCAAAAGAATCGTCTCTCTGAAAAGCGTGAAGCTTCCCATCACTCCTGTGAAGCATGAGAATGGACGATTATCTGCCAGGCGATCTTGCAAAACTATAATAATGCAAAACTGAAATGCAAAAATGTTGTTTTCATAATGTATCTGTGGCATGTGCATCGTAAATCTGATAAGCAGTGCGCTGCATGCAGAGAAGCATGTTCGTATCGCATGTGCAAATGGTCTCTCAAAATTAGCTAAAGTATGTGGCAGAACCTCACCGTTGCTGTTTCTCCCTGCAGTTACTCGTTCTATCGGTCAAACTTTGGGTGATACAATCAGTCGTGACATGTTACTCATATTCTTCAAAAAGAAACAAAACCTTGAATATTCCTTTAAAATATCAGAGGAGCTAATTTCAGGTATTAAGGTAAACAGCTCTTTACCCCTTCATTTTCCCAACTTCCTGCAGGTGTTTTTTGGTTTTCTAAACCAACACACACGCTCATACTTGCAGCTTAGCTCTGTGCGCTACATGCAGCTTTAACTGTAGATTTAATTTTCAGACTGTCTTTGAACATTTTAGGTCTGGGATATGCGATGTTTGATCGTCAGAGTGGAATCTGTTAGTGTGGGTATATGGGAACACATGTGCCCCTAAATGTGTATTTATGCTACATTACAAGGAAGGATAAAAATGCTAACCTAACTTTTAACGCATGAACATATAAAAGATTGCAGTGTTTTTCTTGAATCTGAACAGAAAATTGATTTGAGAAGACAAAAGTTTCTCCTTGTCTTGAATTTCACTGAATGGTGCAAACAAACATAAACCTTTCCACACTGTGCTTCTATTGATAAACAGGAACCTTCAGTAAATTAAATGACACGAGTCCCACACACACAACTCTGTGCCTCTTCAGTCTTTTACATAACATGGTAAATCAACACTGATGTTTGGCCTTGATTTTGTCTCTTCAAGAGATGGTTTCTCTGGCTGTGCGTTGTGTAGAGCGTTCAGCCCCCTCCATGCTGTGAATACGCTGCAAGAATGTCAGGGCTAAACTAAAAAAGTGTGTTCGTGTATGTGCAAACACATTTAGGTTTTGTTTCTGTGCGTTTCTTTTGTTTCTTTCAATCCTCAGATCTGCTAAAGACGTGTTCCCAGGGGATCGTGACCTGAGTGTTTGACCACCATTCACCATTTCCTCATGTCAACCACATGACAACATTTGTCCTCAAGCCTTTCCAACCAGCGCAGCTTGTATAGGGATTAGATAATCACTGTGTTCCCAGCCTGACTTGAGGACATACCCCCATACAGGTGCAGCTTTTGGACAAGAGTCAGTGCACGTTAAGGGGGCTTGTGTATGTGTGTGTTTGTGTTTGTGTATGAGTATGCAATTAGGCCTGAGCACATGTTTGAGGATTAGGTGATGTGTTTGTAGTGCAGGAGCACAAAGCCAAGTGTTGCATACTGTTCGGTGTCTTTGTTGGCAGATGAATTAGAGAGCAAGAGAGGGGAAGAGAGAGGAAACAAGAAAGAGACAGATCAAGAGAAAAGGGACCAAGCTTTCTGAGCTGTGCTGAACTTAAATAACCCACCCACTCACACTCTGCATTAAACTGAGTCTAACGTTCCTTATTGTCGCTGTCCAAGGTGCTGCCAAACACTCAAGCTGTGTCAAGGTAGACTTGAAAGAAACTTTCTGAGTGCTTTACCTACAGTGTTAGATGAACACTGTCAGGTTGCCAAGCTTAAACCACATGCTTTAAAAGGGCGTATAATGCTTTTTTTTAAAGTCCTTATGGTACTCCCATAAACTTTACACAATTTACAGCTAAAAAAAGATTTCTAATGTTCTCACACTGGTGCTCTGGATAACCACTTATTTCAGCGTCTGTCTGAAATGCTTCATGTGAGCTGCTGTCTCTTTAAGGATCCCCACTCCACAGACCCCCTTCCCTCTGATTGGCCAGTAGGGCTGAACATTTACTCAAATTTAAACCGACATCGCAATGTAATAGATTGCAATTTTCAAACCGCAAAGGCTGTTATTAATAAAATAAAAAAAAAAGTTTCATGTACACAGACACAACCTTACGTGACATGCATGCAGTAGGTGGCGGTAATGCATTTTTCAGCTTGTTTGCCATTGGTCAAAAAAAATTTTTGGCAGTATGTCTCAGAGTTGACTAAGTCAGTAGATGAATCTGTTTCATTACTCATCTTGCTCTGTCCAGTGTTATGAGGCAGTAAACAGTAGGGTCATTAATGTCACATGCCCTTAAATACCAATACATATATTGAACAATGCCAAAATATTGACGGACAAGAAAAAGAAAGATTCAAGTCTTTATGTGCTTAACATTTTGAAAGAGGTCATGCATTTCTTTACGTATGAGTTCATAAGAAAAGGATTTCTGAGGGTGGAAATACTCTTATTTCCAGCTGCTTCTCTTTACTCGGTGGAGCTCTTTCAGCTTGACCTTGATCCATGACTGAAGACTGTGTTCATGCACTCTGTCAGAGCTAGAGGTTTCTCTCTTCTTCTAGTTTTACCACACATTCCCTCTTGTGCTGGTTTGTTACCACACTTCAAATTAATAAGCCAGCAGTTCTACCACCGGTGAAATGTTTCAGTTGATATTATTTAAAAATTTCTTAGAATTGTCAAAGGTTCAGTTTTTAATATTTCAATCTACAAAACAGTACAATACAAAAGCGAAAGTTCCAACACATATCTGCCAAACACCTTGAACTCATCCTTCATGATGGTTTTCTAATCCTATACTAACATAAGCGGTGCACCGATGTTTGCAATTGGAAAAAAAAAAAAAAAAAAAAAAAAAATCCTGCAGGTGCATTGTTTTTTTTTTTTTTGTTCTTCCCCGTGTCAGTCACATTCCAGGTTAAGGGGAATTTTGTTTGTGGTTATCAGTCTGTCTGAACAGAAGTCTACCTATCATCCTGCCATCCTTGTTTTTATTTTTTGTTTTTTTTGAAAACCAAGTATCACACAAACACCCGGGAAAGCTTTGTCTTATTATTCACAAATATCCAATTTGACACGAAGAAGAATGGGCCTGAATTTTAAAGTACTGAAAGGTAAAGATGATTTCTATGGTCAAAATCAAAGAACAGCTCATTTGTTCCAGCTGCTATTGGTCTATTAAATAGTCGCTGAATTCTTTTTCTCTTGGCACTGGCAAATTATTCGTCTCTTTATCTTTTATTTTTTCTTTTTATCTTGTATCTTTTTTATCCTGTTGCTGGAATATTCCCAGTGGGCTTCTCATTCTTTTTATTTCTGCATTTGTTTTTTTAGATTATCATCAGTGTTGTGTTTCTATCTGTGTGTCTTGAGCTGCAAAAAAAATCTTCCTGTGGGGACAATAAAGATACCTTCGACCCTTGGCCTTTGACCAGCTATGAGGGACTATGAGGCATTTTTGTCTTAATGACTCACATCCAGAGTGTAATAATCAAAACCAGAATCAGAAATACTTCATTCATCCCATAGGGGAAATTTGCAGTTTTGTTTACAGCTACTCCCATTCAAAAACGTGTTTAAAAAATAATAAAAAAATACAAAATATAAGCCTAATATAACTGCTAAGAAAATAAATAAAACAAATGGTTAAAAAGAAGATAAAAGCAGGAAAGCGGACGCAATACTACATACACAGTGGTGCATGGGCACTTATTGAAAATAAGTTCTATGTTATAAATGTTGAGTTCAGGCCCTGTGTTGTGAAAATCATGAGTAGGTGTGCACTATTTCAAGCAATGTCAACTCTGGTGAGGTGAGAACACCAACAGTCAGACACCAACAAAAACAAACACACACCTGTACATGACGGACTTAAGAGAAACCTATTTATATGACTTCACCAGCGACCCCCCCCCCCCCCCCCTCTCTCTCTCTCCTGTGTTATTCTAGTTCCCCTCAGCTGGATGGATGCTAACATGTTGATAGCCACAGTGGGAAGTATGAGGTGGATAAATACATCCACTGGTTTATCACTCTCAGCATGAGGTCCAGTTTGTAGGCTGCTTGTGAGGGAATTCAAATCGACTGCGCTCTGACTCTGAGTTTCTATTGTTAGACCCAAAGCAACTGGGTACCTTTCTTTTCCCTCCTTCATTCTCCTACATTTTTCACAAACCGTTGGAATTTTTCCAATTATGCAAACCGTTTAGAAATAAGGTCATTCAGATTTGTCAGTGCTGACACATCTGAAGATAAAGGCCAAAGGTTAGAGTTGAGGTTAAGGAAAAGGGTTAGGGTTTAGGGTTAGATTTAGGGGTTAGGGATAACCAAAGCACAGGTACCAAAACATGGTACCATTTGCCATGTGTCTCCTTAATGAATTGTTAAGAAGACAAGCTTGCAGAATTACTTACTCTTATTCTTTTCTTGCTTTTTGTAGCTGCATGACACTTGTTTGTCTTCTGAAGTCACTTTTGGGAACACAAGCTTCTGTAAGATCTCATGTTTGTGGAAGAGATGCCTCCAAATGCAAAGTGTGAGTGCCTACTCCACTAATTTGACATTGAAATGAGCCGTAGTCTAGAGAACTGGCGAGGTTTCTTTAGAGGGCACTTGTGCACCCTTACATAGATTGCACCCATGGCAATTGCCCACATTGCTCATAGCAAGACAAAAACCTGTCCCTGGTAGTGGTCTTATGGAATCATTTAGTTTGTGTGATCCAGGGATTTTCATGTTAAAAAACAGTCTGAACTGTCTTTAATGTGTGTGTTCTCCAGCAGTTTTTAAAGTTGGTTAAAACCCAAAAGTCATCCAGGAGGGTTCTGTGCCCAGAAGTAAACCAGATGGTTCTTGAAGCATGGCAGACAATACCCAAATAGAAAAACACCACTTTTACTAATAAACCTAACCTAATTGGTGGATTCTAATATAAAGAGTATCACATAAGGACCAATGCATTTGTCAGGAATGGGAAAGTCCAAAATATGTGTTCAGGAAAAATTGTCATTGGAGAGTGACAAAGAAGACTTGGGTAATAATGGGAAACCGTACTGAATGGCTTGCTTCACATTAAGAATTTAGCCCTGAATATCTATTAATCCACACAATAGACTTCACAAGTCAAATATTTATTAGCCCTGATTAGGAAATTCATATTTTAGATACGACTGCGTCTCATTCCTCTCGGCTCATAAATATTCACGTCATTTCAGATGAGAGCCCCGGAAGATTTCAGACTAGACTGAGGTTTTCTGTCAAAGATTCAGCTGTCCAGACGTGTAATGTGTCTGAAAAGTTTCTTTGAACTTTGTATCATTCATCAGGAGTTGGTGGTTGATGATGTCAGACACTTGTTTGGATTTACACCAAACTGCTCTTCTGGAAGGGATCTTCCTTTTCTTGTAAAAACGTGCCTGAATGCACATTTACTGCGTGTACGTGTCGGGGCGGGGAGTTGATTTGAGAAGAGTAGATGAGTAGGCTTGGGAATTCTCTCAGGGAATCTTCAGGAAGCAGAAAAAGAGACGAGATAGAGATGACGCCGCTCGCCAAATTAGCCTGAGATTGGATTGGAGTGACTGAAAGTGGTGAGTGTGTGTGAGTGTGTTTTTGTGCATGTGTGTGCTTATGTGTATGCCTTCTTTGGCAGAGTTGGGTCTTTACAAGTTGAGGACACCTCACATTGGACTATACAGGCCATGGGAACTTGCTCTCGTGGGGTCTCCATTGGCCATCACTTCACACACCCCCGCTACACACAAGCACACACTCTCACACACACAGTCATCAGAGGTTGTAGTGTGACTCGGTGCTTATCCCCATTGCTCTGTTGCCCAGAATTAAATTCCCCTCTAGGGCAGATTAACACCACTTGTTTGTGCCATCTAGTTTGCAGCTACAGGTCTGCCTGCCCTAACTTGTATTTTTTGTCTCAGAGGCTCACTGGCAAGCTTTCAATGTGTTCTATTTTTACATCAATTATATTGGATTTGGTTGAATTAATATAAATGAAGATACAATACTGACTCGTAAATCATTAAAAATAAGTGAGGATTATAGAACTTTCTGCATACAGTTCATAGTCCAACAGCATTTGAAGTGACATTGAACGATAGATGAGTAATGCACAGCTGTATTCTCCCTGACTCCTAATGGGACAACAAAATGCTCAACAAATAGCTTCATCAGGCTGATTATATTTTGTCACTGCTTGTGGTCTGACGGATTTTTAACACAACACTCTAAAGTTTTTCAAGTTCTTGAACCTGTTAGTCAAGATGGAGAGCAGGAACAGGACAGGACAAGGAGGAGTAACGACCATAGGAGAGCAGCTGAGCAGTGATGTGAGGAGAACCGGTGGAGAACGGAGCAGGTGCCCTGGTGAGTGAGCGCTGTTAACTAGCAATATGTAGCCTAATGCTATGTTCAGGTCAGCAGATTTAAAGTTTGAAATCAAGGAGCGCAGATGGCCTAGTGGTTAAAGTCGCGTTCCATGTACGTGGTGGCCCGGGTTCAAGTCTAACCTGTGGCTACTTTCCCGCATGTCATTCCCCACACTCTCACCCTGTTTCCTCTTCTATCCACTGTCCTGTCCTCTCAAAATAAAGGCATAAAAGCCCCAAAAAATATTTTAAAAAAAAAGGTTGAAATCAGGTATAATGACTTTAAAAATAAGCGTAGGTGCTGATCACAAAGCAGCACGCTTTGAGCGGACATAATAGAGCCCTTAGAGAAAAAGACAGAGAGCTCCATCAGAGGTCTGTCCACTGATCTAAAGTCAGAAAACAAAAATCAAGACCTAGCTACGGGGCTCGGATCATGTTTCTGTCTGGTTGAATCTTGAGCTGAATCTCTGACAAATTCTTGTTTACATCTTCCACCAGGAGCCAGCGAACCCCGTCATATCACAAGACACATAGGCCTTTTTTTAACCACTGCAGAAATAAAATCCCATGTCTTCACTTGCATGAAACAAACCCAAACACAGAAGCTAACTCAATTTTTTCTTCTGATTGGGGAAAGAGTGGACTCCGTGTACTGTTAAGGTAGTATTTCTGCATCCAGTGCAAACACAGTATTTAACCATCTGAATGAACGGTCAAATTAAATGTAATACACTGAAGAAACACAATAAACACGACCTGAAACACCTGCTCTCACTCACCACCTGTTAATTTGTTAGGTGTTAATTTATATAAAAAAAAATAACCTGCAATATGCTATTTAATCTTTTATTGTCTCATTTGTTTGATTTTTTTATTAGCTTAGCAACCTAGAATTTTTGGTGCTTCTATTTATCTGCAACACTCATTCTTACCATTTTTATTTATTTCATTTTATTTATATAAATAAAAAAGTTATTCTTATTTGTTCTAGATCATGTTTATCTTAAACTCCCATTCTTACCATATTTATTTATTTATTTTATTTTTGTTTCTTCTATTTTATGTTTTGTATGTATTTTATGATTTGAACTGCATTCCATTTGTATGAAAGGTGCTTTATGAATTAAAGTGGATAGATTGATTGATGGCAGATGTACTCGTCTCAAGGCTTCTGGAGGTTCCTATGATACCCTCAGGAAGACTCTGCAAAGCCTCATGAATGCCGATGGAGAGGATGTGGAAAAATTGACCTTGACATTTTGCATGTGTGTGTGCCACATATTTCCAGCAACCCTTATCAAAGTTCTCCTCAGCAGAAGCAGCCTCTCTGTCACATGGCAGACTTTGCGGTGCTAAATGTTTGAGCTACTAAAGACAGGAAAGCAGGTATGGAGAGCAGCAAGGGCCAATCATACCTTGGTTTCCATCATTCCTTTAGAGAGATGGACTGACTCGTGTAAGTCTGTTATTTATATTCAAACCAGGTAAGAGTTGACCAGAGTTTTCAAACTCTGGTCAGTTTGTCTCTTTTCCTTTATAACTGAGCCACCACATAAGGATCTCCAGGTTCATGACATGTTTGAGGATGGACCTTAATAGAAAAGAAAAAAAGGGCTGACTTTAGTGTTGTCCCCATTAAGCCTTGAGAGGGCTAGCCAATCAGAGGGAAGGGGGTTTTCAAAGTGGAGATCCTAAGAAACAGCAGCTAAAACAAAGTGTTTCAGACAGGCTAAAATAAGGGTTTTCTACAACATCAGATTGAGAAAAATTATGTTTTTAAAGTTATTAATCATGTAAAGCTACTATGGGGGTACCAGAAGGACATTATAAAGCCTTAAAAAAACAATATACCCCCTCTTTAATACTTCCAGCAATGTGACGCCCCTTTCATTAGACATTTACACTTAGACTTCAGGCAGTAAATTTTAATTATGAAATATTTAACCAGTGAAGCCTTTGGCCCCCAAGGAGGAACAGTGTAAGGGAAAAGAAACACAAGCCTGATTGAATGCAAATCGACTGAAGGTCGAACGAAACTGATCACCTGAGTGAGAGATCTGTTATCAAGCTTCATATCCCTCAAACCAGTGAAATACCTTCTTCAAGTCTGCAAAGACACAATTTTATTTAACTATTTAAAAATCAAGTGAAGAATTTTTTGGGGAATTCTGATTTTTTGCTTCAAAAAATCCCCAAAATGACAAAGTCAGGCACTTTAAAGATGACATCTGAAATAATTATCTTCACATAATTTGCTGACAATATGATGCATTACCTTAATTAAGCCCTTTTTTGTGTATGGGGGGGGGGTGATTTGCAATCCATTAAGCAGTATGCAAATGTATGTGCTTGTATGGGGAGGCCTGGGAAGAAGAGGAAGAGAGGGAGAGAGTAGAGAGAGAGAGGTGTTTGATGGAAAAGGAGGAAGGAATTCAACGTAATTGGCCAAGCTACTATCCTTTGCTCTGGGCCTAATGAGGTACACACACACACACACACACACACACACACACACGCACACACACAGAAACAAGTCACATAGAACTTCAGATGCCAAACATGACGTCTGTTTTGCCTTTGGTGTGCATACATTCTGTTGTGTCTCATCAATAACATTTGACAGGGCGGAGTTTGAAGGGGTTTGGGACATGTTTGCATGAGTCACCTCTGGGTTGATATCTCGGTAAGGGGTGGGGGGGGGTCCTGTTTCATATATGTGTGCGTCTGCCTTCTAATAACTCTGCTGAAGCTTAAATAAAGAAGGACTATGAATAAGAAAGGTGCCTTGAGAAAAGAAAAGAGGTGACTCAAACTGATTTTCAAATAAAAAGGTCCCATTGAAAAACCACCTGGCTACCCTTTGGACTCTCTCTCTCTCTCTCTCTCTCTCTCTCTCTCTCTCTCTCTCTCTCTCTCTCTCTCTCTCTCTCTCTCTCTCTCTCTTTCTTTCTGCTTTTGCAGTGAGAGAGCAAGAGAGAGTGTGACCTGTAATGAGCTAATCCATGTGCAGCCGTGGTCAGGCCTGCTCAGGGAGACCGTGTTCTCTCAGGCTGAACCATCACCGCGCTGTCCCCTCTCCAACGCTTAATGACTTTCTGCTCTGTGGACAACTTGGGCAAGAGAGATTACATATAAAGAAGACTGAAGAAGGGAAAAGGACAGAGAAAGACTGAGTAAGAAAGAAAGAGAGAAAAGGGGAGAGTGAGAGAGAGGGCGGTTGGGGTGAGCAGTGAAGCATGTCCGGTCCTTTAAGGTGGTATAAATTGGTTCGGACTGGGCTTGATCTTGATTACTGGTCCTGGTCCTGCATGTCTGTGCCCTAGCTTGACAAAACTAATCTGAACATCTCAGCTTAACTTCATCAAGTCAATAATTTAAACTGGGTGAGATTTTATCAGAAGGAGACGGAGTCATGTGGGTCTCCTTGACACAAAGTTGTCGGCCATGCAGTCCTGAAACACACAGAGCACGTATTGCCTGTTATTTGTTGCATCACTCGCAACAAAGTGTTGAGAAACATCAGCACATGAACTGTGTGTCAGGAGCCTCATCTCAATGCATGCACGATGCCAAACCCCTGACTGGAGTGATGTGAAACACTCGATAACAGGACTCTGGAGGATTGGAGACATGCTCTTTTAAAAGATGATGCATTTTATTTGACAGCCTGATGGACGAATCGTGGTGTGGCGTAGGCCAGAAAAATGTAACCCTCTGGAATCCCGAGTGTTTACAGTAAATTTTGGACAAGAGGAGAATAATGGTCTTGGAATGATTTTCAGGCCCCTTAGCTCCGCTGAACGCTCTGCAGAATACTGAGGAATTCAAAGACATTCAGGCTATTCTGACTTGTTCAAACTTTTGGGTGAAAAAAAAAAGTGTTGAAGTCTTTCACCGTTCAGTCTGACAGATCTCCTGCGCACAAACCAAGGGTTGTATGGTTGGAGAAGTCTAGCGAGTCTCACTGAAACCTGACTTCAAGCTCAATAAACACCACAGACTGTATAACATACATGTCACCCGTCTGTTCCTTACTCTCTCGTCTGCAGCTGGTTCAAAACACCGCTGCCCGAAGAGAGCACATCAGCCCTGTGCTGGCTTTACTCCACTGGCTGCCTGTGCGTTTTTAGAGTTGATTTAAAAACTCGTATGTTTTTTTTTAAATGTTTTTTTAAAGGGTTTTGTACCGAGATCCAGGAGGAAGCTCAGAGGGGACAGGGCGTTCTCTAGTGCTGCCCCCTGATTGTGGAGGGATCTGCCCTTGCACATTTGAGAGGCCACTTCACTATCCATTTTTAAAACTCATATAAAAACCCACTTTTATCCTTTGGCTTTTAATCTCAGTGAGATTTAGTTCTGTTTTGATTTTATTGGTTTTTAATACGTTTTCTTTTATGTGTCTGTTTTTGTCATTTTTGTTTAGCTCTCTGTACAGCGCTTTGTTTTCAGCTGTGGTTGTTTTAAAGTGCTCTACAAATAAAGTTGGTTGGTGGGCTGATGCAGGGTAATGAAGCCAATCATAAGCAGGGGCCATATTGGAAATGCTGACTCAAGACGCGGGCTTTGAGCCGCCACACAGACAGCTCAGTCATATCAGCTGCACCTCTGATTGGACGAACTTGTGATCTAAATATCTTCTAAACCGCTGAGTAAAAAACAAATACAACCCTTGCACATTGTGTGTTGATAGTGAAATTAAACAGACCCGAGCTGTTTTCTGAACCAAGCTGTAAGTATGTTTTTAAATGCTGTAAAAGTCTGTTTTTTTAAGGTTTCTAGTCCTTCTGCAGCCAGCCTAAAGTGGACTGTCAACAAACCGCAATTTTTAAGGACTTTTGCATAGTTATATTTTTTTAAACCGAATGTTGCCCCTTAATGACCACCTGTTAGTGGTTTGCACAGACCTTTTGAAGGCAGGAGCAAAAAGGAAAAAAAAAACCAAACATTTACAGCGTGCATTTTTGCCACCCAAAGGGGAAGTTAATCATGTTTTAACCAGCCAAGAGAGAAGTTTAGTGTGTTTTGCCACCCAGGAAGACACTTTGATGTGTGTTTTGACCCCTAGAGGACATCTTTGCAAAAGTTTTGGTTCCCAAGAAGACACTTTAGCTTGTGTGTTTTCAATTTTTGCCCCCACCCCATGCACACCAGTGCCACCTGTGGAAGCCATCCCTTATCATCCAACATCTGCAGCTGGTTTCTCAAATGCTCATGTAATCAGAAGAGATGTCTTAACCCTTGTGGGTCCTCTTAATTTACTACCCTTTTGGGGTATTAGAGGACAAAAATGTCCCCTACCAAAAACTGCAAGGGATAAAACAACAAAAAAATGATTAAATATTTGGTATATTTGATTAGGCCTGAAGTTGATTGAGAGATTTGAGCAAAAAACAGTTAAAAAAATATGAATCTGTTTTGTATTTATCGAAGATTTTTGGTAGAGGGTAGTAAATAAAGAATCTGACATTGCAAATAAAATTACAATGCATCATTTAATTTCATTACTAATCTTATGTATATACAAGCCTGATCTCTAGAAAAAAATCCCCAGCCCTCCAACATTTTTGTAATGTAAAATAACTCATTTTATGTATATTTTTCAAAATAAATCTACGACATCATGTATCAGATTGGTGTTTAAAGGGTTAAAATAATAATTTAAAAAAACAATAAAAAATTGGTATATTTTTAATTAGGTATGAAGTTAATTGTAGGAAAAGTTGAAAAAAAAATTAATCTGTTGTGTTTTTGTAGCAGTTTTTGGTAGAGGACATTTTTGTCTTCTAAAACCCTCAAAGGGTAGTAAACTTGCCCCTACTGTATTGTTGACCCAGGAAAAATGTGGAATTTTTCTTCTTACAAAAAATCATTTCATATGGAGTAACACAAACAAATTTGTGTCCAAAAATCAAGCAAAAAAAATTACCTTAAAGGACAAAAATGTCCCTGATACCCCTTGAGGGACAGTTTTTCAGTTTCATCCAACTTCATTGTTTCTTTACAAGGGAAATGGCAGCTGCTACTCAACAACTATGTTACTCACTGAAACTTTACAGCAGCTCATGATGGCAGAACTCCATTTCTTTTCAACTTGTGCTTTGTGCTCATACAACAAACACCGCATCTGTCGTTTTGGTGTTTTGGTGTGAATCTTCACATGGTTTATTTACCACCCTCAGCATAAATCTGTAGTGACTCAAAAACTGCAAAATGCCAGAATTCTGTTTACAGGGACCGGGTCTCAGTCAAATAGATGTGGAGATGTTAGGGATGCATTGCACAGTGGGTCGTATGAGAAGAGCTCGGGGTACAGCAGTGGATGTCAAACATGCCTTAATGAATCCCCGACAACAGCGGGATGCCAGCTGCTCTCAAAGTTACTGTCATCAGAATGTTTACACTAAAGTTTGCAAAAGTACAGCTCGTTTGCAACCCCCTCAAAATACATGAGATTTCTCGAGGCGGCAGTCGTCATGCGTCATTGTGTCAGATCAGAATTCTGGCCCTCACAGATGCAAATTCATCACCTTACCTGAATATGAAACCCTGCTCACCAATGCCTATGTGATTTCAATATCAGATGGCTCGCTCTATTAACAATACGACCATTATGCAAACAGATGTTCCTAACAAAAAAGGCAGCACTGTGAATATAACGCTTTTAAAATAAATGAAAATAATCTTTTTTATTATTATTTCAGCGTTCTCTCTTGTCTCTCTCTCCTCTTGGGCCAATTACAGGCCGAGTGGAATTTGTTCTGTCTTTGTGTTTCTCTCTTCGTCTGACCCCTGGGCTCATTCTCATGCTAAACTACTTTTCATTTGCTAACGACGTGGCACGGCTTCAGTCGTCCCGTCTGAATATGTATGGAGGTTGGAGGGAGAGAGAACAGGTTTTATGGAGATGCGGATCCATCACTGTCGCCCTCGCTCCCACAGTCTGCTCCATTACTGATGACCCTGCATTCTCCACATCCAGTAGACGAGACTGAGTGTGTTAGAGCTCGATGCTGGTTGTGTTTTACCTATGTGTGTGTGTGTATGTGCGAATGGTAACCCCTCATTTAGTCAGCACCTCATTCGGCCATTACATCCACAAATGCAGGGTATGCATGGCTGTACACATAATAGCACTTCTGTGATATGCAAAATGAGCTCTCCACTGCACCTGGCATCCAGACACACACTTCTCATCAGCAGTAGTCTCCTCATCTTAATTTGCTCCCTGTTCAAATGTAATAGGAAACCACTCATACAGGAAAATGGTTTGTTTTGTTTGCCTTGATAATAATGTGTGACAAGGTTTTCACTGAATGTGGCTGCACGGAACAAAGGCTGCGTTAAGGTGAAGACAAGAGGAAATTGGAAAATAGGAAACAAGCCATGGTTGAGGATAATAGAGTTGCTACAGGTGTGTTAAATTTTGCACATGCAAACTATTGTACTACCCCAATTCCAATGAAGTTTGGACGTTATGTAAGATGTAAATAAAAATAGAATGATTTGCAAATCCTGTTCAACTTATATTCAATTGAATACACAACGAAAACAAGATACTTATTGTGCAAACTGATAAACTTTGTATTGTTTTTTTTTTGCAAAATATTCACTTATTTTGAATTCGATGGCTGCAACACATTTCAAAAAAGTTGGGATGGGGTCAACAAAAGACTGGGAAAGTTGAGGAATGCTCCAAAAACACCTGTTTGGATCATTCCACAGGTGAACCGGTTCATTGGAAACAGGTGAGTGTCATGATTGGGTGTAAAAAGGGCATCCCCGAAAGGCTCAGTCGTTCACAATCAAGGATGGGACCAGGTTCACCACTTTGTGAACAACTGCGTGAGTAAATAGACCAACAGTTTAAGAACAATGTTTCTCAACATACAATGTCAAAGAATTGATGGATTTCATCCATCCTGCATTAAAAACCAACATCATTGTGTAAAGGATATTACCACGTGGGCTCAGGAAGACTTCAGAAAACCATTGTCAGTTAACACAGTTCATCACTACATCTACAAGTGCAAGTTCAAACTCTACCATGCAAAGACAAAGACATATATCAACAACACCAGAAACACCGCCGGCTTCTCTGGACCCGAGCTCATCTGAGATGGACTGACGCAAAGTGGAAAAGTGTGCTGTGGTCTGACGAGTTCACATTTCAAACTGTTTTTGGAAATAATGGACGTGGTGTCCTCCAGGCCAAAGAGGAAAAGGACAATCTAGATTGTTCTCAGGTCAAAGTCTCAAAGCCAGCATCTGTGATGGTATGGGGGTGTGTTAGTGCCCATGGCATGGCTAACTTGACCATCTGTGAAGGCTCCATTAATGCTGAAAGGTACATACAGGTTTTAGAGCAACACATGCTGCCATCCAAGCCACGTCTTTTTCAGGGACGTCCCTGCTTATTTCAGCAAGACAATGACAAGACACATTCTGCACCTGTTACAACAGCGTGGCTTTGTAGTAAAAGAGTGCGGGTACTAGACTGCAGTCCAGACCTGTCTCCCATTGAAAATGTATGGAGCATTATAAGCACAAAAAATGAAAGAATTCCTCCTTCAAACCTGAACCCGTCCCAGCTTTTTTTGGAACATGTCGCAGGCATCAAATTCAAAATGAGTGAATATTCCGACTTCATTGGAACTGGGGTTGTATAATCATTTCAGTTTTGTCTGAATCAATAAAGAACAAATTGGTATTAAAATTGTGTGAGCCAAGTAATGACAGCCAGTTACACTAATACATAACAGGGTTAAATTGTTGCAGATACATGTGATAATTAATCATTTGGCAATGTTTCTATTATGCAGAATGTCTTCAAGTGTATGTGTGTGTGTGTGTGTGTGTGTGTGTGTGTGTGCGTGTGTGTGTGTGTTTGTGCGTTCTTATGGGTGTTTATGTGTTTGTGTGGGCAGCAGGTGTGAAAAGAGGATGTTTCCCCAGGCTGCAGATAAGAGAGTCAATCCTGTCTATCCACACCTCTCTCTTCTGTCCTTGGCTAAATCTAAATAGGATCAGCTATGCATTTCAAGTTGGGCAGTGTCAGAGTCCTTATTTCTCCTCTCAATTGATTACCGACGCCTTGCATGAGAAGTTCTGTGCTGTTAAGTTACACCTCAGGGGGGTGGAGCAAGGTGGATTTATGAAAGGGGACGGTTTGAATTCAAAGAACTTTGAGCCAGGAGGGCCTTCATGACTCAGAATAACTCAAAAAAAATGTTATTTTGCACTTTAAATCCTTTTCAAGGCTTCTTTAAGTTTAACATGAGGTCTATCACGGGCCTCAGTGTGAGTTCAGCGTGGCTCCATGAATTTAGAGCGAGCGTCTGAATCTGATGCATAAAACTTCAAACTGTGAAGCTTCTAAACAAGCCGGCAAAACGTGAAATGTTCATGATAATACAGCTGCATGTGTACCAGATCGGAAAGGAGAAACAAACCCTGCATACCTATCTAAAAAAAGGTTGGTAAGGGACACATCACCATGACAACGCAGGGAGGAATAGGACATACGCCACACACACACACACACACACACACACACACACACACACTCGCATGAAATCTCAGTATCTCATCTCTAATCTGAGAACCAAAGAGTAAACCATGTGTACGGATAAAGTGAAGCGTGCACGCACACACACATATACATACCCATGTGACACACTTACCTCCACTTCGTCTTCCTCTGACACACATCCACCAAGTGCACCGCACACACACACACACACACCTCTGCTAATCCATTTATTCAGTCCTTGCCTAATTTGCCACAGCGACGACAAACTGAAGTAATTTCCTCCACATCTTTTTATTCCAGTTCAATGAACTCTTAAACAATTCAGCCTGAACTTTGATTACTTGCCGCTCATTTGCATACTCTTAGCTCGAACCGGTGCGCTCTTACTGCCAGAAGAGTTGAGGTGACCTTAAAGAAACGTGAACAACAATGGCACAAGTCGCACATTAATCAAACGCACCCCTCCGAAATCAAATCCTCCTTGATGAGGTGTGTTCGCAGACGTGTGCTGGAGTCATCGTCTGCTTTGTGACCATTAGAATAAATGCTCGTGGAATAAACATTATGAAAGAAGTGGGCTGAAAACAACAGGGGAGATGCTGTGGATCAAAATAGACGAGTGTTATGAGTTTGTGTCAAATGTGTCAGCAAGGGCAGCTGTGTCGTTTAACCCAGATTATAGTGACATCTAGTGGTCATAGAGGGGAATCCAGGCTCCAAGCAACAGATTTTCTTTCCTAGCTTTGGTTTTGTTTTGTGCCTTTTGCACTGGCAGAGCAATGAAGTTTTGCCTTACACACACACACACACACACCCTCACACTCTCTCAGTGTCTGTAGCTCTGGGACGGCTGTTTTTCCTCTGTGACATCAAATTTATTTAATCAATCCAGCACAACCCCAGCTGTCCAACATGAAGTGTTTCCCAATTATCTTAATGTGATTTGCTCCCTGCTGTTGGCTGCTACACTACTGATTACGATGTAATAAGATGCTGAGTTAACTTACACACACACACACGCCCGCACACACACACACACACAGAAACATGTTTCTGTTGTCTGCACTCTTCTGTCATCAGATAGCCAGGGTGAGTAATGACAGGACAAGCTGTGACAAAGAGGGGGGATGATGAGATATAAATCTCAGGAGGGGAAAGCTGGTGGGATGGAGGGACAGGATGGATAGAGGAGTGAAAAGGCAGACGGACGGAGAGCTCCAGGCCCCAGCAGATTATACAGAAGCGGTGCCTCTATCATCAAACCCACAGCGTGTCCTGCAGAACGGCAGGACAGACATCATGCTAACTACGTGATGACAGGGCAGATGAGATGTTAAATACGCATTGGGGGGGACGCATCACAGCCCCTACAGGGAGCAAACAGACAGATGGGATAAAAGAAGACAGGAAGAGATGACAGATCAGTATATCAATGCCTCGGCCTCTGAGGTCTTGTGAATCCCAGCAGACAAGACTGACTCGCTCTCTGTCTCTCCTTTTGGTGAAACGTCGAGCAGTAAACAGCAGAGGCTACACTTCTGCGACTTTGCGTTGACAGTGTGAACCCAGGTCAGATAAAAAAAAGATAGCATCCCAGAGATGCTCAGTCCCAGGTGAGGACGATGTGGACATACAGCGCAGCACCTTCAGCTGACAGCGTGGCGAGCAAAGCCGGTCAACTGTCAGCAAAGTGGCTCCGTGACAAACGAGGGGAAGGAGGGTTAAAAGAGGTAAGAAAAAAAAAATGTGGGTCTCCTCGGTATGAGGAAGATCAGGGCTCTGGAGATACTCTGATCCCTGGAGCCGTCTACAACCTCCCCCTGACCCCTTTTTGCAACAGGAGACGTTTAAGAGCTTTGAAGCTACTGAGAAAATTAACCCAAAATCCAAGGGTTCACCCCTTATCACGCATGGAAATTAAGAGGATCACAGCACAATATTATTAGCCGAGCATTATTTATTTATTTATCTAATGCTGCTAATAAGCTTGTAAGTGTGAGTTTAATTTCTCAATTAAATTAAACTGGGTAAAAGCAGATTGTATTGTTTGTTGTCCACAGGGTGCAGAGCATTATGAGATATAACCCCTCCCTTTGGGTCCGTTGAAATCCATGAGCCACGCTCTGTCAATGTTTATAACTGTTTCTTTCTCTCGCTTGGGCCAGAGCCTGTAATTCTTGCATAACTATGTCAAAGACACCATTAAGTACAAAAAAATAAATAAATAAATAAAAAATAAAAGAAGCTTGAAGTTTTTTTCTTGACTTTAATTATTTTTGTTGAGTTCCTTTCAGGCTGCCTAATGTTGCTTTTGCTCATTTATATCCAGCACTTCAACTTAAATTGCACTGTTTAAAGCATTTCCTCTCCATTCATGTGTCACAAAGTGTGCTGCAAAAAAACTAAAAAAAAAAAAAAAAATCTTCAGAATTTAAAACTGCAAAAATAAATAAAAATAAATAAGTATAAAATAAATAAGAATAAATATTAAATAAATTAATAAAAATTAACAAATAAATAAATATTAAATAAATAAATAAATAAATAAATAAATAAATAAATAAATAAATAAATAAATAAATAAATAAAAATCATGTCTTCATGTTCTTGTCGTATATTTCACTCTAGGTTTTCAGCATTTCTTTAAGTCAGACATATCAGCAGCTAATTCCAGCCATAATAAAATGATGGTTAATTACCGCTTAAACTCTTAAATGTGGACTGGGAGTCTGTGTAAGGACTAAACTGAAGTACCATTGTGAAGTTAGAACAGACATCATAATGGAGTTCCTGTCACTGTGTTCAATTTCACACTCAATGGCTTCCATATGGTAGAGCTTAATTGGGGCATCATCAGGGGAGTCTTTGAATCTCCATTTCCCTATTTGTGCTTTTACAGAAATGTGTGTGTGCGTGCGTGTGTGTGTTTATATCAAGTCCCACTGTTTAATAGCGAGAGATTCTTTGCTTAGACACTTTTATGACAACCACAAAAGCAGCTCGTCTACACCTTTCTGAACTTAGTGAGCTTAGCCTGCCTTTAAAAACCGCACTGATGAGTTTCATTGTCAAAGAAGCAAAACATCTTCAAAAAATTTACATCCAGAGGAGGAAAAAAACAATAATGCAGATAGAAAGGTCTCTGGATTTGGAATAGGGGAGAATGGGGTAAGTTGTCACATTAATTATATCTTGCCATCAGAGGGCGCTGTTTCTCAAATTGAGGTTTGGAAATTTACAGAACTGGGATCAGAGCTCACCTACAGAGTCTCCTCTGGAGTAAAACAGCTGAACTTGAGCTGAAAGACTTTTTGTGTTTTCATGTCAAATTGTAAATATTCAGCTCCTCAGTATTTTTGAGGCTTTTACACAATGAGTTTAAAACAAAACAACTGTTACCCTTACAAATTGTGAAGGAAAAGCTATAGTTTAGATTGTTATTAGCTAGCTAGCTAGCTAGCTAGTTGTTACACAGTTGTTAGCCTTGATGCTAGTAACAAATTCCAGTTGGGGTTGGTCGTCATATTTTCTTTAGGGTTGGTTGTCACATGTATATGTCATATACAGTGGTCTGGTCTAAATATGTGTTTCCTGTTCATGTTGCTCATTTTGTGTTAAGATGCATTAAGTTACGGATTTTTTAACTTGTCTATTAAACTTTTAAATCAAGTTCTACCTCCTGTCCTTTTGTAAAAGATTTTTATCATTAAAAATAACATTGTGACAACGCCATAGTGAGGGGAAACTAGGGATGAGTCGGATATTCGTTTCAAACGAGTATTCGTTACGGATAATGCATTTTTGCTGAACACAAATACAACACGAGTTTTTTTTAGGATTATTCGTATCTGTACTAAAAGAATCCTCATTGGGTATCAACAACTACTGTCTTCACTCTTCATGCTCTGTGATCGGCCAGTCACACACAGCACACCCCCCTCCCTGCACCCACATGCTGCAGCGAGGAGGTGCCTGCTCTCCTCTTTCACACACACACACGCACACACAGACAGGCAGCGAGTGACAGCGACTGCTTCTCTTGCTTGCTTGAGTTGACTGTAGTTTACGTTGCTCTAATCTCTACTACTCACTCAGTTTTCTTCTGCTCGTCTCTGTTGAGGTTTATTTGGTATTTAAAGTTACTTCTTGAACTTATTTCCTGTCATACGCGATGCATGTGACAAGACAGGGCTGAAAACGGCTCGTGTCGCGCTGGTCAGCGCCTCTTGCTTCAATTCAGGACCGTTTTTTTATGGTTTTCGTTGTCTCGCATCTCTTTAGTTCTTTTTTTATATTTAAAGTTACTTGATTAACTGTTTTGCAACGTACACGCAACGCATTTGAAGGCTTAAAGCTGTAAACTCCTGGTGTCGCGTTTTTTTTTTTTTTTTTAACTGGCTGCGTGATTTCAGTTGGTGAGAAAGAAACAGAAACACTGTGCTCAGAATGAGCACAGTGTTTTTGAAAATAAAGTGAACAACAAGACATATTTTTTAGTTTTTTGCCACTGAATGTTTGCACGAATCACCTATTAAATTTACACAGATTATAAATAAAGAGACAGTCTTTCACACCACTACATACACATTTTACCAATTGTACATAATACATAGCTGATCACACAAAAGCCTTTAAAAGAAAAAAAAAGCCAGTTTCAGACTTAAAATAAAGTTCGGGCTTAAGCCCCGCCCATTTCCGGACAAAACACAACCACTTCCGGTTTAGGCCCCGCCCATACGAGTACGGATACGGATACGGATAATATGGATGGGAAAACAGATACAGATACAGATACAGATAATGGTGTACTCGCTCATCCCTAGGGGAAACCATCCTCGTGATGGGGTTGGTTTTAGAAGAGCAGAAAATTGCTAAACAGGAAGTGATAGAGCATGGGCTAAAGGCTAAAGTATGAGCTAAAGGCTAAAACTCGGGTTAGGGCTAAGGGCTAACAAGAATTTGCTAACATTGCAAGTTAAACACACATCTCAGAACAGCGGGCTGTGAGTAGTGCTAAATATAGCTGGCTACTAAACTATGCTACAAACTGAGTTTACAAAGTTTGCTTGTTGTCACGTTTCAAACAATAGTGCAACACAACTACAAATAAATAAACAAAACTTGTCATATTGTATCTGGTAAAAAGTTGTCTTGAACAAAGAAAAGTAGTGTACAAATGAAGATCTGATCTCCATTCATTTTTCAAACCAAACACACGCCTTGTTAGGAGTCAGGTCTTCACAACAGTGTGTGCAAGTGCTTATGGGAAATGGAGTCTTAATTTTCCAGTTAGTCCTCACCTCACAACTTCTTGAAAACCAAGCTCTACCAGTTTTGCTGTTGCCTGGTTGTAAAGCAGTAATCCAGCCAGATGGTGGCAGTGGTGCGTATTCAACTGTTTCCTAACTGCATTAAACAGCATAAGAATTAGAACACACTAGTGACAGTTGCTGGAAACAGGTGTGTAGAAGATGTTCTGCGATTTGCAGAAACAAAGCAAATCGGAAAGATTGCACACCAGTGTTTTATTTTTCATTTCTACATCTGCAGCATGGACAGTTATGGGTTTTGTGAGTTGCCGTTGCTTCTATTTCTCCTTTTAAGACTGTCTGTTAGAGGACTAGAGAATTTCTTTGACAGAGGATAAAACAGTCAAGTTACTCAAATTTTATGCTAAATCTACCTATTTCTAATGTTTCAGTGAACTAACAATTAGTCATCTGTTCTAGCTTAAAATGGTAATTCTGTGTATGTATTTATAAGTATGTGTATTTTGGTATGAAGATAGCTTTTTCTTTAACTGACTAGCATAAGTGGGCCCTGTTTTTCATGGTTTTGCAGCACCCTTTGATAAGACATCTACTTTACAGTGTTCCAGGTGTGTGCTCTGAGTTTGACTGTTTGACCTGCTGGGCTCAGCCCAGCTCACAGACATCAAACACATCAACCTGAGTCTCTATCACTAACCCCACATCAAAGGTCTCACTGCTTTCTGACGCCATCTGTCCTTTCATTCTTCTCTGGTCCACCCCCCCCTACAAGAGGAGCCGCATCAGCTCTCTGGGACAGGCGGTCAACAGAGCATTTCCTTTTAAAGTCATAATAAAATGCACCGGCCTAAGGAGGAGAGGGAGCCCATGAAACAGGTTTACAACACTGACATTCACTAGTGGGCGGACAGAAATGCTGTGGCTAGGGATGCAGCTTGAAGATTTTGTCAACAGTTTAAAGGCTGCTTTGACACAAAAAGGTGTTAAATCCACGGCATGTCCAGCTTGGAGGTGTCTGAATCGTTCACTCGTCTGAGACCGCAGCTCTGAATAGTGAAGTAATAATCAACCATGGCTGCGTTTTTCTCCACACTGCACAACTTACAGGTTAAGAACCTCACCTAGAAGCAAACTTTTCAGCTTGTAACAGGGAAAGGACAGAAAGAGCACAATCTTTCCTCCTGTGTCGTCATAAATAAGTTTTTTTCTGCTTTTAAGGCTCTATTTTCAGAAACTAAACAGACGTATTATGAAGAAAAGGACCATATGGAAAGCCAGGTGGCTCAAGGTTTTTTAATCAGAGCAAATCCCTAACACCTGTCTTTGATTACATCCACACTTTGACAAATAAGCTGCAGGAACTAGGGTCTAAATTTAGTTCTGGGTTTATTTATCCACTCCATGAAATGGCCTTGCTAGGAGGTAATGCTTTCAGAGTCACCAACTATGGAACTATGGAGGGCAGGGCCTGCAAGCTAAACGTTTCTGATTGGTCGAGCACTCTGATTGTTTTCATTCGATTTTTATTTAACACGCAGGTGACGATGAGCCACAGGGACCATTTAGTTCCTGGAAGAGTAGTTCCTGGAACTTCTAGAAGCACCTAGGGGGGAGTACAAAAGTGCAAAGACACACTAAAGCAGAGGTGGAGTAAAAAACTGAAAGGAAATATCACTTGTCAAGCAGTGTTGTTACTGAGTCACCAAATCCTGAGCCCAAACTGAGTCCTGAGTCCTCAACATTCAAGCTCAAGCGGAGTTACCAGAGAAGAACTTAAATCTGGGCCTTAGCCAAGTACCCATTCCCTGAAAGTCCCCACAGCACTTTGTTTTTGCTTTAATAGGATCATCGTAGTTGTGAAACGCTCTCAAAAAAATCTGCAACCCAGCAACTAATCAGAATTGAGACTAACCATGCATCCTGGACTGTTCAGTTAGCTAGCACCTTGCTAATAGTACTAGTAACAGTTCAAGTAACTTTGGCATCTCACTCACTTTCCTGGCTGCCCTGTAGACAAATGTCTGAAAAAAGTTGGCGAATGTCCTTGTCCTCTTTTTTTTTTTTTTTTTTTTGTTAAAGGCAGGGTTGGTAGTCACGGAAACCTAGCATGAATTTGAGTTTTGCATCTCCTCAGGACTCCCTTTGGCCCCTGCCCTCCAAACGACGCCCCCACTCACATGCACAAGCATCGCTGATTCGCAGTCTTATGAAGGTAACTGATTCAAAACCATAGTCTCAAACCTGTCCTCAGCACATCATTTTTTATTTGCGCTATGTCACCATTAATCATGTTGTAGGTAGTTTTTCTGCGCATGAATCGAGGCTAGCGCATGCTGGCGAAATGTACCCACAGGAGGCGGGCAGAATGGCAGGACAGGATTTGATTGGTTTAACAAATTGGATGCCAAACACTCGGACTGGTTGGTGTTTTCCCATGTTTACTCTGTTTTTCTCTCTATTTTAAGAACACATCATGCATTGATTGCCATAGAATAACAAAAAGTCTATCTAAATCTGATTACCAACCCTGCCTTTAACATGTTGAACATGGTACACTGCTCTCAGCTTGCTTGCATCTGCTGTAAAACAATTAAAACAAACTAAACTCATGGACCTCTTTGGAAAAAAACCTGTGAGGAACTACTGCTGGATATGAGCACACATGTAATTGAATATACAAGACAACACTTGTTCCACACAGATTAGACCATCATGGCTTTAAAAAATGTCTTTATTGGTGAATAAGTAACAGTCCTCCCTCAGATCTTTCAGCTAGAAATCTAATCTAATCTGAATCTAAGTCAGCTTGAGGTCAAGTTAAATCATGAACCTGGAAAATCAGGAATCTATTTACAGTCTGATTACCACAACGGCCTTATCTCGATCTGAATTTCATATCCTTATATTTTAAAAAATCAAACTTTTTTTGTTGTCTGTTGTATGTTGGATATTAAACCCTTACAAAAAAACAGACAGCCACCGAATCCAGCCGAGACACAGTCCTGTTCACGACAAATTGCTGCTTTGACACTCTGTCACATGTAACTAAGTAAACATGTTGATAAGTAGCCGTCTGTTCGCACCATGTCTGTTTTTTCCTTTTATATTAAGCTAATTAAGTTTCCCTTGGCTAGCTTTGAGTTTGCAATCTGATTTGTGGAAAATATCAGTTTTTTACTGCGGCTCCTTCCAAGAAAGAAAGAAAGAAAGAAAGAAGGTTCAAACAGCAACTCATTAAACAACATCCACGCCAGTTTTTATTGTGGGAAAATGAAGTTTGAACAAGTTGCTTAAAGGGCATTGAGCTCATGAATGTTTATTAAGGGGTGATGGTCTTTATGTATAATATCTGCTGTATTTTAAGCACTTAAATTGACTGCATGTTGTTCAAGGACTGGCCGTAATGGAGACGTTATGGAAACAATCTGCTCCGTGCCCTGGTTTCTGTTTCACTAAAACATATAATGTTCTCATTTGGCAGCCGGTAAAGAGGTATGATGAAAGGTGGATGTGTCACATGTGATGATACGCCACATTAACAAAAGCTACCAGCTTTATGGGTTAGAGGAGTCAGACAAAAACTGCTTCAGGGAAGGGGAAGGCTGACAGAGCGATAGAGAGAGTACTGTAAGAGTGAGCCGTTAAAAGCTGAAGAGTGTACGCATGCAGACCTGACCTGCTCTTTCAATCAGTCAACGTGTCAGCCACAGGTGGGCTGTATCAAGATGTACATGACTTAACCTGAGCAGCACAACTTTCAGAGCAACTCCATGAAAATGCAGACATCTTTTTCTGCATGTGTGTGTGTGTGTGTGTGCACCCATGGAAGCAGGAAGCTAATCAAATGAAATACATTCCTTATTAATGTGATTTATTACTGCTGTGTAGCCAAAATCTGATCTTACCGACCGTCAGCAGATGGAATTAATCTGTTTCTCTTCTAACCAGCGACACATGCCACAGGGTGCAGGATGCGCTGCTTTCTTATTTGCTGACAGCTTGTGTTCCTCTTCTCTACCTTCAGGGATTGTGGGATTGAAAGGGGGTTGCTCTAGTTTTAAACTGAACGATAAAAGTAAACACAGATTCTCTTGCTTGGTAAAAGAAATTGAAAGAAGATTAGATGAAACAGTTTATTCAGTGAGATAGTTAAATCACCTTTGCTAAATGGCTCCAAAAGAACTAATTTGTTAGACAAACTATTGTTAGTTTTAAAACTTAAGGCTAGAAATGATCATATGTTGTGTCTCAGCCACCTATGAAGGCTAACCAAGCAGGGTAATGTAACCAGCACAGGCATGAGGATGTTAACATGCAAAGATGGCTGAGGCTTGTGGCGCTAGGTTTCAGTCAATCATAACTTTCTGAGTATTTTCTTAACTTTGGACCAGTCAGGTCTGAATGGTGGTGCTGTTCACAGAAGGTCCCTTGTTGGAATCCCCAGCTGGGCAGGTGCCTTCTGTTTTCCCCATGCATGCATGGGAACTCTGGACAGTGACAAACAAGGGTTGGCATGATGTCCAAATTAAAAATTTTCTTTAAACTTGTTAAAACAACATATTAAATATTTGTTAGAAACACTGATTACACCAACTGACCACATCTTTCACCCAAGTGCAAATTTGTTCATGAATGTTTGTTGCCATGTGACGTCTCGCCCTATGACAGCTTGAATAGGCTGGAACCCCCGTGCAACACCAACCAGGATGAGCAGTAAAAATATATAGGCTGGAAGGATGGACAAGTTGGCAAGTCAGAATTCAACTAACCCAATCAATAGGCAGGAATGAAGCAGCTGCATTGTACGACCAGTTCTAAAAACATGGACGGTCACATTTTTGATAAAAAATTTAATAAATTCAGAGTTGTCAATCTGTCAAAGGAAGGAGCAAATACAATGACTCTCAGCCTCTCAAAAATGTTGAGATCATTCTACAATAATTTCCCTCGTTCAGTAGAAAATCAGAGTTTTTCCTAATATCTATAAACTTGGAAATAAAGTGTCATACTGAACACCAAAACCACAGAAATTATGCTCAATGGAAAATGTACTTGAAGCCTTTATTTCTTGTTATTGCTGAAAACTGTTCAGAAAGGATTCTGTGAAGATGGACCTGAATTTTAAGAAGCAAATCCTGATCTTTTACAATCTCCAAACTTAGAGACTTTGGAAACTTGATACATTAGAAACAAATGCTCTAGACCTGGACTAACACACAAACACACGCAGGTGACCCCACACCAGACACCTCATGACTGATTACCAGCCTCAGGCTGTCCCTGTGTCTGAACTTCCTGGTTTTTAAGTCTTGTTTCCTGCTTCTGTGATGTGATTAACTCCCCAGAATGAGGTCATGATTCATGCTGGAGTCTTCAAACAGGTAGAGGTGGGAGCACGGACTAGAGACCATTTCCCAGGTGGTCTTGCTTAGAGGGTGAAGGGGGGCTGAGAAAGTCAGATTGAGGGAGGACAAAAGGAAATTCACTTGTTATTTGTTGGGTTTCAGGGTTGTGGTCTGGGTCATGGTGGAGAAATGGTGAGATGAGCCCACAGGGATATACTTTTTCCCAAGGGAACAAAGAGTTTGCAGAAGCGCAAGTCTTATCTGTTGATTGGGATGCAACCATTGGAAAGAGATTGTCAAACTGATTGAGATTGGTATAGTGGAACAGTTATAGGTTGAGTGAAACTTGATCAGGAAGAGATATAGGCCCCTGGGCAGAGGAAGAGGCGGAAAACAAAACACTTTCAAAAGAGACTGAAGATAGAAAATGGACAATCTGGTGGCGAGTGGAGGACAGAGTCAGGCTTCTACATTACAGGGAGTAAAGGTGGCTTGATTGCAGAGGAACAACAGATTTGATTGGTGACAGCGTGTGATGATCCTGCCCAGCTCCACATGAAGAGAAGAGACAAACGAGACCCACAAGGGAAAGAAAACAAGGGGAAGAAAAGGAGAGAACGAGACTATGATCCTAACACACCCAACTTTTCATGAAACACTTCAAAACGATGGTTGGAAAAATGTTCCCTCTAGTCCAAAGTTAGTCTTTAAGATATGAGAATGGTTGTCTTTTCTAGCTGACCTCAACAAGAAAGCTTTTTTTTCTCTCCCAAAAAATCTAAAATATTCTTTGGAGAATGTGTGTCAATTCTGTTGGATTTGTTTTTTCTCCTTTGGCTGTTTGGCTTATTCTAAAAACAGAGACTTATAATCTTTTTGAAAACACACAGTAATACTAAGTCTCTGTTTTGTTTTAGTCCACTATTATACAAAGCTTCCTCCTCTCTTTCCGTTCATCTCTCCCTTGAAACTGAATGCCCTGGTGTGACCCTGTACGCTTGCTAATGAAGTTTGGTCTGTTAACAGCCATATGGTCTTGGTTTCAGTTGCACTGCTTCGATCTAATGAGCTATCCCATGTGGACAAAAATAAAAACCCTTTAGATTTATAACCATCTCTTTCTACTGATTCTCAGTTATGACCCCATGATTAAAAGGTTACGTTTTTTTTTTATTGCAGGCTAGCACAAAGTCAGCTAATGACCATCACCGCAAATGAAAAGCAGATAAAGGGTTTCATTTTCCAAACTTTATCACCCCCTCACTTTGGCACCCCCTTTTTTCTCTGCTCCTTCTGTTTCTTTCCTCTCTATTTATAGTCCATTTCTCCTGTTATTGGTGTCAAAGTCAAGCAGCTTACTGCCCCAGACTTCTAAATGCTAAACAGTTTTCACTGGCAGCCAAGAAACTTATTCTTTCGTTAGAGTTATAAAAATATGATGACAGAACAATCAGCTTCTGGGGATTTCCATTTCCATGTGAATAAACGATAAACAAATAAAAAAAGTGGATGAAATATAGTTTGATTCCACGTCTCATGCTTTGGCTCTTGAGTCTTTTTTTACTGCATAACTTCTTCTATCTGCTTCCACACAATAATCCATCTGTACTCATGTAATCAGCCATTCGAGATTATTGTTGCATGACACAATTAGGTGTTACCAGCCTGTGACAGCGTTCAGAGGGAGGTGTGTTAAAATGGGGCAATGTGGGAGTCTGGTGCCAGAGAGTGATTTTCCATATTTAAAACACAGTCTGCTACTCTTATCCCTTCCATGTGCAGCCACACACGCTCACACATGCAAAGTTGCTTCCTGTTTCAGCACCAACATCCTGCTGCCTAATAAGCATCATTGTCGATGGAAACCCTGCCACTACCTTCAGCATATTACATCCCTGGCTTGTCCCAGTGCCACTTCTTACTTCACAGTGAGTCATTGTACCAATCACTCCTCATTTCCTCTTCACTGAAGGCTTTTCGCTGTGCGGTAGCATAGCCAGAGCGCAGCCTTCACCATCCTGACACAGAACTCATTATGGCCTAATGGAGGTGAAGGTGTTTTTATGGCTTGGTCTAGCCCATTTAGCCAGTCAAGTGCCACACAAGACTCTCTCTGAGGACCTTATTACAAATTTCCTTACACAAATACTTACAGATACACTCTGTACCTGTGACTTGTCATGTCTCCCACCCTGACAAAACCCTGGAGTTTTTCACCTTTCCCCCTCGCACTCTCTTAAGTTCCCCTACTGTAGGCCCCAACTCTATGAGGAGCTTTACTTTAACTGAAACTTCTAACTGCTGAGAATTGTTTCCAATTAGTTTAAATTGGTCTGTTAAATCTTAGTTTTATGGCAGAGGTAAGTGAGTTACTGAATCCCCTCAGCATGCACCGTGACCGTATTGAACTCCTCTATAACGACACTGAGGTTCCACAGTAATCTGAATGTGTTAGTAATTGGGCGCTTAACTGCTCTTAATTTTTCTCAATTGTGTGGAAACCGTATGGAGTGATTTACGTCTTTCAGCTGACCAGCCAGCGCCAGACTTAGACATAGAGCTTTCTCCCAAAATGAAGCCCTGGATTCAAAACACATTTAACCCTTAGCCCACTATGAACGAGTATACTCGTCAGCCCTCTCGTTTCTTTTGAATGTTCAGTTTTTGTAAGGGGTCCACCAAAATATTGGCCACCAAAAATTTTCGGACGAAAACTGAACAATGTACTTTTGAGCCATTCTTGACCAAAAGACTTCTATCACCGAAAAAACATGGCTGAAACAGCATGTTGTGATGGCACAAGCTAAAACCGCGGCTGGCATGCTCTTGTCTGGATAAGGGCTGATGTATTTCAATATATCTGAGAAAGACCCTCGCATACAAGCACACTATATGTAGGACAGAGAGTCCAGAAAAAATGTCACAACCACCACAAGAGATGCAGAAAAAAATCTCTTTTTGAAGCACTCCCAGGTCATCTCTATGAAGATCTCATCTCATGTTGAATGATTTCAGAAGCGCTAATTTTTAAAATAAATTCAGCACTTGGTGAAAGGTGGAGGAATTTAAGTTCAGTGGGCTAAAGGTTAAAGAGGCTGTGAGGACTCTCTGTTTGGAGTTGATTGCAGCGACACCTTTTGGCTGTAATCGTGCGCACACTGTTGTGATGACATGACTCTTAACAAGATGTGTTTGTTTTGGAAATGAATGGAGATCAGATCTTCTTTTTAACACTACTTTTCATTGGTTAAGACAACTTTTTGCCAGATACAGTGCTACGTGGTAAGGTATTTATCAACAGTTACACAACGCTGTTGTCTGAAATGTGACTACAAGTAAACTTTGTCAGTTTGTACTTTAGTTTAGTAACCTAGTACCTCTTGCATCCGTAAGATAATGCGTAACGTTAGCGAATCCTTTATGTTCAGCTCATCTACCAATCAGAGCTAACGTAACCTCAATCTTCATTTTATTGACAGACCCTCAAGTTTGATCAGATCAGTGCAGAATAACTGCTGCATGTGGGCTGGAATGAACATCATCACAAAGAGTTAAGTCTGTATTTTAGCCTTTAGCCCATGCTATCACTCCCGTTCTCACTACTAAACTTCATCAGCCGGCGTGGTACTATTATAGAGACTTCGATGTGCTGCAAATCAATCCGGTCCTGCCAGACCTGATCGGGAAGCTAAAAAATAGCATTTAGAAATAACCTATATTGGATCTGATGATCTCATTTTAAGTCGTGGATTAGGATCAGGCAGATATCTAAAAGTGAGACTTTTTCAAGATCACTTAGAAAGTCCTTACATTCCCCAAAATGTAGACTTTGGTAGATAAGGAAGTCACGCTTCACTGGCATGCATATTATCGCCAGTATTCTCCTCTGAGACCAACTGAAAGACGTGTAAACGTATCCCTTTGTTATCATGAATATGTTCAGGAATGAATGCCTTATTAAAATTGTCTTGAAAGGGGAGTCAGTGGCGCGGTTAAGAAGATTAGAAATAACAGCAGACTTGATGCTGTATCAGTAATTTGATCATATAGTCCAACTTTGGCTCCGGCATTGTTGGAATGTCTCCTCGAACTACAAGAGAAAGGCTGAGACGGAGAGACGTTTGCCCTCCATAATGTGCAAAAACATCACGTATTTTCTGGTATTTGTTGACAGGAACCGACAACAGCTGGGAGAGAAGTGAAACGTTCAGGAGAGAACTCATTGGCATGCAGTCGCCGAATCCAAGTTTACTGTACTTCAGTGAGGGTACTGAGATTATCACAGAATCCATCTCTCACTCTATTCAGCTTTTTTCCTCGCTGTCTGGCTCTCGTTCTCTCTCTCTCTCTCTCTCTCTCTCTCTCTCTTTTGCTCTTTATGCTTGAGTGACCACAATTACAAGCTGAAGCCAGCACAGGATGCAGCAGTGATTTAAAATGATTCATTTAAGGAATGCAGAGAGCTGACACACTGAAACGCACACTCCCCCTGCAGCCCTGCATCCCACCCACATGCACGAAATAAAACGATTAAATGTAAGAGCTGTGCCTGAGGTGTATGCATCCATGACAGGTTGTTGATTGAAGACGCTCACGTCCTTTTTCAAAAGCTGCATCGTACTTACAATCGGATCTGGTAATAATTAAAAATGTTTGTCTTGTATTTTCAGAGTTTTCTGGGCTCCACAACACGTTTTCTCGCTGGAATCAGACCTCACGCTGTTTACTCTGGCGTGTCAAATCCTCACTGCATCTTTAAAGGAGACCTGTCTCAGTGTTTGCGAATGTGGGACCACCTGAGGGGACCAGCCCCCCGACCCCCCCTCTCCTCATGCCACCCCTGACTGAGTGAACCGTGATGTTTGATAAGCTGTGAGAACTCTGAAGTAAACTCAGCCTGGTTGGGCCGAAGGCATCACAAACATCTCTTTCTGCAGTCCCCTCTCTCTCTCTCTCTTGCTCGCCTCAGATCTGTCATACTTTCCCTGTTTGATGGACTCAAAGAGTAGATATGAATCATATGTCAACAACGTAACAGTCCAAATATGAAGTGCTGAAGGTTTGAGAGAGAGAGGGGAGCTGGAAAAGAGAGACTGAGGAAGGGAGGAAAGAAATCTGCCGTCCCTCGTGGCAACAATTAAGCCTCCTGGCAGGAAGCTGAGTGCACACGCCTGCTGCACGCATGTCCGCTCCTTGATGCCAACATCTGATCCTCGAAACATGAGTTTAAACCCCAAGATGACCAGCGTATGACATCATGGCCTCAAGCCTGTTGATTGAAAGTGTTTCGCTGTCTCTTCATATCTGGTTCCATCTTCATAAAAAAGTCCAAAGTCATGACGCGTGGGTCTTGTTTATATGTATCATATTTATTTATCAGTTAACGCTAAGTGATGAGGGAATGAGAGAGTGGAAACCCTCATGTGTTTAAACCATTTGCGCAGATTCAGGATTTATTTTACACAGTCAGAGCAGCTGATCGAGGGAGGATAAAAAGACACAAAACACAGCTGTGCTGCATCACACAGACACGCTCTAACTACACGGGGGAGGATGCTGTTAATGTGTTTTGCTGAAAGAATCACAGATCATCTGAGGCAGCATGTCAGCCTCCTCCCCTGAAGGTCTCATTAACACTCGATGCCTCTACCTGTGTCACCTTCAGTCTTCTCCTCCCCTTCAGGGATGATGTAAGCCTAACCAATGAGATCCACAGATGTTTATTCCCTCAGAGAGAAACGTTTGGAATATCAAGATTTCAGACAACCTTTTGCTAAACTCTTCAGAAAAGTGAATCCTTCCACAGTTTTTCAAGCTCTCACTGAAAGAGAGGCATCTTTATGACAAGTTGGCAGAGGCAGTGTTGGGGTTAAAAGAAATTTCCCAAAAATGTAGGGGAGAACGGGGTCAGTTGTCACATTCATTACATCTTTTCACCAGAGTTTCTTGCGCTGTCTCCCAAACTGTGGAATGGAAATTTACAGAATTGGGATCAGAGCTCATGTACGTAGTCTTCTATGGAGTAAGACAGCTGAACCTGAGATGAGAGGACCTTTTGGTCTTTCATGTCAAATTGTAAACATTCAGCTCCTTAGTGTTTTTCTTTGAGGTTTTTATGCAATGATTTCATAACAACACAAGTGTTGCCCTTAAAAAGTGTGACAGGAAAGCTATAGTTTAGAATGTTGTTAGCTAGCTAACGGGTTGTTACACAGTTGTTAGCATATATAAATACATATATATATATATATATATAAATATAATCATATATATATATATATATATATATATATATATATATATATATATATATATATATATATATATATATATATATATATATATATATATATAATAATGTGACAACAAGTAAACTTTGTCAGTTTGTACTGTAGTTTAGTAACCTAGTACCTCTTGCAGCCCGGTGGTCTGAGATGCATCTATAAGCTATATATATATATATATATATATATATATATATATATATATATATATATATATATATATATATATATATATATATATATATATGCTAACAACTGTGTAACAACAAGTTAATAATAATAATAATAATAATAATAATAATAATAATAATAATAATAATAATAATAATAATAAACTTTATCTATACAGAACCTTTCAAAACTAAGTTACAAAATACTTTACAGAATAAAACATGAGCATTAATAAGAAATAAAATGAGAAGACGTGAAAGAGAAATGTGAGAAGAAGGGGAAGAAAATACAACAGTATATAAAATGCTAAAAACAACCGCCAAACAAAAGAAAGGAAAACATCAGAAAAATTCAAAATAAAAAAACAAAACAAAAAGATAAAAACAGTTAAGATAACAAAGGAAGAAGGATTTAAGATCCTTGCCATGATACTGTCAAAG
Source organism: Labroides dimidiatus (assembly GCA_030710495.1). Lineage (NCBI taxonomy): Eukaryota > Metazoa > Chordata > Actinopteri > Labriformes > Labridae > Labroides > Labroides dimidiatus. The sequence continues at coordinate 29,680,405 of CM061147.1, read as the reverse complement.
AAAAATTCAAGAGTAAAACAAAAACAGCATTTTCAATTAAAATGTGTTTTTAAAAGAAGACACTGAGAGAGATACACATTTCAAGCCAACACCTTAAGCTTCAGTTTAATGTAGGAATGACTATTTAAACATGTTTTGATGATGAGCAATTCACACTAGAGTAAAAAGTGTGACAACTAACCCCGTTCTCCCCTACCGTCTTCTAAACTAATATGAAAAATATTCTAACAGCCCTGATCTGTAAGTCTGACTTTCAGTTACACCCATTTCTGCTCATGATATCCCTTACAATAACATTCATTTTTATGAGACACAGCTAGATAATAACCATCCATTTCCTGGTGCAGACCCTCCCTCCTATGATCGTTACTCTGCTGCACTGAGAGGATAAATGCATCCGAGAAAGTGAAGCTGCTATTGGCAGCACTTCACTCTGGAACATTTGGGACACTTGTGGTTTCCCTTTGGTTATTTCCTGCTCAGTAGAGTTTCAGCTTTAACATCTTTATGTGTTCATGGAGGAATAGACATTTTAGCAGCTGGTATTCAGCACAGGCCCATGACTGGAAATAATCAGAAAGAAGAGATAAACCAAGAGTAAGAAAAGCAAATCTCATAAGTGTTTCCTTTCGTTTCAAAAAACTATCAAACGACTTAGCAGTGCTACCAAAGCGCTTATCAGAAAGTATTTTTTTTTAGAAAGTAACAGCCCACTTTGTGTATTCTTCTTTGACTTTTGAAGCTGTTTTTATACCTGTACCTTAAGATGTGTCACACTTTCTGTCCTCCCAGCTGCTGTGCATCCCACCCATTTCCACTTTCAGGTCACTTCACTCCTACAGTACAGTTTGTTGCTCTGTGAACCACGAAAAAATAAATAAATAATCCCACGCTCAGACACTTGACTATGAGTAACAAACTCAAAACATAGATAAACATGAAGGAGACGGAGAAAAAAAGTGAGTAATTTTCTCAGTGAGTGCTTGTGTTTTAGCTCCTCTGTTTCTACAGTCAAGGCTTAATGGACCGACATGTTTGGTGTTTACCTTTGGCAGTATGGCTTGGTGAATTCTAAAGTGTTTGTGTTGAAGTTTGTGTGTTTGAGTGAATGTGTGTGTTTATAAAATGCAGCTAACTGGGCTGTGGGTTGTTTTGTTTAGACTGCTTGAATGTGGTGTTTGAAGCTGTTTGTCTCTCATTTGGTCTGAGGGAAAAGCAACCTGCTGATGTTTTGTTTGGGTCACAGCGTGAGCAGTCCAAGACAGAACACTTAACACGGTTGGGACAAAGAAAATGATTTACAGATGAACACATGTTTGCTAAAAAGGTTACAAAACTATTGAGATGAAAGAGTTTTACAAGGAAGTCATGAAAAGAATGTAAGCAAAGAGGAGATGATTTGTTGTTTCAGCACATTTGACTTAAAAATGATGAAAAAAAACTGGGACAGGGTCAACAAAAGACTGGAAAAGTTGAGGGGTGCTCCAAAAACACCTGTTTGGAACATTCCACAGGTGAACAGGTTCATTGGAAACAGGTGAGTGTCATGACTGGGAGTAAAAGGAGCATCCTGGAAAGGCTCAGTCGTTCACAAGCAATGATGGAGCAAGGTTCACCACTCTGTGAACAACTGCGTGAGCAAATAGACCAACAGTTTAAGAACAATGTTTTTCAATGTATACTTGTAGTGAATTTATGGATTTCATCGTCTACAGTCCATAATCTCATCAAAAGATTCAGAGAATCTGGAGAAATCTCTGCACCTAAGCAGCAAGGCTGAAAACCAACACTGAATGCCCGTGACCTTTGACCCCTCAGGCAGCACTGCATTAAAAACCAACATCATTGTGTAAAGGATATTACCATGTGGGCTCAGGAAGACTTCAGAAAACCATTGTCAGTTAACACAGTTCATCACTACATCTAAAAGTGCAAGTTCAAACTCCACCATGCAAAGACAAAGACATATATCAACAACACCCAGAGACACCGCCGGCTTCTCTGGACCCGAGCTCATCTGAGATGGACTGACGCAAAGTGGAAAAGTGTGCTGTGGTCTGACGAGTCCACATTTCAAATTGTTTTTGGAAATCATGGACGTGATGTCCTCCAGGCCAAAGACGAAAAGGACAATACGGATCCAGCTTCTGTGATGGTATGGGGGTGTGTTAGTGCCCATGGCATGGCTAACTTGACCATCTGTGAAGGCTCCATTAATGCTGAAAGGTACATACAGGTTTTGGAGCAACATATACTGTCATCCAAGCCACGTCTTTATCAGGGATGTCCCTGCTTATTTCAGCAAGACAATGCCAAGACACATTCTGAACGTGTTACAACAGCGTGGCTTCGTAGTAAAAGAGTGCGGGTACTAGACTGGCCTGCCTGCAGTCCAGACCTGTCTCCCATTGGAAATGTATGGAGCATTATAAGCACAACATATAACAACAGAGACTCCATACTGTTGAACGGCTGAAGTTGTTTATAAAGCAAGAATGGTAAAGAATTCCACCTCCAAAGCTTCAACAATTAGTGTCCTCAGTTCACAAACGCTTATTGAGTGTTGTTAAAAGGAAAGGTGATGGAACACAGCGGGAAACATGACCCTGTCCCAGCTTTTTGGGAACATGTTGCAGCCATTAAATTCAAAATGAGTGAAAATTTCGAAAAATAAATAAATAAAGTTTATCAGTTTGAACGGTGATTTGCAAATCACCATATTCTTTTTTTATTTGCATTTTACTCCCTACTTCATTTAAATTTGGGTCGTATAATGAAAGCTGAATAATCAGTCAAAGCGTCACATCATCCAAAAGGATTGTTGACTTGTTATTTAAATAAATATAAGGCATATATGCTATCTGTGTATTAAAGCCTGCTGCTCTATTCTCAGCCCCCCTCCTTTCTCTGTTAACATGTCTCATTGAGATCTAATTAATGACTCTTATCCCTTATTATTGATAAGTAACAATCACTGATAATTAGCTCTGCTCCAGTTGCTTAAGAGCACTACGAGCCTGGTGGCAGCCGGTAATCGAGATAAGCTACTCAGTGCAACTCTATTGGCATTACTGCTAAAAGGCCTCCATCAGAGTGTGAGAGCGTGTGTGTGTTCCTGTGTGTGTGTGTGTGTGTGTGTGAAGTGGCGCCCTGGGTGACCAGGCCTGGCTGCCTGCCCTCTCACTGGAGATTTTCCCGATTATACCATAAGAAATTACTCACAGATTGCGCTGTATTCTGCTATTAGCGTGATTGTGCACAACAATCTCTCTCACAGGAATACCACATGCATTTAAGAGAGGTTATTTCTTTCCTTAAACAGCCAGAGTTTGAGAATCTACTAATGGAACATTAATGCCCAAGTTTATATAAATTTTTGCACTCTCGCTCTGCGTCCCTATAACTCAGCCTCCATTGTTTTACCAACTGCCAAATGCTTTAGCCAAACCTAAAAGAAAACGAGAGAGGGAATACAGACCACAAACTGTGAAGTGATTTATTGGACACTTTCAAATCCGACACAATCCAAACACATAATACACGAGTGAAAGTGTTTCCAATCCTTCAAGAGATAATCCTTTCAAATGAGACATCCTTGAGGAGTATGTACAGTCTTCACTGTGACTCTGCTCTGTGATTGCATACATAAAAAAGTACCTTCTTCTCAAATGAACATAATCTTTTGTTTATCTTAAAATAAAACTTCAGTGGGGAGAATTATCTGCACTTTACATGTTGATATATACCTCTAAAAACCACTTCACTGCAGATCTCTCTTTTCTGCAGCTTTCCACCTCATCCATACTGAGCAGTTGATCCTGCTTAATGGGGGATCACCTGGATAATGGCGTTATGGGAGTGAGTGGGGATTAAAGGGCTATTCTTTGGTTTTCTTTATCATACCCTGCATTGCCAAATCCTCTCCATTCACTCACACTCCATATTTTAAAGGGATGGAGATAGGAAAACAAAAGACCTACAGATGCTACAAAAACATAATCATCATAAATGTATATGTAATGCATGCATGTTGAATATGTTAATGTGCTGCCGGAGTCTCATTTTCCGTAATCCTGGAGACAAAGTGAAACCAAATCCTGATCACAAATTTTGCCATAGTTTGCTAAATCTGTAGATGGACATTTGTTTCTTGGCAGATGTTTCTTGAAGGAATCCGAACAAGAACCACTATCCCTCCAAAGGGTGACAAACATTGCCGGTAAAACGGAGGATTGATGTTCCGTTAGACTAATTTACATGACCGCAGCTCCTATGGAGAGTCTGGTGTTTTATTGCTACAGTTTAGGTGCGTTCATGGTGTACATGGATGTCGGAAATTTGGTGCTCCGAGTCAGAATTCAGAACGCCTCCCAAGTTGGATTTCCAACTCAGAAAGTCGGATGGATCTCACCAGCCTGACATAGAATTCATGTTATGTGCTCCTCACGTAAACAGTAGTTACATGTTTTGTTCTACATTTGTGAGGCTGGGAAGTGCTGCAACTTTGGGGTGACGTTCTGAGCTCCAAGTTCTGACTCTTAGAGTAACTTGGACACATCCCTGCAGTGTTGCCACCTCAACGACTTTGTTGCTATATTTAGTGCCTTTTAAGACCTCTCTTGTGACTTTTTCAAAAAGCAACAAATCTAGCGACTCTTCTGGAGTTTCGAGACTGACGTGAAAACATGTTGATCTCCAGTACCCGCTACTTCTCAACGGGCAGCAGGTGCTGAGCCCCTCCCCTATCCAAAAACACTCACAAGCAGGCACCTCGCTTGCAGCAGTCCCTCCAAGCTGCAGCCAGAGCAGGCGACTGCAATGCTAATGAATCACGCTTATGGTTGTCTCTTCGGGGTCACTTTTGCCGGTTCCAAGCCTGGATAAAGGAGGAGGAGGTTTAATATTTTGACATAAAAAAACAAGAATCAACAGAAGAAAGTTCATTGGTCCCTTCGGTGGTTCCCCCCCAGTTCTAAAATCCCATCTGCCCCTACCTTACTGGGCTGTTGTTGGACTTTGTTCAGGATTTTGGGTACCTTGGCAGATGTTCAAGAAACCTTTTGAATTAAAAGATGTATTTGTCATTTGTTACTACAGTCATTTAAAAAATGTCAAGCATATGTGCCCGTTTTTGAGCCTAAAGCTAGCGAAATGATTTCTGTTAAACGTAATGCCTTTGTATCGTATCACTGAACAAAAACTGTCACATTTTCAGCTCTCAGGAAGCACACACCCTGAAAGCAAGGAGGGGATACTTTTTAACCTGTCAACTTATGATCTGATCCAGTCACATCCCACCAAAGATACACACCTAGAACCAGAGCGGGAGTAGGTTGATTACCACCAAAGGGCAATAACAAACAAATTCCATCTTCGCTCGCAAACTGAAACTCTATTTTCCCTCCCCAACATTACAGCTCTCACCTCATATGAATTTGACCTCTCTTTGCACTTGGCTCTCACCCGACTGCAAAGAAAATAAAACACCGTGGCTTTGGACTGACTCATTGTCTGTGTGCGCGTGTAGGAAAGTGCCAAAGAAATCCATGTTTACTTCAAAATCAAGCGGGGGATTTGGACCGCACGCGCTTTCTTGAGAAGACATGCTGCCCAGGCATCCCACCCAGCAGGGTCTGATGCCTGAATCCAAATACAGCAGCTGGTTCATTCCTCTCACCAACGCCTGAGGAGCAAACATCAGGCTCATAAGTCGGTACAGGCCTTGACTGGACATGCTCAGAAATGCTAAACATATGAAATTGTTCCAGAGGTCTGACATATTTTCATGCTCTGATCCATCTCACTCAATCCGGTCTACTAGAAGGTAAGTTGTGCAAGGCTCTGTCTCTCCCTTCTCACATATCCTGTGACGTTTAATGCCAGCCTGTGGGTGATCCTCCATCATCATGTTGTAGCAGTTTCTAGGAAACCAGCGGGAGTGCAGTGTGTGAGCAGCATTGTTTAGAGCAGGTGTTCATATTTTTAGAGCATAGTGTCTGTTCAGACAGGCCAGGAAGTCAATCTCAGCTTACGGTACATCAGCTGCTTTTAACACCAGCCCTGTCAGCTGACAGTTCAGCAGATTACATCTACAGGTAAACAAACAAACAAACAAACAAACAAATAAATAAATTTGTGTAATTTGATTTAACAATGTAAAGGAAAACTAACCTTAAAAAAAAACCTGGAAACTTAAATTTTTATGAGATGTTAAAATACGACTAAAAAAATAGTAAAATTTCCACCATTAATTTAACTTTTTTGAAAAACACCCTTTAAAACTTTTTGGCTTCCCTCTTAGAAGACAAAACGTATGTTAAAGTTTCTTATTGGGAGTCAAATTGCAAACTAAAGTGACCTAATGCATGCTAAAGTGCCGACTTGAGAGCCAAAACACATGCTAAAGTGACCTAATGCATGCTAAAGTGTCTGCTTGGGAGCTAAAATGAGCGCATAAGTTTCCTCTTGGGAGCCAAAAACTTTAACCAAAGTGACCAAACCCTCACTAAAGTGACCTAACGTGATAAAGTGCCCAACTGGGAGCCAAAATGCCTGCTAAACTTCTCTCTTGGGAGTCAAAACTCACACTACAGTGACTTAACACGCGCTGAAGTGTCCGCTTGGGAACCAAAACATAATAAAGTGACCTAATACATGCTAAAGTTCCCGCTTGTGCCCCAGAACTCACGTTTAAGTGATGTAAAGTACCAGTTTGGGAGCCAAAATTGGTGCAAAAGTGCCACAAAAACATGGGGAACTTGATGGCAAGTGGCGAGAATGTGCTGTATGTGCTTTTTTTTTTTGCCTCTACCTTTCACAAAGTCTACAGGTCTGTCCCCAGTCAGGTGTTTGAAAGTCAATATGACTAAGAGAGAGAGAGAGAGAGAGAGAGAGAGAGAGAGAGAGAGAGAGAGAGAGAGAGAGAGAGAGAGAGAGATGCTCAAATGAAAGGTTGATCATGAATTGTTTTGCAGTAGGCACAGTGACAACTTCCTCCGGCCTGGCAGCGGTACAGATGCTGAGGGCCCCTCCCCTCCAGCTGTGTAATTGGGAGTTTTCTGTCTGTCTTCCCCGGGGCGAGCTGCCACAGAGGAAGCAGCCATCCAACACACACACACACAAACACACACACATATACACACACACAGGCTGAGTGCACCAGGAGTTCAAGAGCACCAGTGTGCGTTGAACTACAATTAAGGAGAGTGGAAGAGTTACTCTGGAGAGGACTTCTGTGAATCCGCTCACTCTACCTTTGGTCGGGACGTGTGTCACACTGTTGGTGCCTTTTCTGTTCGAGTCAGCCAATTAGAGAGAGTGACGCAGCGGCTCCATGTGCGCGTGAGGGAGGACGGCTGGATGCACAGCTAGGATGACACGATGCAGCGATGATAATACACATATTTATGACTTTATTTAAAACTGACAAACTTCCCGGAAGCTGTAGTGGAGAGCAGTTTGAGTTAACTCACCGTTTGCTGTAGTTAAACTTTACCGCTTTGGACGTGCTGTATCAGAGTGATTGGACTTAACGAGGCTACACGATGTTTACCAGCTTGTTGCAACTAATAAAGTGGGACATTTTCTCTTCATGGACATTTTTTTTCGCTAACATGTGTATCCTGTTAGATTCACTCTATAGGACAAAAAAAGAAACGTTTTTCTTTATAATTAACTACTTAAAAACAGCACTTTTCTATCACGTGGCACAAAATTCACGACTTTAAAGCAAACTTTGCCGGAAGCATCGCAACTTTCTAAGTTTTCCCACAATGCAGTGCATTCTTAAAGGATTTATGGAGAATTTCCCCTAATTTATAAGTGGCACAAAGTCATTTTGTAAAACCAGAACAAAGTAACACTAAACAATCTCTCCCTAACAATGCTCTTTTGACATTTCATGGCGTTTGAATGAATATCTGCATATTAATGAGGAATTAATTCATTATTTAATGCTGCTGGATTTTCAACCTCTGATCATTAATGTTTAATTTAACAATTTGGAGAGATTTCTGGAGGTGTAGAGATGTTTGAACCTTCACTGTTCGATATATGAGCTTCTCTTTTTTTTTTTTACTACAATATGTTAAACAGCTTTAAAGATCATTTTTGCTCAGTTAAGCTGTTTTCTGTCTTTGGCTTTAAACAAAAGACATTTTCTTGTCTGGTTTAGTCTTTTTTTCTTTCTTCTGTATGTTCTCAAAGATCCACTTCTGAAGGTTTATTGAGCGCCCTATGAAGAAGTTTGGTTGAGGGAATGTGGAGAGACAACTGAAGATTTGGTTGTTTGGTTTTGTTTTCTCTGTTGTTTTTTTTTTATTATTTTCGGCTTGTTAGCATCAAAGCAGAGGCAAATAAAGGGTTTTTGTTTTGCACCACAGAGAAAGCTGTCATACAGTATTAGATTTTCTTCTTCTCTGTTAAATTAGTGAATCACTAGGTGGTGTCTCCCTGGTGTTCTCTATGCAGGCTGCTTCAGAAAACACAAGCAGTCACAGATTTACAGCAGATGCAGCTGCTGAAATCAAAGCCCTGAGAGCTGTACTTGTGAGCTTAGAGGACTTCCAGGCCACCTTTTGAGTGACGACATGTTGTTGAAGATGAAACTTTATCTAAATCTCACGTCTGTGGCTTTGTATTTTGATAATTACACATAATGTGAGACTCAGTGAAGAGTAAAGAAGGATGTGTGGCTTGCTTTGTTTACTGTATCGCTTACTTCAGCTATAAAGAGCTAACCCTTGAGGCTCCTGGGTGTTCTGGTTCCCTTGTGGTCTTCATGGCATGTTGACGCGCACAGCATCAATATTCAGCTGTGTTTTCAGTGGCCTACAGCACCGATCCTGCTCTCTGAGGTGGTGTAACACAGTTCATGCTGAGGCTCTTTTCTGAACGGTGATGAAAACTAAAAACTGAAAGAGCACTTTCTCAAAACTCAACGGGATTTGGGTGGAAAATGTTATTAAAACATACTTGTAGCCATGCTGCACACTAGCTTAGCCTTTTATGGTCGTATTCCCAGACAAAGCAGCTCAGCCACCTTCTCTGCAGTGCTGATGTCAGTGTGTTTAGAGAGTCTACAACAGCTAGGTGCCAATGACTTGCAGACAGACAGCTTGGCTGGGTTGTCCTGCCCTGCAGCTCTGTGGCCTCTGTGCTTCCTCCGTCTGCACTCAACTGTATTTGAGCCAGCGTGGAGGTAACCACATTACTAAATCCTTCCCAGGGATGAGGAGGAACAATAGAGCATATTTTCCACAACTCAAGAAGACTTTAAATCTCTTGAGAGGAGTTGTTGCATAGCATTCTTGGGTGTACCCCTAAGTCCTCAGGCCATCGAGAGACAAGTGAGAGCACTTTCAGCTGTCACTCACTGTTTTCATATCCTCTTGCTCTCATCTGCCTGCTGAGGGATGGTATTAGCTTACACTGGAACATATGCCCATGCATGAAGACACACATGCACATCAGAGCAGCATGCAGGTCATGATAAAGGTTAGGTAGTATTTGTAGTTTGTTGATTCTGATTCTGAATTTGATTCCAATTCCATTTCAATTGGTCAAAATCAACTCTTAATTTCCTGAAGGGAAAATTACAAATATTTTAAGAACTTGCCCTCATTGTTTGGACATTTTGGAGCTCAAAAGTGAACTTTCAACTGAGATGAGGATGTCCCTTTTATAAACATGACTCTTTCTTATAAGGTAAGGAATGTATCTTAAAGAAGGATATTTGAATTATTAGGGATGGGTATCAGTAACCAGTTCCTGCTAAGAATCGATTAGAAATGGTTCAATCCATAGACATCGTTAGCCTTTATGCTTAATGATTTCCTTGTCGGTTCCTTCACATTACACTGGAGCGGCTGGACCTTATGTCTATACATACTATTCTGCCCAAGCTATCTTAGCTTAGCAAACGGATAACAGTTTCCCAAGAAACTTTGATTCAGGATTTTCCTCTTGAAGTTTTACTGAAGAAGCTGTAAAACTGAACACCAAAGAAATGTCCATTACTCTTACACACAAGAGATTCATATTCAGTGCATTCAACATGTTATACATCTCCTAATGGACCAAAAACCATAGCGCTAGCTTGATGCTAACGTATACGGGAAATTGCATTGATATGCTAGCGGTTAGCATACATGATGTGACTTTGTTTTTAAAACTGAATTTCAACTTTCATCACAGAAACATATCACAGTTACTCTTTAAAACTCTAACAATACGGAAAACTTTAAATGTCAAAATACTAAAAGGCAAATGTTTTCAAACAGGAAGTTAAAAGAAGAGGTCGGTGCAGGCTCATGGCTGACGTCAGTATAACTACGGCAAGCGTAAGGCTCCAAACAACTCAAAGCATTGCAATAAACACTTAGAGACACTAGATGGCCTACTTCAGTCAATAACATATAACGAAACAATGCATTGATGCCACATGATGAACAATTTTTACTTATTTATTTATTTATTTATTTATTTATTTATTTATTTATTTATTCATTCATTCATTCATTCATTCATTCATTCATTCATTTACATCAAGAGATATCCAGATCCATTGACCAACTTTTTGTCCACAGAAATTCACAGGAGGAATTGATAAAAGTAATCAGTAAGGACATTGGTATCAATAAAATCTTATCAATATAAATCACTAATAATTATTTATGAATAGAATTCTTCCTCAGTAGAATGTGAAAGTAAGCCCAATTGTGTTTTCTACCTGATTGAGACAAAATGTAACTAAAGCTGCGACTCCCAGCTGTGGCAGGAGCGTTTTCGTAAACAGGTGACTGCCAAATCAAGTAAATAAATGTTCCCTGAGCCAGATTTACTGACGTCTCAAATGATATAATGTGATGTCAGTGAATACAAAATCCTCACTGAGGTGTAATCTTCAAAAGATTTATTTTTGTTGTTTTTCGAAACCATATCCGAGCCAAAATTCACCTCTCATTGAATCAACAAATCTGAAATTTGAACCAGTTCTTGATACCCAACCCCGGTCACGACCTGTTCAGCATATGAAGAGACACTTTTGTTGTCCCTTATCGACAGACCGATCTGTGTGTTTTTTGATGTATTGTGGTCTCAGTTACATGGATGTTTCTTGGTTTTGAATAGCTGCTCCTCTTTGTGTCCACTTGCTGTTTTTCAGTTGCTCTTCTCTCCATTGGAAAACTGCAGATCCACAATCACTTCCCCCAACCTTCACAGTTACTCTTTGCAGCAGTGGAGCAGTGGATAGAACTTCAACCCTTTAACTGGCATTGTAACTGAACTTTTTAAACTATTTTTCCAGCCGTATATCTGCATTCACCTCACCTAAGTGTTTATACCACTCAGACCAACGGGCCTTGAGAGGCACTTAAATAGCCAGCTACTAAACTGACAAAGTTTACTTGTCATGTTTCAAACAACAGCGCTCAAAAATGTTGATAAATACCTTACACCATCCTATTGTATCCGGTAAAAAGTTGTCTTGAATAAAGAAAAGTAGTGTGAAAAAGAAGATCTGATCTCCATTCTTTTCCAAAACAAACACACGCCTCGTTAAGAGTCGTATCATGACAGCGTGCACACTATCCCAGCCGAAACTTTTTTTTAGCTGCCATTTTTTGGTATTAAAAAAACTCTAAAAACCTTTTTTTGCCATATATCTGCATTCACCTCAATTTAAAGTGTTTAGAACTCCAGTTATATCCACAGGGTTACGCTGCTGTACAGAAACATTATTGTCTAAAAGCTGTTGAAAAAAACAGAAGAGACACAGAGCAGCGCAGCATCTCAAAAACTAGGCGGAGAACTTGTGAAAGTTTAGGAAAGAAAAAAATCTTAACAGATTTCATTTCTACACACCTTATAACATATTTCAGTTGAGAGGCTTTGGTTAGACGACCAAATGTTTATCTATGAATCATCTGAAACCAGCCACTCAGCTGAGTTGCCAGTTTAAGCAGTCAGTATGTAGCAGAGCTCAAGTTGCTAATTTCTCATTTTGTACCCGTTTTGTCCCCAGTGCTAGTTACTGAATTTGTAAGCTACACGGACATAATGATATCAAAATGTTTGCATACTTGGGTGCACATTACACACGCGAATCCTGATTTATATACATACATATGTCATCTGTGGCTTTTATACTGTCTGAGATAGAGCCATCAGAAGCCACCAATGCAGAACTAGATGGCAGATTAGCACCATTTATTTTTAATTTGTGAACACAGCTGTTGAATAAATGGTCAAAAACAAAAAGAAATTACATCAAATTTTATATTGTATTTTTATTTATATTGTATGAATCTGTGCAGTTCTGTGAACATTGACATCCTGATTGGGAAACGGAATTGTTGCTAAATGAAGAGCCAGCAACACAATTTTTCCAATAAATACATATATAGGTATATTGCAAATGTATTTTATGGAGTGCATGTCAACAGGAAAGGTAGCACCAACAATATAAGCTTAGTCACTTAATAATCCATTTTTATATACAGTATACACTCCCAAATCAAAAGTTACCTCATGGCACTTTGCCTATAAGACCATTTAAATCGTAATATTATCAGCAGAGGTTCAGAAATGCTTGATAAAGTGGAATGCATTTGGTAATGGTGGAAAAAGAACTTCCCTCTGACAGGCAGAAACCTCAGATAAAACCAGACTCATTGGTGGACACCCATCCATCCCAAGACAAAGTGGGATAGAGGACGAGACAGAAGGACTTTATTTGTCTAGTGTCTGTCTTTAGTGTATCTTGTTACCATACCAGAAGTTGCCCTAAGTGTTCTATTACCGGAGTTTTCAGATAACAGTGTGGGGAGGGACAGAATGTGGACAGACAGGACCTCAGGGCTGGAATTTTATCCATCTTCTTTGGGTTTTCCCCAAAGACGTACTCTATACTTCCCAAACGGAAGAGAATTCAACTGGAATGTTCTCTCATCCCGTTCAGTGATTTTTCCCACCAAGAGGTTTGAATGTGATTTCAAGAGAAGTCTGCTGTAGTTTTGTTGGGCTGTTGTGAATTTATTTATGTGATTCAAATGACTGGTTGTAAATGGTTTGCATGGAGAAACACCTCGCCCAATCCCTCTTACAAGCGCAGTGTGGTTTCCTTCCTGTGTTGAGAAGTTGTGTGAGTGAGTTTAAGAGACTCTGACTCTGGATTTCTGATATATAGGATTTATTAAAGAGGGGGCTGCTGCAGGAAGTACAGACTCTCCAAATGGCGGGGGATCAAATGTTCTACTCCACAGGAGGTATCAGGTATCCTTACCTAACATGCTTTGCACGATGCAAGCTCTCCTTATTTAGAATTCATTTTAATTTCTTTGGACCAAAGCACCTCACCATCTTTTGGGTGAAGGGATACTTTGGTTTTTAATTTCGCTTTCATTTTGAATCTGTTATGTTATTTCCCAAGAGATACACACGCTGTGTGTGTTTCCTCCAGATAAGGTGGGGTAATATAGGGGGTTCCAGTCCAAAATGAAGCCCAGCTTGCTGTCTCAAAGTTTACTTTATAACCTGAGTAAACAAATTAAAAAAAAGAAGCAGTGGTGCTTTTGAAGATGCCAAAAACTTAAGCACACAGGTTTTTGATCTGAGTCCAGAAACATCTTTTATCCCTGCAGGAATCACATGTTTCATTTTTACTACATGCAGTTTACTCTCAGAGTACAGTTAAACACAGTTAGATATGTACTAAATATGTCACGTTAACATTGCTGGAGCTAAACGGTTCAGACAGGAGTTGGAAGATATATTGGTGTTGGACCCTTTGGATCAACAATATCTCTTTTATTAGCAGCCCGTGGACACGGAGCTGACAGGGCTTTGCTTTTATGTACTCATAAAAAATGAAATAAAATGCTCTTTCTTTAAAAAAAAAAAAACGCACCATAAAAAAGCGCCAAAATATTGAAAAAGAGTGGTGCTTGTCTGTGTTTCCGTCTTTGAACGTGAGTTATAGCCACCAGAACGACTTCGAATTTAATGCTCCTTTCACATTCTTAACAGTTTGTATGCAGTGAAAACACAAACAGTGTGGCAGTCCTCTGCTCTCCCTGTGAGACGTGAACTCTCGCTGCCTCACAGTGGAGTTACATGCTTGCTTTAATGCGACGTGAAAAACAGATGATGACCGCAGCCAAGAAAAACAACAAATGTTTCAAGAGTTAGAAACAATTACCTATGTTGCTCTGCCAGGTCAGAGCCTGCGGCCGGGGAATAAAGACAAATAACCGCACTAATGCACTCTGTCCTGTGGAGATGGAGGGTTTGATAATAGAGTGCTCTGCAGGACACCTGGGTGCTGCTAAATGCCTCATTAGGGGTGGCCTCTGTGTGTGAATGCCCATGGCTGGAGCACTTCTTCACCATCTGCTCCGTCTTCATGTCCGCTGATAACTTCCAAAGGGGGTATCGTGTCATTTAAAAGTTCCTTTATTTATTTATTGCATCATCTTTACGTGTTGTTGTTTTTGTAATCCTTGTATTTCACTGGTTTCCTTTTGACGTCAACTTCAAACCTAAACAGACCGAATATATTTGACAAGCTGACACATACAGGATCCTGTACGAACGAGATCAGAAGCCAGCCAGCAGCAGCAGTGTATCTGCTGCCAGCTTTAAATCTGTCACCATCACCATCGAGATTGTTTCCCATCACCCCCTGCACCGTGTGCCGGCCATGCTGCCAAAGACAACAGGGACTCTAGCCGCCAGGAAACAGAGGTGTTAGCTTAACCCACATGGCACAAGCTGTCTGTTTCTCCTCTTTTACACCTCCCACTCCCTCTCTCTCTCTCTCCGTTTTTTTCTTTATCTCCCTTCACATCTCTATCAACCACTCTTTCTGCAGTATTGACTTACTAGCAACACATATTATCTCTTTTCCTGTGTGACAATCTGCTGTTGTCATCCTTTTCTCACCAGATGGAGTTTTAACACTTCTTTTCTTCTCCTCTGTTTGGCCGAGCCGAGCGGATCCCGCACTCCTGATAGATGCGAGCGCTCTAGCGGTAAAGACAGATACATTACTTGAACAACCACTCACAGGGGTGAAATCATGTCACCGCTCCCCCTGAAGAAAGCACGGCGGAGATGAATCCGACCGTCGGCGCTATCACTGGTGTGTACAAAGACTGCACAGATTTAAAGCTTCACACCTCCTCACACACTTTGCCGATTGCTCATCCATCACACGCGGCTCGATATCTGTATTTCTAACCCCGAAGGTGTGAAGGTGCCTCAATTTGTCTTCTCAAATAAACAGCAGTCTGTTTATCAGGGCCTAATCCTCTCTGGTTTGAAGCGCCAGAACATTTGGATGGGTGCCACAGATTAAACAAAGAAGCTGATTCAAATTGTACATTTTTAGCTTGTATCTGCGTGCTAACGTGCATTTTTTATTGCGCCATGCCACACAGAGAGTGTCTCTTTGTTCTGATTGATATTTTTGCTCTAAATGTCATCTTACACCGTTTCCTAGCTGCTGCGTTGTGAATATTCATACTCAGTCATGATCGTGTCTCCTCTTATTTGCAGATTCAGCTGCTCTACACGCTGACTGTGTGTGGTACACTGAAACGATTAATCTCAGTTGACAATGTTTATGTTGTCTCCAGTCAGGTTGATGTGTGTTATCAGAGACGAGTGGCAGGAAAGTAATGAGGGAGATGTAGCAATCTGGTCTTCTAGAGGGGAGGGAAACATATAGATTTCTTTATTGATCAGACAGTTAGTTGAAAACCAGATGGCAGACGAAATGACTGAAAAATACATTTACAGAACTTCTGCTTGGTACTGCTGTTTTGTTAAACCAGCCATCAGAATGTAGTTACATAATCTAAACCACTCTGTTCTTCTTTTTAGGGCTGTAACGATTGAAATAATCGATTACGTCAACTATGAAAAACTTATTGATGCCGAATTTTAAGAGTCAACGTGTCATATTCTCATTTTCATTGTTGTTATCATACAGTTCAATCAAATACCAGGCAGTAAATGCTCATCTGTACCTTCAGTTCACTGCATGAGGAGCTGTGTTGTTATTGGATACTTCCATACAGCGTTGCCAGACGTACGATAATTATCGTATTTGTACGATAATTATTGTATTTGTACGATAATTTAGCCCTCTGTACGATGTACGATCAATAATTCCAAAAAAGGCTAAATGTACGATAATTTGACAATTTCGTGTGGTTGTTACAGATTTACCCCAGTCCTAAATGCATCTTATATCATGTGACGTTTCCAGCCAATCATAGTTTAAGTGTCATTCGTCTCAGAACGATTGACAGCCAATCACGGTCGTAGGAGCTCCGTCAGGAGGAAGTCAGTCAGTTGAGAGCAAAATGAGCACCGGAGCCTCGAGCTGCTGATCAAACGCTGCTGATGTGGGGCAGGGCGATGGATACTCACAAAAGTGCCTGTAGGACACTAAACAGAGTGATCAATTGTGATTTTTTTGCGCAACAATAAGACAGTTGTTTTGATCATTATCAGTTATTTTGATTATTTTGTTGGGTGTACGATAATTTCCCCCAAAATACGATCATTTTGAGGCTCTGGTACGATAATTTTATATTTCCCATCTGGCAACGCTGCTTCCATATCTCAGCGGCCTGGACGGTGTCAAAACTCCCATAACTTTTCAAAAGTGATGATGTTTATTCAATAGAGCTCATTGAAGCTCACGCTGTACTGATATAATAACATGACACACAGCTGACCAATCAGAGGTGAGAACCTCTGTAGGAAGAATATTTAAACCTGATATACAGATACTTATTGAATGTTAACAGTTTTCTCCAGAAATACAGTAAAAATACTTTAAAGTGTTCAAATTAAATATATAAACTGACTTCACTGTTAAAGCTTCCATATACAACGGGAACTACGGGGTCTAAATGGTTAATACATAGATATGTATTTTCTATTTTCAGTTATTGACCACTTCGTGTTTGAGACGACCAACAATAGTTGGTGAATTTATCATAATGATGTAACAAGTTAATCTGTCGGACTGCCATCGTTGATTCTTGTTAGTATAACACTATTTTCACTCATATTATATACTGGTATTATGAAATGTGCTGAGTCATCTGTTTCATTATATGACATTAAAAAGAGAAATGACGTCAACATGCATCACCACGGGTTGAGTTACACAGGTTGAATTTTGCAGGTGTGCGCCCAGGAGCCACTGGGGTAAATCAGAGTTCAAGCCAGGTGTAGTAGACACAAAGCAACCGTGATTAATCTACTCAAAAATAAATAAATAAATAAATCAGTGGAAATAAATAATCATGAGTTGCAGTCCTACTTCTTTTAAACGGAAACAGAATTGTTTGAAATACTTAAAAAAATAATGTAAAATCTTCTTGGCATATACAAATAATTAGTATCGGGACCAAAACAAAACAAAACAAAAAACTGTAATTGTCACATTTGCATCCTCAAAAGAAGTTAGACATTTATGAAAATCATCAGCGTATAAAAAAAAGTTACACTTGTTTTAACTCATGCTAACTTACTTTTTGCACCTCAAGAATAAAGAATTGAAGTATTCCATCTGCACACTGTACTTTGACACCTATACATTATTCTGTTCTATTTTTGTACATTAAATTTCCTTTTTTTTAAACAAATTTTTCAGTATATATGTTTATTATTTATATATATTATGTAGAGTTTATTGCATGGCCTTGCAGAACAGTTTTTTTTTTTGTGATGAATAGAAGTCGTGAATAGACAACTTTTCAACGTAATCATGTTTGCAGGTCTTTCATAGGCTCTTCCGTTTTGTACATTTACTCAGAGGCGTAGTGATGCGGTGAAGTTGTTGCACCTTTGATCTGCTGCGAGAGGCAGTAAAGGAGCCGGCAGGACAGCGCTGTGTCTCTGCATGTCTGAGTGTGTGCTTACATGGAGCTCCCACTGTGTTTACATGCTGTTCCTCTCATGCTTAATGTAAAATCACACACTGGGACACACACCATCATTGCACTGTTGTTGGAGAGTGGTGTGATGATAGTGGAATTTTAATACAGTGCTGTTGTGCAAGTAGCTTGAAGTTTTGGCACTGGAAATAACTGAGTGTGTCCCATGACAGCAAGTTTTCCCATGACTGTCCCCTCATATGGCTTACTCCTCAGGGAGTGTGAATTAATGTCTGTGCTTCAAGCTTCTTTAACACTCTATGAAGTCCTAACCAGGACATGGTCCATTTTTTACAGGACATAAAGAAGGAGCTGACAGGGTCATCAGACAACTCTGAAACCATTGGCGAGTATCAATAAGCCGAAGAATTAAATGAGTCGACCCAGTCAAAAGACGACAGGAGGAGAGCGAGGGACTTAAAGAGGGCATGGCAGGGTGAAAGATAGGAGGATGGGACTGCTTTGTTAGCCTGACCTTTGTTTTGGGCAAACAGATTTAAAGACGAAACAAAAGGGAAGGCAGTGACAGGCAACAGCTGATGTATGATGGGTAAAGAAAGGAGACATGCCTGTAGGGCTCCATGGTGATACAGTCTAATGGTCCTAACACAAACCTGTAAGCATATCCTGTGTGAAGTTAGATGAGACTGGACACACTCATACACACACACACACACACACACACACACACACACACACACACGATTTGATTGCTCCTCCCTAGCTTAACTCTCTTCTCGGGTCTCCCCTCCAGGGTTAGCAGAGTGAAAACAGAACAGGACCACTCCACACACCATGAGGGGAGAAGACTCTCATAATCAGAGTCTGGATGGAGCCGGGGCTCGGTGCTGCATGTCTGCCGGTGATTATGGTGCCAAAGGGAAGAGGATTAAGGTGCTGTCCCATCCAGGGGTCCCATTAGTGGGACTGATGTTGTTGGCCAGCATCCCATTTGGAGCAAGCATCAAACAAAGTATCCCAAGAGTCACTCTCAGCCACAGAGGTAAGAAGTGGAATATTCCCGTTTTTTTTTCTGCTACACTTTCACACTTTTGTTAGAACTTCAACATTTTGTGTCCTAAAGTAGTCAGGGAGCAAAATTAAGCCATTCTCAAACTGTTATGTCAGGCAGACACCATTCATCATCAGTGCACTTGCCCTTGCTGGGGTTGTATTTACAGTTACATGTGATATATGACGACTCTGACCCATGTGATTCCTCTACATTTTCTTTTCCTAATCCCCGTCAGGATTTTACCCAATCATACATCCAGATCATTCGTCTTCCCCTGCAACTTTTCTCTACATGCCTCTGCTTCACTTGTGGTTATGCGCGCACAGCCAAGAGGAAAAATAAAGAGGGATTAGTGGACTCAGTTGCTCTGTTAAAATAAATGGTCTCTGAAACGTGGCTGTAAAGTGGAAGAACGGTGAGAGGTTTGAGACACACTCACTTATCCATTAGCTAACTCTGGAAGTTAGTTTGTTACACTGGATGAGCACAGGAATGGTCACTTTTTGCGCTTCAAGACACTATCAGCGAATCTATTTTGTATGTATCAACCAGTTTCCACTCTGAGGAGTGAGTCCATGTTCTTGGTTTAGCATTTACTCAGCCTGTTTGCGCTGTGCCACCAGAGGAAAGCTAAATTATTGCTCCCTTTAAAACCGGTTCTACACTCCAGTGCAAATATGACTTCAAAGTCTCCATGTATCAGGCACAAGGAACCACACAAATGGACTTCAGTCCTGCTCCATAAAAGTGAATCCCCACTGTGACCTAAAAGTAAACTCGCTTTGACTCCCACTTCTGAAAGCTCTCCTCTGGTGAAAGCTCTCTAAATCCCAGTAGGACTGGAAATAGACGTATGTCATGTATATGTCCTGGGTTTCCAACATAAATACATGAAAGTAGCTGCAGGAATAATGATAGTCAGGGACAGTGTTTACGCAGCAGTGAGGCTAGTACTTAGCTCCACAGTTTGTCTCATTTTATGTTGGTTCCAAACCTACCAGCAGATAAAACAAAGCAGTACATCATCTTACACATGAATGCATTTTAATGAGGTCACAAATTTGGGGCAGATTTTTTTTTTTTTTTTTTATTCGCTGTCAGGGTTTGTCTTTTGGCTTTGACTCCGAGCACAGCTGACAAAACTTTACAGTTCATTCAGGAGAACAAGTGTCTGACTATGCATTGGATTCCCTCGGACCTCCAATTAAAAACACCAGAACAGTATCCATTTTTGCTCCTTTCCGACTGAATGACTGTAGCACAAGAGAATCAATCAAAGGCAAAATCACCTCCAACTCAGTGCACACATCATGCCATCATCTCATCAGTGCAAACTCAAAAAGTATCGCCAGCCAGCAGCGATCACTCTACAGACGTCACATCCAATCGGCCTCCTGTGAAAGGAGGGCTCCGACCAGTTGGGAGAGGGGAGAACGATCAAAGTGGCATTTTTCCTGATTAAATGAACACCTCCAAACACAGCTCCTCTCCGAATCCAAACTTGTAGATTTTCCTTGAAAAAAAAAATCTGAAGGCTGATGTTCAAGTTTCACTAAGAGCCTAAACACAGACATGTGGCTTCCTGCCAAGTTAAAAAGTAGCATGGAGTGTTTACAGTGGCTTTCTGAGTCATTTGATACACTGAACCATCAGATGGCACCTTATTCTTAATGTGCAACCAAAGGGATCATATCACAGTATGCATCCTCCTCATGGTTTTGTGTCTTTTTTAAATTAAAGGCTGTGGTTTATCAATCAAGATGCTTTACATAGATTATAAACAGCTCCTCCAAACAGATCTGTGTGATTTAATCCGTATCTGTGTCGTCATCAGTTTCTCATAGACTTTAATGTTTAACTGGCTGTGATGTCACTTTTACCTCTTTTCCATCAAAAGAACCAGCTGCTATTGCTAACTGGTTTTAATCACGCTCCCTGCAAGAACCCATATGGTTTTTCATCAGCAAGGAGCCGAGTTGGAGCCACATCATTGTGTCACTGTAAAATGTCAGTACGTCACTGCATACTGACTCTATCAGACTTAGTGGTTTGTTTGTGTTGGACAATGGGAATGCGTCACTGGTAAGATGAGTTATTGTGTACTTGAGAATCGCAAGGCTCAAACGAATGCATCACCTTCGGTCTGAAAATATGAGGCAATGTTGAGTGTCCACTCGAGGCTGGCTCTGGAAGTACAGGGAGTCACAAACACAACCAGCCAAAAAAAAAAAGCTGTTTTCACAGCAGGAATAAACATGTTTACAGCCTGGTACAAAACATGTCCCCCATCTGAAATGCTAATTTTGCACATGCTGTACAGGAGATGAATGTTTTTCTAGCTCAGCAGTTTAGAAGATATTAAGATCACAAGTTCGCCCAATCAGAGACGCAGCTCAGCTCAAGTGACTGACAGACTGAGATTCAAAGCCTGTCGGATTTCCAATGTTTTAAAAAAAACTTAATAAAATTGTAAATTAGCTTCATAGCTAACTCGCTAGCATGACAGTTTGTTTGTTTTGCATGGTCCCTGTCAAATAAACTTATGAATAAATAGATAAGATGTGGCTGCATCAGCTGATTTACTAAAAACTCTGTTTCAGAGACCGACAGGTGACGTTGCGTAGACTACGTCCATTTTTTATGCAGTCAATGGTTTTTCTGCTCAGAGTTACGGAACGAGTTTGCATGAAAGTTACACATAGTAGAGTTGTTGTGTTTTTGAAGTGGTTACGGCCTACAGTACTCGGTGTTGAGTGTTCCGATAAACCATTAACATCAAACCTGAAGCTTTTCTTTTTAAAAATGGCTGTTTTCCACTGCTTATTTTTGGTCACAGTTACCACGCCTCCGGAACCTGATGTAGTCAGTTCATCCCTCTGGCCCAGCAAAGAGTTTGTGCTTGCGCAGCACCAGTTTTTAGCACCTGGAGCCGGTGCTTTGTCAGGGGAAACAGAAGGAACCAGTGCTACTACAGGCACTAGCCTGGAACTAGCTCTAGCACCAGCTCTGTTGAAAAGAGTTATTTGTGTACTCTGGACATCCTATACTGCATGTTAATGTCAAACTGAGGCTGAGATGCAGCAGGAAGATAGTGACTTCATAATCAGAGTACAATCATCAGTTTGACTTCTTCATAGCTAAATGATCCCCCTATTCTCCCTGCAAGTTGTGGATGACGTAGCATTAGCTCACTCATCCTGGTTTAGATGGACTAGAAGGCCGGAAAGTAGATTTTCAAGAATCCCAGTCTCAACCTGTTGGCAATAATCCAGCACTGTGATGTCTTACTCAAAGAAAAGTGTGAATGAGCCAGCCTCCGAGCTCCAGCAAAGGAGCTAATCAAGAGTAGTTTAGCCGTTCACAGAAAGGTGCAGAGCTCCATGCTAAGCAGCAACAACTAAGCAGGCTGTTTGAATGGGCTCATAGTGCGGCGTGTTTACAGAACAGATTAGCGTTAGCCGAGGGCTAGCAGGCCTAATCTCTCTGTAGGGTTTAGTCTGCTTGGAGCATGATGTATGTGTAGGAGTAGGAGATATGAGCATGTGTGGGGGCCCAAAGAAGTGTGTGTGTGTGTGAGGCTGTGTATAGGAGGAGGTATTAAGCAGGACTGCGTGGTGCGGAGGGCTCCTTGAAGTTCAAATATTGAAGGTTGGTAACCTCTCCAATCCTTCACACCAAGAGGGTAATCACAATGTCAATCCTTTCAGAGTGACTCCCACAGGACTCCCCCGTATTGAGCCTGTGTTTATCCAGGGCATGTTGCTATTCTGGCGCAGAGAAAAGGAGCTGGCGATAGAAGAGATTTCCTCAAGATCAGCCAGATGAAGGACACAATATCGAACCAAAGAGGCACACTGCGTTCAGCTCCGTGACATGGAAAGTGAAATCGATCAAAGTTTGTGGTGCAGCCAACAGTATATTTGAACTGTTTTTGCAAAGTATTAACTTTGCTTAACCATTTTAGAAGTCAACGGCAGACTTAACCACCATCTAAAGGATGAATAACAAATATCCCACCAACTGGTTGTACAGAATGGAGAATTCAACCATAACATCTTCATGGTCAATGAGGAAGTTATGAAAATACCCCCACAATGATATCCGACAATGCGTACACTGAAGTGATGTGCTGTCAAATTCTTAGCTACCGTGTCTCTTCTGTATCAGAATTTGAAGCGAAGGTGTTGAACCACAGAGGATTAGGTGGTTCCAAGAACCAAGACACGTCCTGTTCTGCAAAAGGAAACCTAATGCTTGTTTTATGATTTGTCATGAAAGATCTTCAGAAGAAAAACTAAGTTTGACGGAGTGATCTTGCCAAACCATCAGCACAAGTGTAATTCAATACATGATAGGGAAATGTACGTGCTGCAGGGCTTTATTAATCTCTTTTTTTTTTCTCCATCTGTCTCTCTCTCCCTCTGGACCAGAGCTGCTGCAAGCCGGCAGCCTGTCTATGTTTTTAGGCCCTTCTGATGGCCTGCACTCCCACTCCCTGCTGTTGGATGAAGAGAGGGGTCGTCTTCTCTTTGGAGCCCGGGATCACATCTACCTTCTGGACCCTGACAATCTGGCTAAAGCTCCAAGAAAGGTCCGCCAAATATGACCTATAATAGAAATGAGCCAATAATAGATAGCTAATGCGATCTCAGTTTTAGGGGTGGAAGAAAAACAAGGTGGAGAATGAGTCCGGAGTGATAAATAAAGAGCAGCGTTTTGTTATGTAGCTGTTCAGTCCATTTACTCTTCTTGAAGGCTTGTTTAGGTAGACTGTGGAGTGTTTACAGCAGTCTCAAGACTCTCCACACCCTGCGACAGGAGGCGAGCGCTGGAAGAAATTCAAGTTTGAACAGGAGACAGAGTATCTCCCCCGCACACCAATCCCCAGACATGCAAACTCAGGGCTTGGAGTCACTTGAGACATACTAATAACCCCTGTTATTTACTTTGTTTGGCTCATTATTAAAGAGACACTCATTTAGCTCCAGCTCAGGGCTCGTATATACCTGTCGTATCCATTAAGTAGGATGATGTAAGTTATTTTCTTCCATTACCGTGTGGTGTTCCTGAGCTGAAATGCACTCAGCTGTGTTTTGTTTCAAAGGAGAGAGCTCCCCTCTCGGTCCACAGCAGTCTGAAAGTGTCTGTCTGCTAAGGTCAGGGCTGTCCCGTTGGAAAGGGCACACACACACACACACACACACACATACACACATTTGCAGAGTGTGCAGGCTCACGCTCAGACATATACACAAGCACACAAATGCATTTGGACTGATGCCATATGTTTGAGTTTGTCGACGTGAGTGTGTGTTTATGCAGCTGAGGTTGATACTGAAGAGGTTGGGGACGGTGTGTTTATTTGATTGTTATCTGGTTGTTTTAACTCTGTCTTGCTCTCAAAGTGTTGCTTTTGTGTTGCCCCCCCCCCTTCATAAATACTGATGCCAATGAGATACGCCAATGGTCTCACTCGCTCTGCCTTTTGGGACATGGGCTTGATGGTGAATGTGATCTAGAAACTCAAACTCTGTGTTTATCAGTTAATGAAAAGGCATACCTGAAAAGGGACCCCGAGGTTCTTAAACAAACTCAAATATATCTCTCCAAAGCATTCCAGCTGTTCCTACCTGGGTTTTATAGAGATGGCTCCTTCACTGAAACATTTACCGTAGTCTTTGAATGCCTATGCAAGCAAATGTGAAATGACGCCGCTGATCATTTGATTAACCAGAGCCTGGTCATCACATCACACTGCACAATGCTTTTCTGTTTGAATCCCCCAGCCGCATGCTATGATCTGAAATCATGAGATGTTTCAATGATTGCTGCGCGCGTTTGCATACGTATCCCGCCTCTATTGACCCATGAACAAGTTTGGCGATAGCTCTCCATGGTAGGATTTAGGCGAGGTAACAGGCTAAGCACATAAGCCTGTTATAACACATGTGTGAACATGGCTGCTGGGGTGCGTTTGAGGGATGCTGGTTGTTAAAGTCGTACCAGCACCAGGAGGAGTCAGTTATCGCATTACTGCGATCAGTGCTTTAACAATCTCTATGGTGTTGAAGAGGGAGAGGCACAGAGTGATTTCTCACTTACATTACCAAGAGCAAAATACTTACTTTAGAAAACCTCGGATGAAACAGTGAGAAAAATCCAGCCCAGCCTTGTCTGCAGTTTCTTTCAAAGTGAAGGAGGCCTCTTCTCCTGACACTAAAAAGAAGCGTCAGGCTGCACTCAGGCTTTGATAAGTTGGGGTCAGGAACCCTTGTTAGTAGTGTACCTTAAAGTGCTCCATAAAATTTAATATTCTTCTTTAAAAACCCTAAAGCCCTCAAGCTAAGTAACCAAAGTATCCTACTGTCTCCTCTCAGGAATTAGGGTAAGTCTGGGCAATGAGTTTTGAAGCTGTGGCCCCTTGAAAACAGTGTATATATATATATATATATATATATATATATATATATATATATATATATATATATATATATATATATATATATATATATATATATATATGTATACATGGATTAAACTGATAGAAAAATGTTGTGTAACTGTGTAGTTGTTTGGGATGGGTACTAATGAGATGATACCAATGTCCTTATCAGTTCCGCTGATTGATCCAATTCAGTTCCTTTATCAATTCCGCCTGTGAATTTCTTCTCAGATTTTCTGTGTCAACAACATCATATTGAGTTTATATGTAAATGAACATGAAACTGGTCAATATATCTGGATATCTCTTGAGGTAAATAAATAAAAGTAGGTAAAAATTGGCGTCACGTGATGCTGATGTATCGTTTTGTTATATGTTATTGTCTGAGTTAGGCCATCTAGAGTTCATCAGTTCCATCAGTTTTTAAACCTAAGTTATATTGATGTATGCTATCTGCTAGCATATCAATGCAATTTTCCGTTTACGTTAGCATCAAGCTAGCGCTATGTGTTCTATATGGTTTTTGGTACATTAGGAGATGCATAACATGTTGAATATATTTAATGGTAATCTCTAGTGAGAGGGTTATCTACATTTATTTGTGTCTTCAGTTTTACAGCAACTTAATAAAACTTCAAGCAGAAAATCCAGAATCAGAATTTTCTTTGGAAACTGTTTTTTTTTACTGCTAAGCTAAGATAGCTGGGGCAGAAGAGCTGACGTAAGCTCCGTCGTGATGTAAAATTCGACAAGGGAATCGTTAAGCATGAAGGCTAATGATGCCTTTTTAATCGATTCTTAACAGGAACCGGTTATCGATACCCATCCCTACTAGTTGTTTTTGGTAGTTTTTTTGTAGGTAAAGCACTCACCTTAATCCTTAATTACTCAAGTATCATACAGAACAACAGAGTCTGAGATTATGCTCAGGAAGCTCATCTTCTCCTTTTCCAGGAACTGTTTGAATTTTTTTGCTCGCACAAATGGTTGAAGACTTGCGGTAATGAGCTTACATTAATTATTGCCTGTGATTGGAACCTCATTGCATGTGGATTCCTCTGCAGTACTGTAATATCCCCAGGAAAGCTTGTCTTTTCTTCTTTTTAGGGCAGTCTGAATTTTTTCGCTAGCCCTCATAGTTGAGGAGCTACGGTAATTTAAAGAGCGCTTGTGAAAGGAGAGTGTCGGCTCTTTGATGGGTTTTAATTAAAGCATTAAAAATGTGAATTATGGTGGCCTCTGAGTGGAAAATAACCTTATTAGGGGTAAAGATCAATATGTTATATGACTCTTTTTCTTAGATTCACTGGCCTGCTCCCCGGGACCGAGTGGAAATGTGTCGACTGGCAGGCAAAAATGCAAATGTGAGTGCTCCAAATGAAATTCAGTCTTCGACAAAAGCTTCACAGAGAATTCGTCGAGTGTTACACTACACCACTTCTATCAGACTTAATGTAACACTTCACTTTTTTTCTGCCTCTGCCGTGCTAGCTGGAGTGTGCAAACTTTATCAGGGTCCTCCACAACTACAATCGAACACATGTATATGCATGCGGAACCGGAGCCTTCCACCCCAGCTGTGCTTTCATTGAAATCACCGGACGCAGAGAGGTAAAGAAGATACGAGTCAGCGAAACCCGGCAGGAATGATTATAGCACAAGCTTAAGCGTTTGAAAGCGTAATACGCCTCCCCTTTTCGTCTCAGGATGGCGGGTTCCAGCTGCTGTCTAGCACGGTGGAGTCTGGCAGATTGAAATGTCCTTTTGATCCCTTGCAGCCGTTCACCTCAATCCTCACAGGTAAGATGAGTCGTCACACAACACTTAGCAGTCCTCTGCTGCCTTATCTTCCACGCACCAGAGTTTTCTCTTCACGTAGGAGTAAAAATTGTTTCTCCTCATGTTGCCACAAAGTTGTTTGAGGTCACTTTTTTTTTTTCAAAAAAAATATTTCTGCATATACTTTTGGCTTAGAGAGAAGTAGAAATTTCCCAGGCAGCAACACAAGTCATCAGACAGGAAAGTGTAAACAGCAAGTTTTGGAGTCTGCTGCTTCTTCTTTGCTTATGAGCTTAATGCTTTTGATTTTATTCTGAATATTTTAAAGTCATGGTTGGTTGTCATTTCTGTTCATCTTGTCCAGATCAGTACCTGTACGCGGGCACATCTTCAGACTTCCTGGGCAAAGACACCACATTCACACGCTCCCTCGGTCCTCCACCTGACCAGCACTACATACGCACGGACATCTCTGAAGACTACTGGATCAACGGTACACACATGCTTGCACATATCCACATTAACATGCTGAGTGCTCTCAAAACTTGTTATTGCTTTTTTTTTTTCCCCAAACTCGCAGCCTCTCGACCGATACAAAGAGCCTCTCTGTGCCCTCTGGATGGTTATTGGCATTCCTGCGTGGAGGAAACAGCCCACTTATTCATTTCTCTGGAACTTTTATATGAATGCCAAAGCTGAACAGGGACCACACCTACAGGGGAATTTACAGTGTGCCACAAAGTTCATGACTTTACCCTGAGTCACACGACGGCATCATGCAACAAGCACACACAGAGTCAGAGGAAGTCCTCTCTTTTTTTGTATACATCTGCAGTCTGCAGCGTTTTACAGCCGGTGATGGGGCTGTTGTGTATCAGCAGTTGTCACCAGCATCTAAATCCTTACACATGGTCTCCACATTTCACAGCCGCACAGAGTTGTTTGGAGCAATGACGTCTCTCTCTCTCCCCCCAGCATGTGTTGGCTCAGGGTGGGCAGAGAAGAGAAAAACAGGGTGTAATTTCTCTCAGTGTTTCTGTTCCCTGTGAGCCCATGGAACATCTTTCTAACAATGACCCCCTGTCCTAAGTGGTAGCACTTGTACATTAAGTCGTTCCAGTCAGGGAATCACCCTCCAGTGCTTGGCTCAGCTTGTAGGGGCTGAAATAACGTTGATGTAATGTCACTGCAAAAGTGAAGCTTTTGGACTTGTCCCTCCCTCCCTCCCTCGGCGAGGACATCGGGAATAACATGCTGTACAGTTTCTTCTCCTCACTGGTTTGACCTACATTATGAACAGGGTGTGCAATATCTTGCCACATTAAGCCGTTATTTCCCTGATGTCTGGATACACACAAGCTCAGCCCTGAAACTCTTTATTTAAAGCGCTTATTTCTACTCTGATAGTTTTACTCACAGATTAAGATTTTAGGCACAGATTCAGGATGTTCTCTCGTAGGACCTCAGTACTCAAAATATTTCTTTCACTTTCATGATAAACAACATTTTTGGAGCATTTAGCTTCTTTGCTAACCAGATTTTTTTTTCTCTAACTGGCTGACTATAACAATAAAAAATCTTCTTAAGATCATTTTGTTATAGAAAAATGATGCCAAAGCATCCCTGAAGCTACAGTGACGTTCAGGAAAGTAGGAAAGTAAACACTCCCTCTGTCTTAAAGTCTGACATTAGCTAAAGTCAGCTACCGTATTTTCCAGACTATAAGCCGCTACTTTTTTCCCAAGCTTTGAACCCCGTGGCCTAAACAACAGAGCGGCTAATATATGGATTTTTCCAGCTAACGGCCACCAGGGGATCTTCTAAATCTATACGTAATACAGGTTACAGTCCAACACCATTAAACTCTATGGGCTCCACGTCCCCCATCTTTAGGCCCCATTTATACGCCAACAGTATTAGAATGAAACGCAAAAGTTTTGTTGCGTTTCAGCCTCTCGTTTATACGGAAACGCCTTTTTACCCGACCTACAGCGCAACTTCTTTAAACACCTTCCAGAGTGGAATTTTTCTGATATGCAGAAGCTTCCGTCTCCGTATAAACAGCAAGCCAGAGTTTTCAGCGAAAACGCTGACGTCACGCTCCGTTTTGCACGTGCTCATTCCAATTTCCTCGTGGGAACTTTTGCAAACCGGACAACAACAACGGTTCAATGGCGGACTTACCAGGTTGTGCTTGTGCTGCTGAATCTGCTGACTGCCTTTCAAGAAAACATTCATCTGTTGCTCCACTTCTGCACTCAGATAAGTCACATTTGGCAGACTACAAAAAGGCTCTACGGTTATATCGCCACCGACAGTCCCTCAGCGTTTTAACACCGATTTTTTTCTCTGTTTTTTTGCATTTTCGAGTGAAACGCTGTGAAGCGTTGTCGTATAAACGGGGCCTTAAGCGAAGGCCCCAAAAGAGTGAGACAGGCAGTTCGCACGAACAACGAAAGCAAAAGTGGAATCAAATGCAGTACAATATACAAAAGACAGAGCGAGAGCAAGACAGTTTACGCAAAGGAAGTTTCATGCACCAACCCTCGTTATGGAAAACCAACCAAGAAATGCATATGATGCAGCCTTTGATTTAAAATCATCCACGATCACCAACGGGTTTCGTTTTGTTTCCGACACTGAAGAAGAGGACTTTGGTGGGTTTAGTACGCAGTGAGAAGATGAAGATGAGGATGAATGACTGACTTTTCATGTTACAGCCGTGTTACTGCACCTTCGCCAAAAAGATGAAGACGAGGATTAATGAGTTTTCTGGTAGACTGGTTATAATTTAAGCAGCCGTGTTACAGACGCTTTTAATTTAGCCACTGATATTGCCTCGTCAAGCGCTGTAAACTTTGTTTTAAATTTAGCTGGTTACTGCTTATATTCAGGTGTGCTTTATAGTCCGGAAATTACGGTAATTGTACCACTTGTGGCACATCAAACTGAGGTTGTAGATAATTTAAGCTACACTTAGCAGTGGTTGCTTAAGCGTAGCATGAAACTTTTCCTTTACCAAAGCTGTAAAACGTGTGAAAGTACAGTAAAGCTGTAACTGAGCAGGTGCTGAAAGGTGTTTCACAGCTCATGGTAAAGCCATTACCTGGCTCATTTTAACACTCTCCTTTTTCGTGTCCTCAGAGGCCAGGTTTATATCCGCTCATCCCATCGCGGACACCTACAATCCAGACGATGACAAGATCTACTTTTTCTTCCGTGAGGTGTCGTGGGAAGGTAGCGACAAGAGCATCGTGTCCCGAGTGGCTCGTGTGTGCAAGGTGAGGTATTGCCCAGAAGAGGTGGTGAAAGTCAGGTGAGGTATTCAGAGACTCAGAGAGAGGGGGGAGGCCAGGGTGTGAAGGATGGGCAGACAAGGATGGAAGTGTAAAAGATCCAAGAAGGAAACTGTAGGACAATAAACAAGTTAGAGCTCAGTTTGTAACGAGGGATGTGGAGGAAGTGAAGGAGCTTTTCCAGAGTGTGGTTAATTCACTACTCCTGCTGTGATCTGATTGGATAAGGATCTTTGAGTTAGCCCCCCTGCTTGATAGCTTTATGTCCCCCAGGAGGAGGCTTTCCTGACACTTCTTTCCCTTTAGTCATCAGAAAGAGTCTGTCAGGGGCTCTTAATCATGCTTTCAGCCTTTTCGGGCTCTGCTGACGGGGCAGAGTCTCTGCTGCCCACACGCTGATTGGGGTTGATGTAGTTGAAAAACCTTCTTCTTTGTCTCTAATAAACGTTGATTAAGAATGAACGCTTTGATACAGCGCAACAGAGAACATGAAAATGTAATTGAATCATTGGATTTTGTGCATGGCACAGCACGACGCTCGTCTTCCGAATGGGACTCGCCCACACAGCAGTTTTCTGCTAGCATTCGCTGGGTTATTGCTACATTCTTAGAGAAAAGCTGCGGGCATCTTTATGACTTGGGAGTAAGCTGTAAAGCAGACTGGATGGAGAATCCTTCAGATTCCATCTCTCTCTCTCTCTCTTTTTTCCCCTGCCACTCCTTGCTCTCTCTCTCTCCCCTTTGTCTTCGTGTTTTCCTCCTCCACTTTCATTACCTTTGAGTGTGTTTTTCCCCCCGCATGAAAAGGAATCACTTCTCTTTGAAGATAACCAATTTTGTGAAACATTCTCATGAAGTGCTTACATTTTTTGGGTGCCTCTTGTTCATAAGTACGTCGTTAAGCGTGTTGAACCCTGACGCTCTTTATGATAGCGCTCGGTTGGCGTGCTTGCTAACTTTAATAACGAGGCGCTCGTAGATTTTCTGAGCACTTGGACATTTTAACCAGAGCTCATTCAGAGCTTGCTACTTAAAACAGCTATTCATATGCTAAAATAAGCTTTAAGGCTTGCTCCAGCGCTGCACGTCCATTTGTTTCTCTTTGCCTTTGAAGTTTCCGCTCCTCACTCTCGGCTTCTGCTCCTTCCTTTTCCTCTAACTCTTCAGTTACTCCCGACTGTCATTATCCGAACATGGAGGGCTCCTCTGTGCCAGATAACAAGCATATCCACACTCGAGTCATGTGTTTCACCTGTTTATTTTCCTAATGAGCGCAGTGAAATCAGAGTTGGGCTGCAGAGCTTTGTGTCGTCTCTGTGATTAAGTCTTTTAGATGGATTACCGTCCAAACCGCGGTTTAGTCGGCTTTGTTATTTATTGTGCTTGTCTTTGAGCCACACTGGACAGCTGCACGATGCTGAGTCTGAGTGTTTTGTTGAAGTGCACGCTCTTTTGTTTCAGAATGATGTCGGTGGGCTGCGGAGTCTGACCAATAAATGGACCACCTTTCTCAAAACCAGACTTGTGTGTTCCATCCCCGGACCAGATGGAGTGGACACACACTTCGATGAGCTCCGTAAGTGAAAGTGAACCTCAAGAGTAGTGACACCTCTAATTTGACCACTTTTTTTTGTCTCACACACTCCTATAAATCCAATGAAAGTGCAGTGTGTACTACTTTTCAGGTAAATACAAGCAGTGGCCGATGGTTGAAATACCGCTTTGGGATGCAAGTTACAGTTAACTGTTTTAACAGGTTAAAGCTGTTACTGATTCAACACCAGTTGGAGCAAGATTAGCAGCAAGCTACCTATTAGCTTACCCAATGTCTCCATGGCAGTGGCAGTTTCTTGCCAACTCCGGTCCTTGACGTTTCAGTTGTGGTACGACTTGGCAGAGACATTGAAAAGACATTCTCAGGCTTCCCACAGATCAACGAGTTGGTCCTCCATTTCTGAAGTCCACCGAGCTTTCCGTGTCAGTTCAGCCATGCTTGATTCAGGCTCAAGACTGCAACCTTTTATCCAGAGTGTGCGAGTCAGAATTTCATCTGGTTGCGTTCGTGTTATTGTCTTAAGGCTGCCTTTAACACAGGCTCCTTATCCTCCACCTGCGCTCTCTCCTGATCTGAAGAGAGCGCCCTCATCTAGACCCGTGGGGCAAATGAAGCGATCTAACACTGATTATTTCATAAAACAAAATACGGAGAGAGAGGAGGAGGAGGCTGGTGGTGAGGAAGAGCCAGCAAAAAGGTCACATATAGTCTATATTTTGACACATTTACAGACCACAATAAGAGAGTGGAACTGTACTCATGAAATGTGACGCTGCTGTGCAAATAATGTAATTTTAAAAAACCATGTAAGTAAGTAAACTTTATTTAATATAGCACCTTTCATAGAACAGAGCCACAAGGTGCTTCACATGAAATATTAAAATTACATCATAAAGCATGAAACAATCAAACAGAGTGAAAGACAATACAAGTAATAAAACAATAACATTAATAAAACATTAGTCAGTAAGATGAGAGTTAAAAGCCTGTTTAAATAAATGAGTATTTAGGAGCTTTTTGAAAGTGGAGGTGGAGACAGCAGATCGAATATTACCAGGCAGATCATTCCAAAGTTTTGCTGCCACCACTTCAAAGGCTCGATCACCTTTAGTCTTTAGGCGGGCTCGGGGAACAACCAGCAAGCCCTGTTCAGAAGACCTAAGTGGCCTGCTGGTGAGGTAGGGGTGGAGCAGGTCAGAAATGCAATCAGGAGCCTGCCCATGCAAAGCAGTGTATACATAAACAAGAACCTTAAAGTCAATTCTGAATTTTACTGGGAGCCAGTGCAAAGAACATAAGATTGGAGTGATGTGAGCAACCCCACTGGATTTGGTCAGTATCCTTGCTGCAGCGTTCTGAACTAACTGAAGACGATGGAGGGACGACTTACTAAGGCAGGTGAAAAGTGAATTACAATAGTTCAGGCGGGATGAAACACTGGAGTTTGAACTTCTTTCCGGCTCTACTGGGGAAAAGAGTGAGAGAGAGAGAGGTACCTAAACAAGGATAACTTTAACATATAGGCTTACGCACAGGCTTGTGAAAATGACTCGGAAAACTATCTACTTCCTGGAAATATTCAAAACTTGTTTTTTAACAGTGATGGAGGGGGGGGCGGGGTATAATCTGAGGGGGTGTTCATCTTAAAACATCAGCAGGCACACACAACATAAAGAGTTTCTGTTTCTGTTTGTGGAGGGAGGCTGTGGAACAGATTGGGTCAGGAGCTCAAGAAATGTCCCAGCATGACCCAGTTTAAAGAACGGTACAAATACATGGAGGTACAAGGTAGAGGGAGGAAGAAGGGCCTCAACAACTGGCTGTTTTCACAAATTATTTATTTATTTATTTATTTATTGACTTTATTTGTTTTCCATTTTTTTGTAAATATGTATCATGTAAATATGTGTTTCTTGAATTGGTGACAGTTAATTGAGTAGTTAAGAATCTTATTCTTCATCCTACTCCTTTTCTGACATGTCGGGTTTTTCTTATTAATGTTTTTATTTTAATTATCAATTTTTTATTTTATTTTTTCACTATTCTCATTGGTTTTGTTGCCGTTGTTGTTGTTTTTTCCAGTTAACTTTCTTGTGTCACTCGCACACGTTCGAAGTAAAGCACTCATTCATTCATTCATTCATTTAAGCAGCGGTTTCAGTCTAATATTTGAGTCCAGAGCTGCAAGAAAATAACCTCTATATGTTCCTGTCTGTCTGTCTAACAGAGGACGTGTTCCTGCTTCCTACGAGAGATGACAAAAACCCTAAAGTGTACGCAGTCTTCACCACCTCCAGGTCAGTGAAGTGTTTGTTACCCCACCATCAGCACAACCTTTACCTCCCTCTTTGACCGAACTGCTCTCTTCTCTCCACTTTGCGCTCAGCTCGGTTTTCCGCGGGTCAGCGGTGTGTGTGTACAGCATGGCAGACATACGGGCTGTGTTTAACGGACCTTATGCCCACAAGGAAGGGCCCGACCACCGATGGGTTGAATACGAGGGGAGGATACCTTACCCTCGTCCTGGAACGGTAAGTTGTCTCATGTAGGCCACAGAGACAAACTTTTATTCAGTTCTTTTTTTTCTGAAAAATATTATGCTTTTACAAAAAAAAGTCTAAGAATAGTCGTCCTAATTAAAAAGAAACAAACAGTCCAAATGTAAGAGATTGGATTTAAGGGTGAAATGTTCATGATGCTGCAGGCTACGCACGCTCACATCTGCACATGCGATCTCTATAATGACAGAACCTTGGATTTGATGAGGTTATACCACATGTTAATCAGACTTTTCTTTTATTTGTTTAAAATGTAATCAAGGCAAGGAAAAGGATCATAAAGAGCGCTTCATCTGTAAAGCTCAGTGAGCTGTAGTGTACACAGAGAAGAGTGCAGGAGTGACACACATGTTCCAGATGTGCTCTGCCTCCTGCTGTTCTTTATCTGACCACCAGAGGGAGACATGCACTAACAAACTGCTCTGAGAAATGTGTTACAGTGAGAGCGGTGATCACCTTAAAACGGTGAAATGTGCACACACTGTCACACCTTTTATTTTCCTCTCCAGTGTCCAAGTAAGACGTATGATCCCAGGATCAAGACCACCAAAGACTTCCCGGACGAAGTGGTCAGCTTCAGTCGATTTCACCCTCTCATGTACCGCTCTGTCTACCCTCTGACCGGACGACCCCTGTTCACACGTGTCCAGGTGGACTACACCCTGACTCAGATTGTGGTGGACAGAGTTATGGCAGAGGATGGACAGTATGAGGTCATGTTCTTGGGAACAGGTGAGAGTTCTCACAATGTATTTTATTTTAGATTCTTAATATTATTTTATATTACACTATCTTTATTTTTTATTTTAACTATTGTACTAGGAATCTTAATGTCCACATTCACACACTCACTGATAGGGAGGTGTGTCCCAACTGCACCCTTTCTTTAAGTGAGCACATTTGCAGACTTAGCATGAGGGAATTACCCATAATTCATAGCTATGTGACGTAAAACAAAGGGTTCCAAGAACTACTCTGAAGTCTTTAAGAATAAAGGTGTAAAACAGCCTTGATCACCTGAATCCATAAATCACTTACAAGCAATTTTACGTTTTTCAGTTAAAATTTCATTTATTTTAAACTAAAACTTAGTCAAGGCAGGATGTTGAGATTGAGCCATCCTCTGTTTTTTTTTTTTCACTCACAGCCTCTCTTGAAGTTTCATATTTGACCAGCAGAGGTCACTAGATCACCAGGAATTGTCTTCAGTCTTTGACAGACTTTACTGATACTGTGAAGGTCTTACTATTGAGCATTTTAACAAGTATTATACCCAGGTTTAGATGAATACCTGATTCTGATTGGCTGCAGGATGTCAGTTTGTTCCTTGTAAATGGAAACGTATAAAGTCACTCTTTAATTCTAACAGCGGGGGGCAACTTAGATGACTGTTCTGGACAAATCATCAGTTCATTGATATCTGTTCCCAGCATTTACTCTTATTTTCGCAAGGCAGTTCAAAGTGCTTTACATTATAAAGGTCAGCAAAAGGTATTAAAATAAAATGGCAAAAAAGAAGATTAAATGTTAAAACAGATTTTGAAACATGAGAGTAAAAGTTACAGTGAAAATAGATATTAAAATGATTTGTTTAAATATTCTAATAAAAGCAGCTGTAAAAAGGTGAGTCTTCAACCTGGATTTAAAGGAGCTGAGAGTTTCAGCAGACCTGATATTTTCTGGAATTTTTTCCATTTTTGAGCTCCAGATGACCTGAGTGATCTTGATGGTTCATAGTGGATCAGAAGATCACTGATATATTTTGGCCTTCAACCATTTAATGATTTATAAACCAGCAGAAGTATTTTATCCTCTGGCCGACAGGGAGTCGGTGTAAAGACCTCAGGACTGGACTGATGTGATCCACTTTCTTGGTGTTCATGAGGACTGGAGCAGCAGCGTTCTGAACCAGCTGCAGCTGTCTGGCTGATTTTTTAAGAAGACCTGCAAAGATGCTGTTACAGTAATCAAGTCTACTGAAGATAAAAGCATGGACCAGTTTTTCCGGGTCCTGCTGACACATTAGTGCTTTAATCCTCGACACATTCTTTAAGTGATAGTAGGCCGACTTTGTAACTGTCAAATTCAGGTCTGAGTCCGTGAGCACACCCAGACTTCTGGCATGGTCAGTGTTTTTTAACTTTAATGTCTGGATGACTTTTAATCTCTCTGCTTTAGCTCCAGAAACAACAACCTCAGTTTTATCTTTGTTCAGCTGGAGAAAATTTAGGCTCATCCACTCGTTAATTTGTTCAATACATTTAGCCAGAGCCTGTATGCGGCCATGATAGCCAGGTGACATTGTGATGTATAACTGTGTGTCATCTGCATAATTATGACTTTGTTGTTTTCTTTAATCTGAGCCAGTGGGAGTATATACGTAGATGTTAAACAGAAGAGGTCCCAGGATGGAGCCTTGAGGGACTCCACATGTTATCTTTGTCTGCTCAGATGTAAAGTTACCTATAGACACACGATAGTCTCTGTCCTTTAGGTAGGATTTAAACCAGCCGAGTGCTGTGCCAGAGAGTCCCACCCAGTTCTCTAGACAGTTCAGAAGTATGTCATGGTGGACTGTGTCAAAAGCTGCACTGAGATCAAGCAGCACTACGACTGGAACTCTACCACTGTCAGTGTTTGAATGGATGTCATTAAACACCTAACACAACAGAAACTACCACACTTAAATTTCAAACTGAGACTTTTGATTTCTAGGAGAACAGTGTACATTTACAAATACATGAATTTGACTTGGTGTATCGGTGCTAAACAATATACACATATGAAAAAAGTTAAGATATAAAATATAGAAATAAGAGAAAGTTAAAGAAATGAAAAATACAAAATGTACAAAGATGCAGTGTGGAGCTGTGCAGTTTAAAGTAAACGATATACTACTTGTGTTTACTTAAGAAGAGGCGAATCATCAATAAACACATCATTGTTTGGCTTTCTTGATTCTCTCTTCATCGTAGACGCTGGCTCGGTTCTGAAGGTGGTGAGCATCACTCAAGAGAACTGGCCAACAGAAGAAGTGGTGCTCGAGGAGCTTCACGTTTTCCAGGTTTGTGCAGGATATAACAACAAACGTTTGAAATCCACTAAAAACAAACACACACGTGTTTTCATTTGCTGCTTTGTACTCATCATACCTCTGCTACACAAACTCTAAGACACAGATTAGCTTCATGTGGTCATTTAGCTCACAAGTGTTGCTCTGTTTATGAATCCGTTTCTTTTTCTGCCCACAGGCGTCCACTCCCGTCCTCAGCATGGAAATGTCTTCAAAACAGGTTGGACTTATTTTTCATTTCTGCACAACAGTCTTTCGTTCACTTCTGACCTCATATCATCCATTTTCATTCATTTTAGTCTCTTCTCTGTTTTCACTCTTTTCTCTCAGCACTCTGTCCCACTTCTGCTTCATTATGTTAGGGGTCAGTGGTGTCAGTAGACACTTCAGCCCCAATCACAGCTTCCATTAATCTCTGCAGTGTTTGACTTGTGTGTGTGTGTGTGTGTGTGTGTGTGTGTGTGTGTGTGTGTGTGTGTGTGTGTGTGTGTGTGTATACTTGTTAGTCTTCTACATGGTTGTTTTAAGTTCTGTTGAGGAATCTCTTTAACTTCAGACAAGTTCAAGCAGATCCTTTGAGAAATGTTTGTGTAAATTCCTCACACTGAGGGTTTCTTAAAATCTATTTTTTAAGGTTTTGAAATAAAGAAAAAGTTAAAATTACCAAGCTTAACTTTTTTTCCCCCATTTGAAACTCTTAGAAGTTTTGTTTCTAAAAGAAGAACGTCTAATCTTTATGAAAAAAAAACATAAAACCTGTACCTGTACTTTTTACTTTATTTATTCACCCACTTATAACCAGAGGAATTTTCCTTCCTGGAAAGGAAACTTGACACTGAAACTAATTCGACCTTCCCTAAAGCAGTTTGTGGTTTGTATTTCATTCCAGCAACAGCTCTACGTGGGTTCAAGTGAAGGTCTGGCCCAGGTTTCACTCAGTAGATGTCACCTGTATGGTCATGCTTGTGCTGAATGCTGCCTGGCAAGAGATCCGTACTGCGCCTGGGACGGACACACGTGCTCAAGATACATCCCTGCATCCAAGAGGTATGATACGCTTTACAAAATTCACTATGCAAAAACAAGTATGTACGAGAGCTGATTGATGAGTTGTGATCCTTGTATTGAAGAAGTTAAGCAGGGATGTCCTTTTTCAGCTCTACTATTCCCTGACTATTTAAGGCTGTGTACCTGCAGACTGGTGTCATTTGGTCAGTTTATATTGAAGAGGTAGCTCTCTAAAGTAAACAAGGCGAACGACTTTTACAAAATGGACAAAATCACTGAAAGAGCAGTGATTGAATATTTGTGTAAGAAAGGTCTATCACCTAAGGATATCCATACTGATATGGTAGCAACACTAGGGAATGATGCCCCTTCATATGCTACAGTGAAAAGGTGGGTGGAGGAATTTAAGCGTGGCAGGCAGAGCCTTGGGGATGACGCCCGTCCTGGAAGGCCTGTCACTGCTGCAACCCCAGAAATGGTCAATAAAGTCCATGATATGAAATATTAAACTCAAGCACCGCTGAAAACTCAGTAAAGGTGTGTTGTTCCACCAGGATGATGCCCCTGTTCACAAGTCTGTCATCGCCATGGCTGCCATTAATAATTGTAGCTTTGAATTGATTTAGCATCAGCCTTAGTCGCCTGATCTCGCTCCATTAGACTTTCATCTATTTCTAAAATTGAAAAAGACCATTTCTGGTATCCACTTTGGGTCAGATGATGACGTCATACATGCAGTGGAGGACTTTCTGAACGGTCAAGAAAAGGACTTCTTTAAAAGTGGCATTGAGGCCCTTAAACATCACTGGCAGAAGTGTAGAGAAAAATAATCCAATATGTCCGCCAAAAGTCAAACCTTTAAATATCAATCAGCCCTTGTTACATTCTTAAGATTTAAGAGTGAAAAACATCTTTAGCTTCTACTTCCTGTCACTGATCTATTTGATATCATGGATGTAGAAAGTAACTGTTTTGTCTCTTTGTTCTCTGTGTGTGTTTTCTTTATGCCGATGCTCTCAGATGTTTTTTTCATTGAGCTGAACTTGTTTTCTTTTGCTTCTCTGGAGCTCTTGAGCAGTTTTTCCTTGCCTTAGGGTTTGCTCATTTTAAGCATAGATTAGAAATGTTCACCGTCACCTGATTGATGTTCCCATCTTCCCACTCCTTTAGAGCGCAGCCCTTGAGGTGCAAAAGCATGTTTGTGCATACTGAGTGTATGTCTGTGTTTTTGTCCTGTTGTTGCGTGCCAGTAAGAACAAACTGAGGCTCCGCAGCATTCGTACCCCACAGTTAGAGGTCACACTGCCACATTATTGTCCAGTGGGGATGCTGGTACGGTCTGTGGAATAAAGGAGGCTCTTTGAAAGCTGATCTTCACAGTGTCAGTGTGTGTAGGCTGCAGATGTCCCAACACGCAGGGCTGACAGGAAGCAGAGGAGGTAAATCAATACAAACTGAAGGAGCCCAAGTGAGCAACTCAGCCAGAGGCCAGCACAACTTCTATAAACAAAACAGTTTGGGCATTTTCTGCAAGACAGTGACAAGCAACAGGAGACAGTTAGAGACGCTCTGTCCTGCTTTGAGGTTTCATAGCAGTTCAACCGTCAAGGGTAACCAGTGATCAGAGGTCATCTTTGATCACATTTGGACTGATACTGAAAAGTAAACACATTCAAAAAACTTCCTTTTTTCAATTATTTGACTTTCCAATATTCATTTTTCTAGTACACATCATGTAAGTTTTATATTTAAAATATATATTTAAAATATATTTTTTTTTTATGTGGGATCACGGATGGCTTTGAGCGGGCATCCCAGGTTCAAGTCCGACCTGTTGCGACTTTCCGCATGTCACTCCCCACTCTCACCCTGTTTCCTACTCTACCAACTGTCCTGTCCTCTTATATTAAAGCAGGGGTCCCCAAACTTTTTCCCTGTGAGGGCCACATAACTTTTCCCTTCTCTGATGGGGGTCAGTTTGTAACAGATAAAAGTGTGACGATCGCAGGGGTGCCTAAACGTAAACATTTATTGTTTTCCAGAAAGCCACACATAACCAAATATTAATAACCCTTTCTGGGACCTTCACAGAAAAAAGTCAGGAAATAAACAACAACACTATTTATGAAATATAATGTCACGTTCTACGCGTGTATTAGTCTCAATTGTGTGGCCAGACTGGAATGCGTCTCTGGTATTGTTCAGGGGGCCGGGCCAAATGTGGAGGTGGACCATATCTGGCCCACGGGTCATAGTTTGGGGACCACTGCATGAAAGGCATAAAAAGCCCCAAAAATAACTGGAAAAAATAACAGAAAAAATAAATAAATGTTTTAATTCTCATTAAGAGTTGTGGATTTACTGAAAAAGGCACCCTTCAACTACTCAGGCCAATAATGGTTCTTAATGGACATATTTGGTTATTATGGCTGTAAAATGGTCTGAAAATGCCCTATGTCTGAGTTCTTCAGCCCCATTTTTTTCCAGCAGAACATAAACTTAATTTTTATAAGTTCTGGCAAATGATTATTGCACATGGCATGGAAATATTAGCAGTGTCAAATAAGAAAATCACAAAACCAAACTGTTTTTTTAGGAGTTTAATGAGACAGAACAGTGTAATTGATGGAAGGCATAACTCAGCTCTCTATCAGTGATGAAATTTTTTGGATTTAGCAAAAACTCGAGGAGTTACAGCCATGGTCGCAATATTTCCAGTGTTTTGCTTTGTGTTATATGCCTGTGATTACTGTAATGAACCATATTTCACCGAAAAGAGCAAATTCTTAGCTTTCCAACACCGTTCAAATTTTTCTGATTGAACAAACGGTGGAAGAGTTACGATATTAAGACTCTGGCCAGGATAGTATAACACCAGCGCTATCACAGTAGATAAAGGGTTAAAATAAACCACAGATATTGATACTTTCCCACTGTATCTGGTTGTTCAGTGGTCACCTGATGCAGGTATATATTATTGTAGGAATGCAAAACTGGTTAGGTTTGATGTTGCCTTCATTATTGCTCCTAAACAAACCTCTGCACGTTTTATCAAACCAGACATATGTATCTGTTTCTTATAGAATTTGATGAAGACTTCAGTGTTATAATTTAGTTGTGAAAAGTCCTTTAAAGAAGGTGTTTTATGCTTTATTTTAAACATGGAAATGAAGAAGCAAATCTGAAAGTTCATACTAAATGTGTGCAGATTTTCAAACCGCTACTTATTTATCCATCCATCCATCCATCCATCTTTTACCGCTTATCCACGTCTGGGTCACAGGGGCATCAATGTCATCAGTGAAGACCAATGGCCTTTGTACTGGGCCACTTCCACCAGCTCCTCTGGGGGGATGCCGAGGCGTTCCCAGGCCAGTCAGTGGATATAATCTCTTCATTGTGTCCTGAGTCTACCCTGAGATCTCTTCCCAGATGCCTGAAACACCTCCCTAAGGAGGCGTCCTCACAAAAACCACCTCATCTGACTCCTTTGGACACAGAGGAGCAGCAGCTCTGCTTTGAGCCTCAACTGGATGCCTGAGCTCTGAACCCTTTCTTTAAGGCTGAGCCCAGACATACTGCAGAGAAAGCTCATTTCAGATGCTTGTATTCACGATCTTGTTCTTTCGGTAACTACCCACAGCTCATGACCATAGGTGCGGGCTGGAATGTAGTTTGACCGGTAAATTAAGAGCCTTGCCTTATGGCACAGACCGGTATAGCATCCATATCACTGCCGATGCTGCCCCGATAAATCTGTCAATCTCTCGCTCCATTTACCCCTTACTTGTGAACAAGACCCCGAGATATTTGATCTCCTCTCCGTGGGGCAAAGTCTCTCTCCTGACCCAGAGTGGGCAGTCTTCTCCGGCTGGGAACCATGTCTTTAAACTTAAAGGTGCTGATCTATTCTGGCTGCTTCACACTCAACTGCAAACTGCCGCAGTGTGAGCTGGAGGTCAGTGTTCGCTCAGGCCAATAGGACCACATCCCTCTGGCGGAGTCCAACCCTGACTGGGAACTAGTTCCATTGCCGGCTACTCATGCATATGTTGTACGAATCCCTGAATCAGTCTTTAAAAATGCTCACAACAGTCTATTAAAAAAAAAAACAGAATGAGATGAGATCACCAGATCTTTCTTCCATTGCATGTGGAACTCCTAACTGGTTCATGACATTCTGGAGGAGTGGGCCTCAAACACCAAGGCTTGGCCAATTTGAAGGGTTTCAGACAGAGGCTGCAACAAGGGGTTTCTAAAACACCAGTGAGAAAAATAGGGATTAACTGATGTAAACTGACTGCTACAGAGGTACCATGTGTTCTCAGTAATATGTCCGGCATGTACAAACTGAGGAAATACAGATAACATGACATGGAAGAGATCTTGATTTGCTTTGTGTTTCTATTTTTCAGACGTGCAAGGAGGCAGGACATCAAGCACGGGGACCCTGCCAGTCAGTGCTGGGACACAGAGGACAGTACGTAAACTCTCTGCTCTGAAGAAGCGAAGGATGTATTTGAATTTGCAAGTTAAAAATACCTCTTCTGGACAGAGACTCTTGAATCAATAACAGCGATGGTTTCTTTAGGTCTTACTGGGGGAAAAGCAGAAGAGAGGATCATTTTTGGTGTGCAGACCAACTCCACGTTCCTCGAGTGCATCCCCAAATCTCAGCAGGCCCAGATCCGCTGGTACAAGCAGAGACCTGGATCTGAGCTCAGGGAGGAGGTCAGCTGTTGCACTTAACATTCACTAAAACACTCTTTTCTTTCATAACCCCTCAAATTTGACCGATTGGGAAGTTTCATCATTTAAAAAGAAAAAGAGTTAATTTGATCAGGCGGACTTGAGAGCTCACAGCGCTGCAACTTTAAGACAAGCAAATTAAGAAAACATTCATTCATTAATTTTCACCAGTTGACCTAGAAAGCATGTTTTTGGACTGTAGGAGGAAGCAAAAGTACCTGGAGAGAACCCAAGCATGCCATTGCAAAACATCAGGAAGAACATGCAAACTCCACACAGAAAGGCACACCCTGCCCAAACTGGGATTCAAACTGGCGACCTTCTTGCTGTGAG
This sequence comes from Labroides dimidiatus, assembly GCA_030710495.1. Lineage (NCBI taxonomy): Eukaryota > Metazoa > Chordata > Actinopteri > Labriformes > Labridae > Labroides > Labroides dimidiatus. Next base: position 29,636,640 of record CM061147.1, on the reverse strand, counting down.
GCAACAGCACTAACAGCGGCTGGAAAAACCATCTTCATCAATTTAACAACACATGCAGCATTTAGAAAACACACTGCAAAGACCACAACACAACCGAAGCGTTTCCAGAGGACAGTTAAAAGTGATGCACATGTCCGGTATTAGCCAATATGCTAATATCTGAATCATGTGATTACGATGTTAAAAAGAATCAAAAACACTTACTTTTATCTCATTTTCAAACACACCACTGATGGAAAGAGAATATAAATAGGGCTGTGACTCAAAATCTGCATCAACAACAAGCATGAAGAGACGTGTGCATCACTTTTAAGTGTCCTCTGGAAACACTTCTGTTGTGTTGTCGTCTTTTTGCAGCACATTTTTCTGATGTGTTGTGTGCTCTCAGGGCCGCCGTACATAAATAATAAATACAAATTCAAAATTAGTAACGATCCCATGAAATGAAGCCGATAGAAGGTATTCTAAGACAAAGGTTATAATATTTGTAGAATTATGAGTCTTAATGGATTGGTCGTTTTTGACCGGGAACACAAAGATGTTTAACATGAAACGAGCACAGTGTGAGGTTTAACTCTCTGAACTCTGGAGATGTGCCTGTTTTTACCTTTCTTGAGTTCACCGTTCATGTGAGTTACACAATTTTCTTTCTGTCATAAGGTCAAAAAACAGAAGAGTTATGGACGGATGCAAAGATACCACTAAAACACTCACCTCTTACATAACATCAAAACATCCCAAAAATTCACGCTTGACTTCAACTTTACTTTGTAAAAGGTCTGAACCCTGAACCCACCGACAAACACAAATCACTACAAGACAAGTCCGGCTTGTCCTGAAACTGTTTTGAGCAGAAGTGCTTTCTCAGAGGCCTCGCGTTTAACCGCAGAGGTTGCAGCTTGCTAAAGGAGCCATTACAGGACATCAGGGTGAGAAGGCATTAGTAGTTTAGTAGTTTTGTTTTGAAAGCTTTAAGGTGATCATTCATTTTACAAACGTCTCGGCTAACCTTGAGGTAGCTAGCATAAATCCTCTTCCAAGGTCCATTTGTCATGCAAATGCCTTTGTTTGCTCTGTCAGTTGCATAGAATTAAAAATAGACCTGAGATATATATTTTTTAAATTTTCTTATTATAATTGTTGGGCCTAAGGGTTATTTTTAAAACTGAGATCCTTGGAGACAGGATGGGTGACAGAAAAGGATGCACAGGAAGAGGAAACTAATGTGTTTGTGTTTGAGGTGTTGAAAGAAACTCACTGATGATGACACTCGTCCCCTGAACAAGACCACAGAGACCTGCTTACTCAGCACCTCCATGTAACCCCCCCTCCCCCTCCCCTATCCAAACATACAAACTCTCCTCCAGCCACCACTCTCTGAACCCCTTCTTGCTCTCTCTTCGTCTCTGTCCCAACTTCCCCCAACACTTATTTACGCCCACAACTGCTCCCCCGTTCTCTCTCTCTCTCAGGGGTGAGTGTAAACACAGTGACAGGTGCAGGGGTCACCAAGACCCATGTGTTCCTCTATCGGTCCACGCAGCACTTTTCCTCTTTATGTGTGTGTGTGTGTGTGTGTAAGTTTCTTTATGATCTCTCACAGCAGAAATCATCACAGAGTGCGCCCTGGGGACGGCCATGTGTTTTGGGGTAATGAACCCAACAGGGTGTTTGTGTTGTTTGTGTTTGAAGGCATGCGATGATATGTGACCTATTGTACTCTGGACAAAGTGATGAAGGAGTGAACGCAGGACTTCCTTCTCTCTCTGGATCCTTTAGAGAAAGACACAGAGGGTGAAGACACCAAACAAAAGAGGTGATTATTTTTTCAACACTGGTATCGGATTGGGATCAGTATTGGTCGATACCCAAAGCCAAGGTTTCGGTATCGGTAACGGTATCGGTAATGGTAACGGTAACGGTAACGGTATCAGGACCAGAAAAGTTGGAACAGTGTATCTCTATTGTGTTCCTTATAAAATAAATGAAGTGCTACAGAGAAAATTAAATTTTATTTCTGTACGCAACGAAAACAATTTTAACTCTAGGAAAAATCCTTTCATCAAGTACACTGGAGCGTCGACCTGAATTTAAAGGGTCTGTGAGGACTATCTATGTGTTTTGGAAATGAATGGAGATCAGATCTTCTTTTTAGCACTACTTTTCTTTGTCCAAGACAACTTTTTACTGGATACAACACGACAAGCTAAGGTATTTATCGACAGTTACGCAGCGCTGCAGATCCGTAGGCTAACGTGTAACGTTAAGCAGAGTTCGATCCGATCACTGCAGAATAATTGCCTCTGATGCTCGTCATTTTTAAAATTCTCAGAGTAAGTTCTGTTGGTCTTGCATCCGAAGGTTTTGGGGTCACTCATACGGGAGTAGGTGGTCCACCTGATCTCCCAGCTGGACATGCAATGATCTGTGAAGTGTCTGGCTCATATCAGCCTCTCACCTCCTGTGCCCACTCTTCTTCCTCCTGTCTGTCGTCCCCTTCATCCTCCCTCATTATCCCCCACCTTTATCTTTCCTCACCTAATTCTTACCTTTCTTACTCCTCCAGCCGTTCACTTTTTTCTTCTCTTTATGCTTTTCCTGTCATCTCCGCAGTTTCCCACAGTCTCTGCCCCTCTCGGTTTCCTTCCACTCTTTCTGCCTCCTGATGGGTTTGGATCAAGGCATCCTCCGCCAGCTGCTCGCAGCACCTGCAGCTCTTCGATCCCTCCTCCTCTTATTCTTTCGTAAAGAGTCAGCTGTTAAACATGTAAGAGAGATATTTCTCTGTCTTTCACACAGCCTTTCTGACGGCGTGGGCAGTTATCAACCTAAGACACTTTGCTGAAACTCATTTGACAGTAAAAGTTGTGTTTTCACTGATCTGTTTCACATCACGACACATTTTTTCACACATACGAACAAACATCAGGATCTACTGTATGTTTCAAAACTCTTCGCAGGAGTTTGTTTGCTCAAACACATACCAAGATACCCACAGGTACACAAATAAAGGCCGACCATCTGGGTGAGTTTAAACGCTCGGCACTGCCATTTAGTCACAGATCCCTTTGTTTTGGAAAGCAGAGAGAGGACAGCCTCAAAGGCACACAAATAACACAATAAAAATACGGCTTTAATGATCTAAAATTGCTCAGCTCCTCCCCAGAGTCCTGCCCGAGTGAGGTTTTAAGATTTTAATGAAAGTCCCACGGGTTTTGTCAGGTCACCGAGGTGTGCCAGGAAATGAGAATGTGACAAGAGACGGACGGAAAGTCTAACGTGGGGGAAAGGTCGAGGTCCAAGGAGCCTGTGAGGCCTGTGGGCCTGCTTCTGGCTGGACAACACATCATCAGTGTCAGACCTAGAAACCACCACAGTGCTGTATAAGGACACAATTATGCACACACACGAAAACAAAGGAATTTTCTAAACCTGAGCCAAACGCACACAAACTGGTGCTACTATCCATTGTTTTGTGCTCACAGCAAACCTTGGGCCCCCCCTCTCTGGCTATCTTGCACCTCTGGGGGGTCAGAGCACAGCTGTGGGAGGTATTCTTTTGAAGCGTCCTCACATGCATGGACACACGCTGGAAACACGCACACACACGCGATTGTGCTTTTCCTTTATCGTCTTCACACAGCTGTGTTGTTTTAGGCTCTGACAGCAGCCACACCACCTGATGAATCATACCGGACCCTAAATGAAAAGAGGGGACCATAAATATTAGCATGGTGCCCCCACTTTAACAACACACACACACACACACACACACACCCATCCTCAACCTTTGCTGACTGCTGACACTCATCACGCGTTTAAAAATCTCTCTGCACCACATAATGACTCTTCGCCCCCCAAGTTGTGGTCACCTCTAACCACACCTACTTCCAATATGTTTCCTGTTTTAGGGGTCATTACTATGTTTCACACACCCTGGATACAAATACAGCATGAAAATGTGTGTGTGTGTGTGTGTGTGTGTGTGTGTGTGTGTGTGTGTGTACAGGGTGGCAGGTGTCGAGTTGCTGTTGGTGAGATTTGCTCTCTTTTTTATGAGGGTTGCAAAATTTGGGAATTTATTGAGAATTTAAATGAACTGCGTTTCCCTGGTTATATACACAAACATATATTAAACATTATCTCTTGTTATGTAAAATCTCCCCATGTGGACACCCATATTTCTGACCTTATGTGACTGTGAGAGTTTTTACTCAACAATATTTTTTACAGTACTCTCTTGGAAGAGTGACAAATTTCGAAAAAATACAAAAAAAAGAATCAGGAAGCCCCTCCTTCTTTCCCTCAAATCCTCGTCTGCTGCCGGACACCACCGTGCCTCAATATCGAATTCTGGAGTTTTAAAAAAAAAAAAAAAAGGCTGGAATTGGGTTTCATTGACCCTGAAATAGAAATAGAAACACAGAGACCAGAATAATAAAGGAAAAAAAAAGATTAAAAAAAAAAATAAAAATTCTACTGTTCATTTGGAAGGGCATAAAGGAAAGAAGTAACAGAACAGTGACACAGTATGCAAGAAAGACAACCAGGATTCAGATTGTTTGGTTATAATATATCACAGGTGTTCCAAAAAAAGTGATTATTTACACTGATGATGTGAGAGTTTTTAAACTTTACCTGTGACCAGAAAATGTGATTAGATTTTAGATAAAAAAGGTTTAAAAGGTTTCCTGCTCGTGTTTTTTCTTGAAGGTCTTTGGTGCTGTCTGAGGAGATCACTCTACAATCCTTCCCTCCACAGTCTCAATGCTTGTCGTCCCCGGGTCACGGCACCACTTGAAACAAACTACCCGATTCTTTAGTCGAACACCTCCCAAGAATCACATGACGAACTATTTCTCAGTTCATTTGTATTTATTCTGGTCACACGTAAAGTTTACAGCGATGGTCTCAGAAAGAATGAGCCTGGTGTCCAAGTTCAGAATACTTTTAAAACAGTCAGTCGCTCCTCTATACAGAGGTTGGGTTAAACTAAACAATCGAGAGTGATTGGCCGTCTACTGCTGATTGACAGTTTTCCCAACCACAACTATCGTCAGGTTTCAGGAATGTGTTAGAGAAGTGTGTGTTTGTGTTGGCTGAAGACATTTAACTGGGAGAAAAACTCACAGACAAGCTGGAGACAGGAGCTATCTGCTTAGCCATAACAAAGATACCGAGTCCAAGAGAACTTGTCTTTTAAAAAGTATTCAATGTCAAGGTAGAACACTAGGAGGCGGTGACCACAATTCGAGATACAATGAACAAAAAACTAGACAAATTATGCAATATATATTTTTTAAATCAAATTGATTAAAAAAAAATCAAAAAATTTAAAAACAAAATTTTATCATAAGATTCATTTAAGTTGACGGCAACCCAAAAAAATGTCCAATATTTCTGAGCTAAAATTTCCATGAAAATTTTCAGGAAATTTTCCTGAAATTTACTGGAAATTTTTCTTCCGTTTGCAACACTAATTTTAATTTGATTTTTGGGGAGTGGAAAGAGATTTTAGCCTCAAAAGTCTTTTGGTTTACTCTTGTTTTCCTAAAAGAACAATATTAGGATGTAATATTTTAGATCCTTGACTTTCCAATGTGTTTAACCCTTTATTGCTGAACGTATCGTATTTGATACATGAGTTTCAAAGAACTCGCTCATCAACATGATAAATATTTTCATTAAAAACTCTATAAATTAAAAAAAAATAAAAAAATCATACAATTTTTTTTTTTTCAGGAAAAACTTTGCTAGTTTTCAAGAAGTTGCAAGAAAAACATCTTGATTAACGTGAATGCATGTTTACTAAAAACTTTAAGTCATTGAAACCTCCTAATTTATCAAAAAAAATTAGAATTTTCTGGTAACTTTTTAAAGGTAAAGCTTATAGCCCAGCTGAGGTCACATGATCTTTGTACTGAAGTCCCCTCTGTTTGTTTCCCAGGTCCGTCTGGATGATCGAGTCGTGCACACAGACCGAGGTCTCCTCATTCGCACCCTTCACGCCTCTGATGCCGGCGTCTACGTTTGTGTGGCTCAAGAGCACTCACACTTTGCACACACTCTCCTCCGTCTCACTCTACAACTGGTCACGCACGGACACGGCGACGGGCGGCCGAAACCCAGCGAGGACCCCGTGGTGGAGCTGCGTCATGGAGCCGAGTCCCGTCAGCGTTACAAAGACTACCTGCGAGTGATGAGCGCCCCCTTCGGCTCTCTGGAGGAGTACTGTGACTCTCTGTGGCTGGAGAAGAGGCCGTCGAAGGTGCGAGGGAAAGGCCTCGGAGCGGGCAAGTGGAAACATATTCAGGAAATGAAGAAGAGCAGGAACAGGAGACATCACAGGGAAGGAGGGAGAACTCCAGGAGGATGGTGAGGACGGTGGAGCAGCGAGTGCGGCGTCAAGATCTTAATCTCTGCTTTCAAAACACAGAGCTGCAAAGATGCGTTGACAAATCAGTCCATGAGCAAACCAAGATGAAGGAACTTAACAGGCTGATACTGAAATATTAAAACTTCGATGTCATTTTTCAACTACAGTAGAATTTCTGCAGCATCCTGGTCTCTGTTCTTGCAGTATCATTCTCAATCTCAACAACATAATTTACAGCCTTTACTGGACGTTTGTCCCCAACAGCACACTGAGACAGTGAGATTAGGAAATAAAGATGGGAAAGCAAAGACTTTTTGTTTACGTGGATGAGATTGCATTCATGTTGAATGACTGTAAATACTTTAAAAATATGTACAGGAGAGAAAGCATGCTCGACTTAGCCTTTAACTGACCTGTGTAACGTTAATAACCATTTATAATGTTTGGACTAACAAAACAACATATTTTTGTACAAACGTTGTGTTTACCTGATGTCTCTTTTTGAAAAGTTGTGTAAATAAATTGGTCTCGGAGCCTGTTTGTTTTTTGTTTATTTTTTTCCCTGAATTGCATCCTTACATTCTGTGAAGAGATAAAATCTAATCTGCAGAGAATTTATTACGGTACTCGTGTGGTTCCAGGCTGTCTCTCTTGCAAGCAGGCTGAGAGCGGGTTAGGGTTAGATCAGCTGAGCCTCTCTTGATATAGCAACACAAGTCCCTGCACACTGTATGCAGATGTCAGAATGATTCAGGACCAGCTGGTCGGCTGTTGACTGTGTGTGTGTGTATGTGTGAGTACAAAACAGATAAAAGTTGGAAAGTTGAGGTCCTGAGAGGTAACCATGCAAAATATAAAAGCTCGTCACCAAACTGGAAGAGATTTCCCAGGATGAACCTGTGCAGCCGTGAACTTATCAGCATAAGTGGCAGAAGCGTGAAACATTACGCAACTGGATGTAGGTGACCTGAAAAGCAGTTTAGACTCTCACAATAAGGTCAGCAGCTCCAAACACTCTGCAGAGAGTGGTTACAAATGTGTCACAGGCTAATCTGACGTAAGAAAAAATCTGTTTGTTTTTTTTAATCTGATTTGATTTCTGCCACAAACACTTCCCATGTCGCTGTTTGCCCCTCAGAAATCTCCACACCAATTATTTTATAATGACTTTTCTGCTCATTGTGTACATCCCTACATACAAACAACATCCAGCACTCTGATTTCATCCCTCCACTGTGATTTTTTTCATGTCTCTTGTAACAAAGACAATAAATATTTCAAGCACTTCCTCTTTGTCTATAGTTTATTTATCAGTCGGCTGCATAGAACAAACTACGGGAAACAGCAGAGGGACACTAGAAGGAGAAGACAAGGAGAGGTTTTAAGACAGCCTGCAGGGAAACCAATGCTGCATGTCTGCAAAGTAATCGAGCTATAAGGACAGCAGAATGTTTTTTTTTTTTATTTCACAGAAATACTATTTGTTATTGTCCTCGAGAGCAAACACAGGTCTGCATCATATAACCGCTTAATCTTATCTGTCACTCCTGTAAGTTCTTACTCCTTCCTGTATCTGTTTCTAAAGTCATTCATTTAGACGGCAAAAAATAAAATAAATAAAATATCATCAGCCGACATCTGCAAATCAAATTTCCATGAGCTTAACATTTCTTTCATGATGCGGTCATATTTGGAACTGATGCACAAAAAGACGGTGGAACCTGACTGAGGTTCCTTTAACTCTTTCTTTTTGTCCTTCCTCACTGAATTAAAACTGTCTCCCCTCTGTTCTCCGTGTTTTCTTTGCTGGTGATTGGTTATTGATTAATCACAAATCGAATGCTCTGTTTTCAATATTTAGAATGATGACTTGTTTTTGCTGCAGTATGAACAGTCAGTGTGTGTGTGTCTGTGTGTGTGTCCTCTCTCGTGTTTCTGCAGACAGCCTCAAATAAAAGAGAGAGGAAGTACAGTTTTTCACGCTTTCACATTGGCTTCAAATCTCAAGACTGGCGGTTGACACTTGGCCGGAGTTTCTCCACACAGACTGATGTGATGTCATTTGAACTTTGGGATCAGGCTGTTGTTAAGAGTTTTGATCCCCCTGCACATCATTCATTCATTCATTCATTCATTCATTCATTCATCTTCTATCCATCTTATCCTGTTCCGGGTGTCTGGAGTCTATCCCAGCTGTCTGAGGGCCAGTTATGGACGATATTTAGAAAGAACACAAAATAAAATAAAAAAAAATTAAAAAAAAAAAAAAAAAAAAGGGGGGGGGGGGGGGTTAGTGGGCACTTGGTGACAGAGTACCTGTGACAAATCCAACCTGAAGCATTTATTCGCACTTAATAAGGTTTCTCCTTCTTGTCAAAATTCTTGCTTGTGTTGTACGTTGCTTTGGAAAAAAGCGTCTGCTAAATGAAATTGTGGAATTGTAGAATTGTAGAATTGTAGAAGCAGGGCACACCCTGGACTGGTTGCCAGTCAATCACAGGGCTGACACATGGAGACCAGACTCAAGATTCAAGAAGCTTTATTGTCATACTGTCAAACCAACACTTAAGATTCGAGGAGTTTAAAAAAAAAAACTGGGATTATAGCTGGGTAAAAAACAGAATCATCAGCGTACAGCTTGTACCAGACACTAATATTAGTTTAAGGGTGAGAGGTCAAAAGAAAAGAACTTCTATATCTTTGACTATAGCTATTGGTCATTTCTGTTTGTACGATACTAAGATCCGTATAAATGATTCCTCTTGCAGGTTATATCAGATTCAGAATCAGGATCAGATTCAGAATCAGGATCAGACAAGTCTTTATTCACCAAGTATCTTCAAAAAGAATACAAGAAATTTGACTTCAGTCTTGCGCTCTACTCTCTCTGTAAAATTATGTATGATTAAACACTAAATGCCACAAATAGAAAAAAATGTAAGTAAAAAATGTATAAAGATAAATAAATTAAATAACATACAAAGGAGTTGTGAGGACTGTCTGTTTGAAGTGGATTGCAGCGACACCTTTTGGCTGGAATCGCGCTCATACTGTTGTGATGACATGACTCTTGACAAGGCGTGAGTTTGTTTTGGAAATAAATGGAGATCAAATCTTTTTTTAACACTACTTTTCTTTGTTCAAGACAACTTTTTACAGGATACGACAAGATGAGGTAAGGTAATTATTAAAAGTAACGCAGTGCTGTTGTTTGAAACGTGACAACAAGTAAACTGTCAGTTTGTTCTGTAGTTTAGTAGACGGCTATTTCAGTGTCACTCGCTGCCTGTCGGTCTGAGACGTATCTGTAGGCTAACGTGTAACTTTAGCGAATCCTTATGTCCTGCTCATCTACCAATCAGAGCTAACGTAACCTCACTCTTCATTTTATTGACAGACTCTCAAGTTTGATCAGATCACTGCAGAATAACTGCTGCATGTGGGTTGGAATGAACATTATCACAAACAGTTTAGCCTGTGTTTTAGCCTTTAGCCCATGCTATCACTAGCTTTCTTCTTCTCTTCTGTCCTTTTTCTCTCAGACAGTTCAGCTCCAGTCTCCTCCATCAAATAGTTTTCAGCAGAGAAAAACACAGATCTCTCTTCTTACCGCTAAACTTCCCCAGCCAGCTGAGAAACAGCATTTAGAGATAACCTAAAGTGGTGCAGATAATCTCATTTTAAATTGTGGATTAGGATCCGGCAGATATATCTCAAAGTGAGACTCTTTCAAGAGCACTAAGAAAGGCCTCACAGTCCCTTTAAGTTACATAGTGCAACGAGTAAGGACACTGAAGAAAAATGTGCAATGTGTGTGTTAATATCTAAGTGCTTCTTTGATGTAACCATCCTTTCTAACACTAAAGATCTGTTGTTAGCTGTTTGCCTCTTCATGAGTAGCTCCTCACATCGACATGTGCAAAGAGAAAACTTGACCTTTCCATTTGGCTGGAGATGAACTCGTGGGTAAAGATGACTTGCTGCGATAGACAGGCACACAGACAGTGGGTGGAGGGGGGAGCAGGGGAATAAATTTCATGGAAACAAATCCGATTTTGCGGAAGAAAGTGCTTAATTTGATGTGATTGGCGTAATGAGCAGAAGAATCTGCTGAGAACCCCTGTGGTGACTTAACTGAATACCCAGGAAGAGACAGAGGCCAATATAAACAGTATCCTCATGTTTTTTCCTGCTGCAGTGACCCAAAATCAAACACCAAGACCAGATACTGTTCACAGGACTGGGGTCAGGTCCTCTTGGTAGGCAGCCCAGGGTAGACTTGTTACCTTTTTCTGCAATTCCTCAAAATTTTGGGCTTTTTACACCTTTATTTTGGAGAGGACAGGACAATGGAGAGTACGGTGGCCCTGAGAGCTCACAGCACTGTAGCTCAAGAAAACACAAGCAAAAAGACAAAACACAAGCAAATTAAGAAAACGTCTTCAGCAGTTTGACAACACATGCGCAGCATTTACAGTTCCAACTTGGGCATGATGATGTCATCATCTGTGTCCGGTGGTGGTTTTGCACCTGTTATCAAGCTGCTAGCTTGCACAAAATGAAAAGATTTTTGACAGGAAAAAGACCGAAGGAGTGGTCCAACAGCCCTGCCGTGGAGGATTCTGCTGCAGAAAAATCTAAGAACTCATGGCCAACTAAAATCTGAAAATATGAAGCAGCATACATTAATTAGGGTTAGGGTTAGGGTTAGCCTTCAGACTTCAGTGTCTCTTGATACAAAAACACCCGACAGAGGCTGAAAAAACAGTCGACTTCTTTAGATGTGAAGAAGAGCTTTAGGTCGGGTAATCTGCTGCATTCACACAGCAAGCTACCTTGCTAGAGCGGGCCCTGAAAGCATCATTTTAAGCCTCACACCACACGCCAAAAAAATCAAGAAAAATCTGTTGGTTTGCGAGGGGGTCCCCGGCCAGAAGCTAATGTTATTTGTGGGGCCTTGGCATGGTAAAGTTTGGGAACCCCTGATCCTTGACCACTGGGCTATACCATCATCTGAACACACTTTTTATAATGGGAAAGATTGGACGTGATGGAGACAAAATTCTAAAATTTCAATGATTTAAGTTAAAGTTAAAGTATGAATTTCAAACAACACCTCAGGAGCAATTACAAAGACTCCCAAGTGTCACTACCTGCTGTTAGTTGGCACTTACAAATCACCACACAGATTGCTCAAATAGCCGTCGACCTAAATCTGTCATTCTGTCTGCATCCGTTATTTTAAATCCCAGGAGCGCATATTTGTGTGCCCAGGTGCAAGAGTTTAAGTAAACGGTGTTTCCTGATAAACACTGTCCCACGGTGAGCTTCACTGCACCACGCCACAATCAAGATATCAAACAGGCTGTCAGGAAGTGAGGAGGGAAGAGCAGAGTTGAGATGTAAGAGCGCGGAGGTGTTCCTGAGACTGTATTACAGGGTATTCACAGCTGGGCAGATGGGTGTATTTGTCAGGTGTTGACAGTGAGAGTTCGGACCCGGGATGGCAGCCGTCGGGCCAGGCGGTATTGATGGCCGCCTGGGGTGCTGGAAGGCGGGAGGTATTTGAGTTTGAGCCAGAAACAGTTGTTCCCTCAGAGTAATGACTACCTGTGCTTCTCTGCCGGATTTACAGCCGTACGTCATCTCTCCTCACTCCAGGATTTGAGGCAGGACAGACAGGATGCAGTGGATCACCTTAACACACTCTGTGATGGATGTTTCCACTTGTGTGAGGAGCTGCTGTGGATGAATCTGGATTTCCTGAGTGGGGTCATCACAGCTGATTGGATATTCAGTGTCAGTTTATGATGTGCGTTCACCCATATGAGCATCCTTCACGACGCTTTGATAAAGCACCAAGTTCCTCTCGTTTGAGGTCATTTAGAGTCAAAAAAAGCTGCTGCTGGGCTGAGACATTTGATCGAGTCGCACTAACATCAGGAACGATTTCAGCGATCACAAAGATTTAGCTTTTTTGAATGGAGAAAAATTCTCTTCATCAAGTTCATTGGTTCAGCATTTCGTTACCCTTAAGATCATCTCATCCACATCATCTTTTAGGGTTTGTGTTTGGGTATTTAAGCCATAACTTTTAGCCAAATAGACAGCAAGCGTTAGCTCTGATTGGTGAGGTCGGAGTTGGTAGATGCGCGTAGGACAGGATTCACTAACATTACACATAAAAGGACACGTCTCAGAGCAACGGGCTGTGAGTGGCGCTAAATATTGATGGTTACGAAACTACAAAGTTCACAAAGTTTGCTTGTTGTCACATTTCAAACAACAGCGCTGATAAATACCGTTCCTCGTCGTGTTGTATCCTGTGATGGTCTGGTTTTATGTGTCTTGGTGTCCCCTGTTTCCTAGTGTTTCTTGAGGTTCCTGGTGTTGTTTTTGTCTTTTTTTTTAGTGTTTCAGTTCTATTTTGTGGTTTCTTTCCATGTATTTATTGTGGTGTTTGTCTTGTCACTCACCTGCTTTGATTGCCCCCTTTATCTATTTAGCCTGTGTCCTGTGTGCTTTGCGTGTTGCTACATGTTCCCTGTTTCCAGTTTTTTTTCCAGTGTTTATTTTTTTAAAATGACTTTTTGGGGATTTTCGACTTCTGTTTTCTTGGATTTTGAGTTTGGTTAAATAAAGCTCTTTAAGGTGAATCTGCGCCTGGGTCCTCCCTGTTAGTGTTTCCGGCTGCCACATGACAGAAAGAATAAGACTGAAACACTAAAGACTACACTAAGAAACGAGAAGACAAAAACACACAAGGGAAAAAACACCAGGAACCACAAGAAACATAAAACCAAAACATCACAGTATCCAGTAAAAAGTTGTCTTAAACAAAGAAAAGTAGTGTTAGAACAAAGAACCAATCTCCATTCACAACAGTGGGGGCAAGTGCTCATGGTTAATGGAGTCCTGAAGTCCTTAATTCTCAGAGCTCCTTTAATTCTCTTAAAAAACTTTCAGTTCCAATGTTTCTTTCCAAGATTCCACTTCACCTGGTTTAAACTGAAAGGTGAGAGATTCTTTTTTCTTCTGTCATGTTTCTTTTTTTCAGTTTAGGTTATTACCTTAAGCATGATCATAAACGTGTTGTTGTTTTTTTTCCTGGGAAAAGGAGCAAGGCCCTCAGGGTTAAGAGAGGTGTGAAGAAAAAAAAACAGTACACAAAGGAAGAGAGAGAAGGTAGATAAAGTGTTGTACATGGTTAGCAACACCCTATGGCTGCCCTGTGTCTACTGTGTATCGTGGAAACCCAAACCCACAAGAGAGTATCCTCAGCCTTGAAGGTTAATGAGCTCGGTAAACATGGAAATCTACCAGAACATTGTAGGCCAGGGAGGATTTGTAGATATTTTTCCATGTCAGGGTGTGAAGAAAGCTCTTAAATTTAAAGCCTGATTTTGTAAATCAGCATAAAAATGGTCAAAGTTGTTCACACAGCTTCGAGTGTGCAAGACTTCCAGGAAAGTGCTTTCACGCTCTGATGGCCGCGTATTGACCTACAAGGTTCATACTAAGGTGTGAAAATATAGAGGATTTAAATGACTGAGTGGCTGTATCATTTACAAGCTTCAGAGTAAGCCTGAGGATTGTTTTTTTTGTCGGTGTTGGAATTTGGAAAACCGCGCTGTGTTTTAAAAAAAAGAGGCTCTGTCTGCTTCACTTTGAATCAGCTTTCCATGTTTTTACACTCTGTCACCCAGAGGACATGTTTAACTTGACGGAGGTTTATTAACACAGTGAAGTCAAAGATATCCTGTTAAACCGAAAAAATATTTTACAGAGCCCTCATAAGTGAAAATTAATGTTTATAAAACTCACAGTTTTTCCATTAAGAATACTTAATGGAAATGTTACCAGATATTAATATCGTTTTTTTCTTCCCGTCACGCTTTCTTAAAAGATTTATTTAAACAAGGCAGACGTATCTTAATGAAACTTAACGTGTAGATTATTTCACAACGGGTTTGAAATTATACAGTATATCAAGTAGCATCTGTGTGAGGATTACAGACTGCGATGCTTGGCTTATTCTGTGTACAGTGCAACATACAGCATTAGAGCGAACCGCATTCCTGACTCTATGTGTTGTGGTACAAGTATCTGTGTTTGCTTGTGTGTGTGTGTGTGTGTGTGTGTGTGTGTGTGTGTGTCTCAGATTACTGCTGGCTTCCACTGATCCTTGGGGCAAACACAGTGTGGGTATCCATGAAATGGATATGGCTTTCAGTACAGTTCGATGCCACACCTCATTGACCTTTGACCTTTCAATCGGTTTTTCCAATTGCTCATATCTCTATCTCTAATTTATCCTCGCTCTGCTGACACACCGGTCGGACTAATTTCATTTGGAAAACATTTTTGTTGCAGATACCAGCTGTAACTAAACCAAGTTCTGGCCTTTCTCCAGACTATTTATACCCTGATATGTCTGTGTGTAATGGGGATAGACTATATAAATAATGGACAAAGCAAGTGTGAAATCCTCCAATGGTTTCTTAGCAGTGTGTATGAGGTCTTGAGTTTGGCATTCCAGATATCAGCTGCCTCTTTGGTAGACTTACAAAGCTGAACATTTCTGAATGACAGGCCGCAGAGGGATGTGAGGGATTGGCAAACACCAAGAAAAGCCAAAAACAATCCTATACCCTAAAAAATAATAATAATATAAAAAAAAAAAACTTAGCTTAAAAAACCCTAAACCTAAAAACCTAGTCCCCAGCGCTGCTCAAGTGTCCGCTCATTGCAGCAGCTCACTCTTCCTTGTCCTTTTTTTCAACTTTCAACTCTTTTTAGTCATCTTTTCATTTGGAGTCCGTCATTACTTTTATCTCTCATTTGTTGGCCATGTACACCAAACTGATTACATCTGCGGTGGTGTATTTACTTTTTTTGTTCCTGTGTTTGTCCGGAATCCAAATGTAATCACGGTTCTATTGTTTACAAAAGACCTGTATCATGTCGATGCTAACCGGTGCTAGGCCAAATGTTCACCATGAGCTGAGGAGCAGGAGGCAAGGACAACGTTTTTGCATTGCAGAGTGAGCTAAGAAGAGACGATATCAACCTGTCCTTCCGTCCATTGTTCTGTGAAATGTTTGGTCCATTTTTGGTCATAACCTCAGCCTGAAACCAACTTTTTTCATTAAATACATAAAATAAAAACCAGACTCACAATATCATCAGTTAATATTGATTATTTGTTGTCAAACCTGGTTAACTGAGGTTGGATAAAGACAACACATTCAATAACACAACCACAGACATTGCTGGTGTTTCAGAGTAAAGTGTGACCCTGTTAACTGATGATTCTCAGCCAACCATCACTGACAAGTTCAGCTGAGAGTCACCAGTTAGCACAGTCACTCTTAACTCCAAAAAACTGGTTGCTCTGTAGTGGTCAGAACTCCATAGAAGTTGACTCCATGATATAGTTTCATTTCTGACAACTGACCACAAGACAACTGGACATTTTTGTTGCAGCTTATAATTTGAATTTAGTGTTTAAAGAAGGATAACTCATCTGAATGAATGGAGCTAAACGCCGCTTCCGTTGCCCAAATGCGTGTGCCTCTTTGTGATGACGTAGGTTGTGAAGGGTACACACACAGTAAGCAGAAATGTCATGTATTTTGAACGTGTGATGGACGTTTTCATCCCTGTGACTGTGTAGGATGTTTGCCAAGTGGTCAGGGTTATCAGAAGACCACGTGACTCCTGCTTCTTCAGTCGAACCTCATCAACTTAAATCACCAAGGATTTGGCAGCTGGAACCAAACACTCCTACCCTCAGGCTGGACTCCCTCAGCTTGACTCCAGGGTGAGACATTCCTCCTCTCATTGAGAGCCCATTAGGTTTGCAGTATGACTGAAAACAACACAGCTGAAAGCTGTTTGTCTTGTAACGGTCAGGCAGTTGTTTGTTGGGGTCACTTGTTGATACAGAGCGCTGAGCTGAGGGACAGGGCAGCAGGTCTGTGCTTTGGTTCGGTGTTTCTTTCTGTTTTGAGGAAAAATTTCATCTGTTCTCATCTTCATGGCTGACTGTGATTCCTCTGCTCATTACACTATAGAGAGGGTACTGTGCGCCACTGCTCAGGGTTGGGCTGGTTGCCACAACTCTTATAAAATGTCTCATAATTACCCATAAATCCCTTTATCTACTGGGGTTAAAACCGCTCTGAACATATGTAGTTATTGTGGCTGTAAAATGGTCTGAATATGCCTGACGGCTGAGTGTTTTGGCCCCTTTTTCCAGCAGTGCATAAACTTGAATTTTTAATATCTGGTATATGATTATTACACACGGTATGGAAGTATTATAATACAATAGAATATTCTTTATTGATCCCCCATGGGGGAAATTTTGGTGCACAGCATTTATGCCTCAAATAATTAAAAAAATAAATAAATATAAAATATAAAAAATAAAAAAATAAATAAAAAAGGCAAAAATTTACATTCACACAATGTTAAAAGATGATTCTTTATGATTCTAGTTTATTTAATCAGGGAGAGATAGCTTAAAACAACAAACAAAACAGTCTTATAAATCAAAAATCTTACCTGCTTCTATGAGGGGAAAAAAAAAATACAAACCTGCACTGCAGGACAATACTACCAACCCCGAGCTATTCTCCCCTACTTACTCAGCTCGCTTTAATTAACTACTTTTGATTCTTAGAAAGCAATAAACGCTTTTCCCAAATCGTTGGTGGTGAGGCAGGAGGGACCAGCATCTCTGCTTCTGCAGTCCCCTTTTGAAAAAGCAGCTCTCAGCCAATCACAGCCCATCACGGGAGAGCATCCCACCAATCAAACTCACAGGGTGCGAACAACTCGTAGCTGTATAAAACCATAAACATTTTTAAATATGGAAAAACATAATACATTATTCAATATATACACTTTATAGTAAATCTGAACTGAATTTATTTGCACAAAAGAACTAGGAAGAATTAGGACTTTTTTTATTGACTAATGGCGAAGGGGCGGGGCTTAACAAGTTTTTACTTCTGCCCTCTCCTTTTTGAATATGTCTGTTTTTGATATTTAAAGTTTGTTTTTGTGGAAAAACATTCCAAAAAATTTTTCAATTCAATTAAAAAAATGTCTTTATGTAAATAAAACAAAACATGTATGAGAGGGTGGAATACAGTTAAATCACAGCCTTGCTTCTTAAACACGTTAACAAACAGGAAGTGTGGTGTAGCAGTGTGTGCCTTTAAGACAGTGTGTTTATATCGGTCTGGATGTGTGTGTGTGTGTGTGTGTGTGTGTGTGTGTGTGTGTGTGTGTGTGTGTGTGTGTGTGGGCACCAATGGTATGTTCTAAGTATTTTCCAGTGAGTGGTGATGAGCTGCCAGCGTCGGGAGATCAAAAGCTTAGATGAAATGTTTGACGCTGTAACAGCTGAAGCGCCGTGGATTTCCACTCGATACTGCAGGAAACTCTGTTCTTACCTCGCCAATAAACGATGGTTGGTTTCCGTTTGCTCGATAGATATGCAGAAAAACCTGTGGAAGATATTTCTGCATGTTTACCTGGTGAGACTCGTCTGTTTTACAAGATTCGCTCCGGCTGTTATGCAAACAGATTGTTGCTCTTTCACAAAAAACACACACACAACAATGTGCTCCTCTGTTTGACTGTGGATGACTTCCAAGCAGAGCTGTTTTACTAAGACCAAGGGCAGTTTGATTTGAGTCACCAGCTGCCAAGTGAAATTCACAGCAGCGTTGCATAAGACGAAATCTGGACGAAGTTAATTTGCAAAATAAGGCCATAAAAGCAGGTATGAGGATTTATAATAGCAGTAATCAGACTCTTTAACTCAGCAGGCAGATCTGAAGTGACCTGAAGTGCTACTTACACCTCTGCATGCACGGAGAAATATCAACACCAGACTAAGACTTAAATATAGACAGGCATTTGGCGCTTCACATTTCTATTTACGATTGCTAACAAGATTCGGTGCTGGCACCCTGCAAGAAACCTCAGCATACTGCAGCAGTTCAGCAGCAGTGAGCACCGGCAATCAATCTATTTATCAATCTCAGCTCAAAGATAAATAAAAGAGGCATGCTCATGCAGAGTGGATTTCCTTTTTTCTGATTTAAGGCCTTTCAGATGTTCCAGTCATCAGGAGACAAACAGTCCGGTTAGCGAGGTTTATTGTGTTCAGCTGGGAATGAAACGTAACATCGGACGCTCTGCATCCCAAACTCATCATTTAAAAACTGATGCCACAGCCTGATGATCACAGCAGGTCTTCACAAAGTGTTTTTCTTTCTTTCCGTCTGATTTCTGTGAGGGATGATTCAGTGCTTTCATAAAGGAAGAGCTGCGTGTGCTGTGATAAGGCTCCGTCTGCGAGCCTTCGTCTTAATGAGCTCATTCGACATTCATTTCTGGCTAATTACTTTCCTTAATCGTCAGCAGACACATGGTGCTCTGTAATGATTATTATTTATAGTAGAATATAAAATGGATGATATTTTTAACATTCATGCTCTCTCTATCTTTCTCGCTCTTATACCTTTCTTCCTTTTTCTCTGTATTCGTCTTCCTTCCTTCCTTTGTCTTCTTACTCCCTCCTCAGTCCCTCTCTCATCTTCCTGCTTTCTTTTCTTCCTTTCTTCCTCACTTCATTTGACTTCCTTCCTTTTCATTCCTTCCTCTCCTCTGCCCCTCCTTTTGCAGTCCCTTCTTTCCTTCTTTAATCCCTTCTCTTTTCCTTTTCCTCCTTGCCTTCTTTCTTCTTTACTGAATTTTTCTCCCTTTCTTCCTTCCCTTTTACTCTTTCTTTTCTTCTACCCTCCCTTTTTTCATTCTTTTCTTCCTTCCATCCTTCTATCCTTTCTTTTCCCACCCTCAGTCCTCCCAGCCACCATTCCTTTACAGTCTCTTCTGTAAATGAAGAGGAATCCTTTCTTTTTAATTTTTTTTAACTTCTTTTGCTTTTTCCTTCCTTCCTTGTCTTCTTTCTTTCTTTCTTTCTTTCTTTCTTTCTTTCTTTCTTTCTTTCTTTCTTTCTTTCTTTCTTCCTTTCTTTCTTCCTTTCTTCCTCACTTGATTTGACTTTCTCACCTTTCTTCTGTTTTTGTCTTCCTTTTTCTTCCGTTTCTTCCGCTCCTTCCTTCCATTTTAATTCATTCATCTTCTTTTCTTCTTTTCTTCTTTAATCCCCTCCTTTTCCTTTTTTTTAAAAACTTTTTCTTGCTTTCTTTTTCCTCCTTGACTTCTTTAATTTTCTTGTTTCTTTCTTCCCTTTTACTCTGTTTTCTTCTTCTACCCTCCCTCCTTACATCCCTTTTCCTTCCTTTTTTTCCTTTTTACTCCCTTACCCTCCTTTTTCTCTTTTTCCTCCCCGTCCTTTTTATTCCTCCTTCCTCGCTCCTTCCCTCTTTCTTTCCTTTTTCCATTCTTCCTTGTCTACTCCCGTCCTGCCATCATTCCCTCTTTCTTCTTCTGGCTCTTCTAACATTATCCATATGGTTTGGTCTTTGATGTTTGGGCCAAATCCGTGTGTGTGTGCGTGTGTGTGTGTGGGTGGGTGGTGCACATTCCTGTCTTTTAGCAAGGGGGCTTTACAACAACACACACACACACACACGGTTTAGCATCAGTTATTTTTTAATTCATTATTTTCCTCGTGTGTTTATAAATTCTGCTGAATGGTTTTTGTACTGAGTTGAGTTTGATGATATGTTGATGACACTGTTTAGTTTTCTTCAGTTGTTTATTGTGAAGCGCGCTCACAGTCTTCATCAGGTCTTAATGAAGGATGGCGCTGCACAGTGAGCCGTATCAAGGCACCAGTTGTGGTTAGCATGAAGGGCAGTGCTCTCATCAGGGCAGAGGATGTCCCTCAGCCTGCTGCTAGTGACAGGTGACTGCACTCACCGCCGTTTTATGGCCCCCACCAGCCATGCTTGAGGCTGAAATATGTGGAAGAATAAGCAGAGCATATATCTCACAGCAGACATGGAGGTCACGTCCAACCTGCTATGAATTTTATAGTCGCACAGATTCCTACGCACAGATATACGTGTGTGTGTGTGTGTGTGTGTGACTTACAGAGGCAGAGAGCAAGAGAGAAAAATGGATGAAATAAAAGTCACAATGAACTTGATGAATGGTGTAACATTCTGTTTGGAAAGTGACATTTCACAAGATTCATGACTCACAGCGCCTCCAGCTGTTCAGGTCCGTTCATCGGTTTCATGGCTGAAATATTCCCGTCAGTAGTGTCTGATATCTACACTGGAGGTGTGAGGCTGATGAACAGAATGTGGATTTAAAGTGTACTGAAGTGCAATTTCTGCCTCATTAAAAGAAAAGTATTTACCATCACTTATCACTCTGTGGATAAAGTCAGAAATTTAGGAGAATAATCTGGTTATTTTATTCTGTATCTTTATCAGAAGAGCAGCAGCTGCCTGTACAAGAATGAGGAACACGGAGCATCTTGTGAAGTTCTACTTTAGTTTAGGTTTGAACTTGGCCCTAATCCTCCGTCGTAGTGTGGTAGCCTACCGTGCTACGCGTTTCAGCTGCCTTCATCAGAAAGCTCCAGGTTCTCTAACAAACTATTGGCAGAGATATTAAGAAGGCTGTTTGTCAAAGCTGGAAGTCAACACGACTTCATCAAGAAGACGCTCTCAGTTCATCCTCTTTGAGGAGGAGGAAGGAACAGGGCTCCTATAAAACAACCTTTAAGAATAAAGTTTGTTTTTCAAACATAAATGAAATGAGTTCATGAGTTAATCTTGGAAATTTATGAGTTTATTCTCGTACGTTTATGACATCTTTCAAGTGAATTTATAACTTATTTCTTCTAAATTTATGACTTTATTCTTGTGAATTTGACTTTTTTCATGTAAATTTGACTTTTTCATGTAAATTTTTGACCTTTTTGACGTAATTTTTTTGACTTTTTTCTTCTAAATTTGACTTTTTTTCTTCAAAATTTATGACTTTTTCATGAAAATTTATGACCATGTGAATTCATAACTTTTTCTTCTAAATTTGACTTTTTTTCATGTGAATTTATGACTTTTTTCTTCTCAAATTATGACTTCATTCTTGTAAATTTATGATTTTTTCATGTAAATTTATGACTTTTTCATGTGAATTAATGACTTTTTCATGTAGGTTTTTTTTCCTTCTTTCATGTAAATTTATGACTTTTTTCTTCTAAATTTATGACTTTTTCATGTCAGTTTATGACTTTTTTCTTCAAAATTAATGACTTTCTTCTTCTTAATTTATGACCTCATTCTTGTAAATATATTATTTTTCATGTGTATTTATGACTTTTTCATGTAGATTTTTGACTTTTTTAAAAAGTAGATTTATGACTTTTTCATGTAAATTTTTGACTTTTTTCATGCAAATTTTTGACTTTTTTCTTCTAAATACATGACTTTATTCTTGAAAATTTATGACTTTTTTTTTTCAAAATTTTATTCTTGTAAATCTATGACTGTATTCTTGTGATTTTTTATTTTAAACATGGCTCCTGTCCTCTGTTTTATAATTGACACATTGATGGGTATCAGGTCTTAATTAGAACATAAAATCTTGAATGTTAAAGGTTTATTTTTTAACAGTGTGTTATTTCAGATGGTCACATTTTATGGCCACAAATGTTCCCCGTACCCCCCCGGTGGATCTGTTGATGCAAAGTGTATGCTAATGTTCACTCATTCTCATTGTGTGAGCCCTTGTGTGTGTGTGTGTGTTTTTTAAGGGATAAAGAGAGAGATTGATCACAGAGAGGTTATACTAGTGTTGTACGGATGCCTCTATTATGCAGATGAGCGCGTTAAATGCAGTTGAAACCGACTGCCATTAAATCGGTAATGGCAGTGAGACCTTAATGTCAGGCTGCTTTCACATCATCGCCGCCTCACAGCCTCTTCCCGTGTTGTACAATCAACAGCCCTGAACCACCATTAACCACCTGGCAGAGCCTCTCACGGTTATTTTTTCTCATTCTGCTTAATATGTTAGCTCCGTCTCACGCTCCCCTGAAATTCTGGGTTTGTCTTTGTCTGCTTTTTATGTTCAAACATGAAATAAAAATACGAAAGCAGGCCATTACATCCGGCTCATCCTATTATGCTTCTGCACGGCTCGGGTGGATGGCGTAAAAATAGCGGCCCGTACCTGTTTGTAATGATGACAGTGAGACACATTACCCCAATTACCCAATTATCTCAAATGATGGTGATTATCAGACATCATCATTGATACTCCTCCAGCACCACCTCTAGAGTGGATATTTTGCTGTGCTGAATATAGCCATTCATCTCTTTTTTCTCACTCAGTGTCAACACAGGGACACACACATGCAAACACACATTGCTGTCATACGTACCTTTATTTTGACAGGTCGCTCAGAGCAGTGTTTCCTTTTCTGAACCCAGATGAAGTCGTCGTATTGGATGGTAAAAGAAACAGAGCTGTTAGTGCAGGGTCACGACCTCTCACCTGACATGTGAGACAAGAGTGTGTCTGTGCGTCTGGGTGGGGACATGTGAGAAGCACGGGTCACACTTGTTCCTGTCTCTCTCTCCTCGTCCGGCGGTTCTTAAATCTCTTTAACACTTATGAATGGTTCTTTCTGGAGGAATGGAGGCGCTTTTGAAATGACAGCAGTAACCATGGTGTGATATGGATTGCTCTCTCTGTCCTCTAATCAGCGATAACAGCCTGAGGTCTTCATGAATCCAAAGTCAAGAATGTGCCCGAGCGCTCCAGCAATCCCACTTCCTGATGATTACCCATCTCCTCCTCCCACCGCCCCCTTCCCCTCCAACTCATTTTCCTCTTCTCCGTCTCCCACCTCCCACAATTCATGGCATCACGCCCAGCGATGATGGACATCTCAAGCACAGACCTCTGTTTACGTAGTCTAAAAATAAGAGGTTAGGCTCCAAGCGCCTGCATGACTGACACCACCTCCTAATGTGCAGCAGGAGTGTGCACTCCTGTGTGTGTGCATGTTTCTCTGCAGAGGTCAGAGGGGTCATCAGCGCAGTCATGTGTACATATTGATGCCAGGTAAGAGAGATGTTCAACTCCCATGAGACCTAGTGTCATTTGCCCCCCCTCCAGTGGTAACACAGCCATGGCTATTCTTAGCTTCTGTGTCAGGCCTGTCTCCAGGGAGCAGTCAAGGGGTCTCTGTTACATGACGCACACACACACAGACACATGCACACACACACAGGTGTCTGCAGACGTCTCTGTTTGATCTCATGCTAAGCACGGCTCAAACCAATATGAGGAACAATGCTCACAGTGTGAGATCGTATTCCAGCACAACTTAAACTGAGGGGCCGTCCAGATGAAGACGGTTTTAGGTGTATCCGCGAAAAGTTTTTTATCGTATGCACATTTGGCGTTTTGGCCGCCCGAATTCGATCGTTTTTTCAACCGGGTTCCAGAGTGGATAAAATTTATTTAATATTTTTTGAACTGATGACATCTTGTTTTTACCGCCATATTTGCACGACCCGTGTGTCATTCTCTGTTTTTGGTGGACTTTGTGGCGGCGTCACAGCGCCACCTACAGCCCTGGCATATATACTACAGCGGTTTCAGTGCTTTTGTCTTGACGCCCATATTTCTTGTGAGGGTTCCATGTTTACGGCAAACTTTTTTGATACAAGAATGAAACGTGGATGTAGTCTCAGGTAGTAGAGATGCATCTAGCCGACATGTAACCGTGACTAACTAACTAATCATTCATGACGTCAGCTCTTGGTTACTGCAGACACTCTGACTTCTGGTCAGTCTATCCAGGGCTGGCCTGTGGCATAGGCAGTGTAGAAGAATGCTAGTGGCACCGGCACTCTCAGGGGGCGCTCTTTATGAGAAATTTAAAAAAAAGTGGATGCTAAGGAAAAAAAAGGAGGAAAAATGTTTTATGACTAAATATGATATTTATTTTATGATTTTTTTATGCTTTTATTTAGTAACGTTACAGAAGAAGTCAACAAAACAAGATTATCACTGTTCAAAAATAGGGCCTATTTTCCTGCACTCTGCCTGACCTCATCACAGCATCAACAACACGGCTCCTCCTCGTCACCTGCTCCTTGTGGGAGAGATGGACAGCCAGTTTATCTGATGTAAACGACACTGAACCATGTGATCAACAACCGTTAGTGTGTCAAAAAGACAAAGCCTTCAGGAGCCCAGGGGCCGAAGAGAGGGAGAGAAGAAGAGAAGAAACGTCAAAAAGAAATACTTTGACTTTTACCAGGGGAAAAGTTGAGTCCCATCTTTCACTGTAACTCCGTCTGTTTCATGAACAGAAACCTCCGTTCAGTTCAGCATAAGTCCATCCATTGACGAGCAAAGCAACAAGGTATGCACTGACAAACAGGGGCGGGTTCAGACTTTTAAGATCTGGGTGCCCCCGACCAGGGGGGCATTACTTATGTGAGCCCACACTCCAATGTACAGCATTTATGTTTGCTTAGTTATGTGTATTAAAAAACCAGGATTAACAGGCGACAGCTTCAACAAAAAATGAGGGGAAAAAAATCAAAAAAACAAAGCATTAAAAAAAAAAACCCATTTAAAACTAAACTAGAAGAACATTTTTCACAACTACTAATAATTTATTCACGTTCCTTTGATAACAAAGCAAACAGACTGATATTATTACTCATTACTGATATTTCCACCTAAATGCACCACTGAGCGCCACAGAAAATCATTCCAACATGTGGCCATCAGACTGTATAACTCCTCACTCTGAGTGTCACATGGTTTCTCTGGACTCACTTTGGTTCAAGCAAATTCTGTGCAATAATTACCTCTGTGCAATACCCATAATTCATGTCAGCATTTGTGCAACAACCCATTTCTGAGGTCATTATTTACATACCATATTGCTCTTAGCAGAATGTACATACTTTATATTTCATGCTTATATTTATACATGGTTATATTTTGTGTCTTTCCTATTTTTTTTTAACAATTTTTTGAATGGGAGAAACTGTAACAAAAAAAAATTACAATTTCCCCTAGGGGAGCAATTAAATATTTCTGATTCTAATTGAAATAATCTCACAATTTTTTCAAATCATGCAGCATTTTAAAGATAATCGTGTAAAAAAAAAAAAAAAAAAAAGTGTATTGTAAGTGTATGTAAATCGCCCATGGAAGGGAGTGCCATATAAAAGCCCCCCTTGGGCACCACATTGGGTTGGGCCCAGGTTAAGAAATGGAATGAAAGCAGACTTTAAATCTTAAAAAAAAAAAAAAAAAAAAAAAAAAGACTATGAACATTTTTACCTTTGATGTAAAAAATCACCTTTTAATTTGGTTTCTGCAGGTTCAGCCTCAAGTGGAATCTCAAAGAACTGCAGTTTTTAGCATTTATACCCGTTCATATTTTAGATTGGAGGTTTCCTCATCTTCTGTACCGCTTATTCTGTTCAGGGTGGCGGGTAGCTGGAGCCTTTCCCAGCTGTCTTAGGGTGAGAGGTGCAATACACCCTGGACTGGTCTCCAGCCAATCACAAGGCTTAGAGAAAGACGACCTTTCACGCTCACACTCGTGCAATTTAGAATCACTAATTACCTGATGAGCATGTTTTTGTACTGTGGGAGGAAGCTGGAGAGAACGCACGCATGCACGGGGAGAACATGCAAACTCCATACGGAAAGGCACTTCGTGCCGGAACCTGGATTTGAACCGGCGCTCTTTTTGCTGCGAGGCTAACAGTTGCGCCACCGTGCAGCCCGTTGGAGGTTTCTGCTTAAATTCCACGACAAAAATAAAACTTGAAACATAAATTTTCTTATGACTGTGCTGCACATTTTTTAACTCCTTATACCTTTTGTCTGCAAAAAAACTTAAATGTTAAATGAATTACATACTCAAAATGTAGAATTACTGCAGCAGAGTAAAAAGTTTAATAGTTTTGTCTCAAAACTAAGTAAAGTTTATTCATATTCATCCAGTTTAGGAACATACGGGCTCTGTAACCTGAGGCTCTGGCCCTGTTTAAACCTTGTAATCAAACCCTCTTCTGGATAACTCCATAGTGGAAACCTGACCTACCTGTTAATTCTGCCTTTTATGACAAATGTGTTACTCCCATCACACTCTATGTGAGAAGGAGTCTGCCTGTCTTCATTAGTGACTCACTCCCACCTGGCCCTCGGCTGCAGTGGAGCGTGTGTGGCTTCACACGTCTGAATAAGGACCACAGCGTCGACTCCGCTCATGTAAATCCTGAAGCAAGCGTCTCCAGCACGTAGTGCTTCATAACAAGGGCATTGCCTTACAGACCACACGCAGGATCCACAGCCGTGAGGCTAAAGCCTCACAGAGGGCAGAAAATCCCATCAGCATGTGTCTCTCTGTGTGTGTGTGTGTGTGTGTGGCACTGGAAGGGACGCGATGAAGACGGAGGTCGGGGTTAGTCCCCAGTGCAGCTGTCCTGAACAGGGTGACAGCCGTGCAAGCCCGGACTTATCCAGTCCACCTAACATGCATTAGACACATGAACAACCTGGCACAAGCGCTGCTTTCTCTGTGCAACAGGTTGCTTAAAGTCATTTCAGGTAATTAATAAAATCTGAAGACAAATAAAGGAATCAACTGCTTCAGGAACAGAAATTCAGTGTTTTTTTGATAAAGAAACTAAAGATAAAAGTTAAATAAAATAAAAAACATCTGGTTGATCAGACTTCAATCACACAAACTGTTCATAAGCTTCTTTGCACCTTCTGAATATTTGCTGTACTCAACAAACTCAACAAACACCAGCTCTCTGATTGGCCGTACGGTATTTAAAACCACCTGTGTAACCCAACACCTCAACAAGTTTGAAAGTAATTTCATCAAAAATAAAAGTTGACCTCCAGAATTATTTCCCATGATTCATTTGTTGACAGTGACTTTCAACAGAACTACTGATGAGCTCTTTTATAACAACCTAAAATCTTTGTATAAGCAGACACTTAAAGTTGTAACAGTTGAATTTATGAAATGTACCTTTAACATGATACAGTTTCTTCTCTTTGTGACTGATGTGAACAAGCTCCAGCTGTTTATTTTCACACTTTCTGGCGCTGCCCTCCTCTAAATACAAACTGGTCTGGAAGCTTCGTTGTCCTATCAAAGGCCTCAGGGAAAAATTTTGTTCCAAATGATCTTACTGCTTCCTTTGGTGTGTCGTCCCCTGTACTTTGTTTTCCCTTGAATCAAAAGGACATGGGAGCATTCTGAACCGTGCTGGACAGGAGGTTGATTTTGTTAAGACCCTCACCTGTAAATTGGATCAAAGAGGTGCTTCATTTCCTCAAAAAAAAAAAAAAAAAAAAAAAAAAAAAAAAAGAGTGACCTTGTCACAAAATAAGAGTGGAAAAAATCACATTAAGTATATATATTTATATACATATATAAAAGGGGAAAAAACAGCATACGTGTGAGGTGTTGTTAAAAAATATTACAAAAATTAAAATACAAACAACACAAAAAATTGCAAAAAATATTAAATGTACAAGTTGACAATATTAAAGTGTTTCTTAAAGAAATATTTCAAATCATAATTTCTACATACAATTGATAAAATAAAAATTAAAGAGAGGTCAAATCAAAAAAATTTTAACAGAAAATTTTTAAGTTTAAGGGCCATGGGTTCAGTTTAGGGATTTATTTTTTTGTAAGTGTTTGTTTATTTTTATTTTATTTATTAATTGTTTGTTTTTTTATTATTTCAAAAGAAAATTTTGTACAGACAATTCTGAATGGAACTGTCATTAACATGTAAAAGCAAAAAAAAGTTCAAAATAAAAACATATTCACACAGAGAAAAAAAAAAGAAATGTACCTTTAAAAAGGTGTATACTGTGTGGCCTTGTAGCAGCTTCACCAAGCAGCCAGCCAGTGCTTTTTTGCTTTGCTTTGAGACACACAGCGCTGTTCAGACATGTTTTCTTTTACTCTTCAAAACAACAGTAATGGTTCAGTAGAGGTAACTATTTTGTCCATGTATGATGGAGTAGTAGCCGTACAACCAGGCTTGGTAAGGTTGGAGTGTTTGATAAAAGACGAGTGATCTGTGGACCTGAGTGTCTTCCTGCTGTTTTCCTTCACTCTCCACAGACTCAGTCTGGCTACATGGACTTCAAAAACCATTACAAAGTTCTTGACAATCAATTCCATCATTGTGCAATTCTGAAAAAGTACCATATTCTAAGCCGGGAAAACCTGGTCATGCACATAAATACATTTCTGGTCTACAGAATCATACATGGCATGACGCCCCCCCCCCCCCCCCCCCCCCCCCCCCCCCACCACCACTTTGTGATTTTGTTAGCATTAGACCAAATCCCCATCACACGAGAGGGCTCACTAAAGGGGACTGAATTATTACTCTTAGAAAAAAGTGCTTTTAGTCAGTCAGTCAGCCTCAGAGAGCCCAACACATCTCAGTCATTCAGGTCTCATTTCAAACAGTAGCTCATTAACAAACATCTGTCAGCACTAAAACCATCCCCCTGTTTGTGTCGGGCCTTCTGTCAATGTGTCCTGTGATGTAAAACTCTGCCTGAGTCCACTGTATGTGGTGCTTCTTGCTTTTTATGTGTTGATGCATTTCAGATCTATATGATGCAGTTTTGGTTTGTTGTATTAATACTGCTTGCACGTATTCTGCATGCAGTTTTGGTTTGTTGTATTAATACTGCTTGCACGTATTCTGCATGTTAGTACTATTACCTATTTAATGCTGATTCATGCTTCGTTTTATGAATCACATGTTTTTGTAAAGTTCTGCCCAGTTTCATTTATTAATATTAATTTAATGTGCCTCTTGTTTAACTTGTATGCTTTCCTATTTTTGTTCTTTTCTGTTGTTTCTTGTCCGTCACCTTTAATTTAATTGTTTATTTTTAATTGTTTATCTTAATGTTTATGGAATTATCTTATTTTATTTTGCCTTCTTGTGAGTTTATGTAGCTGTAACGCACTTTGAATTGCCTTGTGTATGAGTTGTGCTCTACCCTCATGTGGCTTTTTTGATTTAAATCCCAGTAATGATTAACTTAAGGGTGCTACATTTTATTTTATTTTATTTTATTTTATTTTATTTTATTTTATGACTTCTGGGTTTTCTGTTTAACATCTGGCTACAGATGTTACAGATAGAAACTAGCCTTTTAACCAAATATGCTGCAGGTCTTGCATATTTACAGAAATGTTCATTAATATGCACTGTCCCTTTAGATTAACCCTTAAAAGCCTGACTCATCAAAAAAAAAAAAAAATAAATAAAAAAAAATCAGAAATTCAAATTTTTTGGAGCGAAAATATTTATTTAATCCACAAAATAAATATTGTGATATCATTTTATTTATGAAATATTTTTTGTATCATATTTGATAAACTGGGTGGTTGTGACAACTTTTTTTCTCTTTTGTAAATATGAATTAATTCAATATTACTTATTTTTAGACATTATTTTTTACAAACTGAACTTTCACAACAGCCATCGGTCTGAACATTCCCTCGGTGGCCTTTGAGCTGCAGGAGGGGTAATGGGGGGTTTTATGGCCTGAGACTGAGATCTAACAAAAAAAGGATTTAACTTGTTTTCCAGGAGCTTTGAAACAAAACAAAGTTAGCATCTTTGATCTTTTCGTGCTAAAATACTTGTTCCTCACCGAACTCTCAGAGCTGGCACTCTTATTGTCAGTTAGCAGTCATGGTGTGGCTGCAAAATCTGTACAGCAGCCATAACGGTGAAAAAATTTGAATGCATAAATGTATTTGTCCTCATGGTGTTCTCACTGTGCAGTAGCCTGTGCAGGTCTAACATACCTGGTTTGGTATTCGGTGTCAAAGAGTCAGTAGTTGTCCTCTCTGCTGCAGAGCTCAATTGCTGAGTTTTCTGGCGGTTAATGGCCTCCCATGAGCCTGCTCCTGTTTTACTGCCCAGCCTGTGGGAAGGAGGAAGGGAAAGAGTGATGGTGCCTGAGGGGGAGAGAAAAACAGACGCACAGAGAGATAGAGAGAGAGAGAGGAAGCAGCAGTAAGAGTAGAGAGAGCGATATTAAGGATGAGAGGAAGAGGAGGGTGTGACGCGTTGATACGAGATGGAGATGAAAGAAGGTGACGTGGGTAAAAACCGAAGAGAGCTGGGGATGGTGGTGCGAGACGTGTTGTACAGTGACCCAGAGCCCTGCAGCCAGCCTGACTCCTGCTGATGGATGGGCAGTTCAGCTGAAGACGTATGTCTGCTGAAGCTGCAAACTTGACATTTATCCACACCACATCTCTGTTCTCCTGCACAGTTCTGCTCACCAAAGAGTACACGAAGAAGACCTTCAAACCAAACTCAGACTGAAACGTTAGCAGTTATTTTCCAGATTTATGGGTCCTGAAGTTATTTATCCAAACTTTTACATGTGCAAACTTTCAAAAAGGAATTAACTGGCTCCACACGGTCACCGCCGTCACACGAGCTATTTATTTCACAAGGTTTCTGCGAGTGTGTGGGGATGTGTGTGTGTTTTACTAGTTTCCCTGGCCTCCAGAGTACAAAGGTCCACCCTCAAGTTCAGGGTCACATTCGCACCCATTAATCACAGACGAGGCACCGAACTGGAAGTACTGCTTCAGCTTCTCGTGTGCAGGCCTGCTGAGGATGTGGTTCCAGCTTTGAGGCACTTCAGAGGTGAACATTTCATTTTAAAATATGGTGTTAGGATCTCTGTCTTAAAAATGTTTGTAGATGAATTAAGTTTCCTAAGTCTGGTTGAGTGTGTAAAATAATCCACAGGGAATGTAAAGGCTTGAATTCACCATATTTTAGGCTTGAATATAAGAAGCAGAGCCATTATTTAAGACGACTGAATCAAGCGATGTTTGAATGAGCCTGAAACAGAGCGAAGCGATCCGTCTCTGTTTAATTTGGGCTGTAATGACACTGAAGAGGAAGCTGTGGTTTCACTCTGGTACCTCTCTAGTCAGTAAAGTTGGAGTCAGTTATAGGGCAAGAGAGATGAGCAGCCACACCAAAGCAGCCTCACTGCAGTTATATATAGAGCCCGTCCCCCGCCCTGCTCTGGAGGTGAATGGACTGTATACGCAAACACATTCTACAGCCGACATGACCTGTTTTCACACACTCACACACACACCTTCATCGCTCTTTCCATTTTCACATCTCTTAAATCGTGTTTCACATTTGTGGTTTGGCAGAGCGTCACAGAGGGAGGCTCAAGAGAAAATAAAAAGCACTGAGTAATGTAGTGGGGAAGCTTTTCGCATAATAGACCCCTTTACAACCTATGACATCATGAAGATGCGTACGCATTGGAGTAGCGGAAGCAGCGGTTAGCTCCGTTCATTCAGACGAGTTAGCATCTTTAAACACTAAAATTCAAGCTGTAAGCAGCATAAAAGTGTCCGGTTGTTCTGTGGTCCAATGTCAGAAATAACCATGGAGTCAACTTCGAACCGCTACAGAGCAGCGGTGCTGACTGGTGACTCTCAGATGAACATGTCAGTGATGGTAGCATGGACTGTATACAATATAGTTTCAGCCAGGTCACCCGTCTGTTCTTGATGCGGAGTAATGAAGCTGATTGTTTGATGGGGCCATATTGATTTTCCTTTCTAACAGCTATAGGGCGCCTGTCAGTCACGTGAGCTGAGCTGAGCCTCTGATTGGACTAACTTGTGATCTTATTGTCTTCTAAATGGCCGAGTTAGAAAAAATTTCCCCTTCGCACAGTGTGTCCTGATAGTGAAATTAATATTTCAGACCCAAGCCATTTTTTGAACCAGGCTGTAAAATATTTTTTAATGCAGTAAAAGTCTGTTGTTGTTTTTTTAGCTTGGTGCGTACGTGACTTCCGGTCTTTCTGCAGCCAGCCTCTAGCGAATTATCAATGAACAGCAACTTATAGCACTTCCACATATGCTTCATTTGTCTTTACCAGATGTTCCCCTTTGGACGGTTGGCTGAGAGTCTCCAGTTAACAAGGTCACACTTTACACTGAAACACCAGCGCCGTCTGCAGCTGTGTAATTAAATGTGTCTTCTTTATCCAACCTCAGTTCACCAGGTTTAAGCACCAATAATCAATATTAACTGCTGATATTCTAAATCCAGTTTTTACTTTGAGTGTGTCATGAAAAAGTTGGCTTGGAGCCGAGGTTATGACCAAATATGGACTCATGATGGCGAGGAAATAATAAGTGAAGCTATAAATGATGATTAACAGAAACGGATTTAAAGTTCAACGTTAAAGTACGGTATATTATCAAACTATTAAGCAGTCTGATTAGTAATCTGAAAATATCAAAGCATTAATATTCTGATGGATTTGGAGCAGTTCTCTGTCTGGACCGAGTTTTCTGGATCCTTTATTGTGACCCAGGTCTCAGACTCAGCTCTTTGAGAGCTCTTTTTGGTTTGGGAGGGTTTCTGCTATATTGTTCATGTCTTTATATTACACACTTTGGTGGTTAACACCCTCACATTGCTTGACCAACAATCATACTCTGCAGCACTTCTGTAGCCAAACTGCACATATTACTGTTAACCCACTGACACCACTGTGTCTTTGATTTGTATTATTACATGCAGAGACGTACGATTTGCACTTTGGATTTACTTTCTTGGTAAGTTAAAGAATTTTACTGAAATAAATGTAATGAATTTCCACTTCTAAACAAGCGAAAGGTGAGAAAACATCTTCAGCGTCCATGGATAACTATGTTTTCTTGGATTTTCTTTTTTTTGTGTGTAACTTTTTGAACTTGGCTCTTAAAAGAACAAAGAACATAATGACATACATTTGGTCTTGGTGCCGTCTATAATTAAAAGAAATTGCCTTCAACATTTATCACAGTTGTTTTTCAATGCTCTTCAAAAATTCTGGACTAGTAACAGAGCTCGGAGTAACAGTTAAGGTGATGAATGAAGGAGGGCTCAAGCTGGGTGCTCAGAATCCACGAGATGTTATCTTCTGAAGATGACAGAGACGGATTGATCGGTTAATGTTGTGTTACAGACATGGATGAGGAGAAGGAAGGAGGGGTGGAGAGAGAGAGAGAGAGAGAGAGAGAGAGAGAGAGAGAGAGAGAGAGAGAGAGAGAGAGAATGTAAGGACACTGACAGCAACAGGAAGCATGGACAGTGTCAAAGAGACTGGGGCAGTGTGCAGTTGGTTGTGGCCTCCCACAGTGCTGTGTGTGTGTGTGAGTGTGTGGGGGTCATAGCTGGACAGACACTGAAACCATTGTCCTGAGACGGCTGACCAATCATTTCCTCTCTCCGTCCAGGTGCTGAGGCTGGACAACTGACATGCAAGGAATTCCCCAGTGTGTCTGTCTGTGTGTTTAAGCACTTTCACCTGTATTTTTTTTTTCTTTTTTAAAGTTTAAGAGTCGCCTGCAGTCGTGTGTCAAATGTAGTAACTCACACTTTCACTTACCCTCTGCTAGACTTTTTATTATTATTTTTATTTTTATTATTATTATTATTATTATTATTATTATTATTATTATTATTATTATTATTATTATTATTATTATTAATGGGTTCTGCCATTAAGGCTCATTTCCTTGCATTAAGAGTAGAGTCCTCCTGTCTTGTTTCATGACGTATCAGATTGTGGTGTATTGTCTCTGTAGCTGTATGATCTCTGATTGTATCATAACTAGTCCAAAGGTAATGCATCATATCATATAATAATAATAATAATAATAATAATAATAATAATAATAATAATAATAATAATAATAACAAGCATCGAAACAATCCAGTAAGCAAAGAAAAATAGAGCAAAACAGTTAAAAAGTGCAAAAAGAAAGCAAGATAAAAAAGTTTGGAACTAAAAATGTAAATTTAAGACAGATTATAAATTAAAAGCAGTGCGGAACAGATGTGTTTTTAATTGAGTCTTCAAGGCGGTGGGGTCAGCCGTGTCACGGATTTGTTGGGTAAGCGGGAGTATAGGCATTACATTGTATGGTATTGTACCACACCTTATCCTTCATGGTATTTGTGTCACATATTTTTATTATTTCATTCATCATTTTTTAGTCCTTCTTTTTATTCAGTCACCAAAGACAGAACAGAAACAGGCAAAAGCAAAATGCTTATTTAAGCCTATTTTTAACAAAATACATCAAATTAAGCCACCAGCTTCCAAAATGTAGGGAAAAACAACAACAATCAATAGAGTTGCTAAGGTAAGCGGTGCAAAATTTCTGGTAAATTTCCAGAAAGTTTATATATATATATATATATATATATATATATATATATATATATATATATATATATATATATATATAGTTTTTTTTTTTATTATTCACCGTTTTTTCATCTGTGAAAGAAACCATCTACTGTTCCAAAAACTGATTAGTGTCATTTATAAATATTGTATCAGACAGTCAACATTGAAAGAATTTTTTTTTTTTTTTTTTTTTATTGCAGCGAAACATAAGTAGTTATGATTCATTGCTGTCAGTGACCATCTCCAGCCTATTTATGCCTTTATTCATGACAACTACACTCAGTTTGGGAAAATTCTTGAAAATTCCCCCATTTAATGATATATCATTAGAAATGATTTCATGCGTGTCTGCTTCAAACGAAGCAAAATATTTCATATCTTTAGATGTATATGACCAGGTAAATGCAGTTATTATAAATTCCTGAAAATTCCCATTAAATTCTCCAACTTTGAAAATTCACAGAATTTTGCCGCCCTCATCATTAATATTTACAGTCTTCAAAAACATCTTTGTGAACAAGTTTTTGAAAAAAATAAAAAAGAATGATGATTTTTTAAGTTTATACTGGCATCATCCCAAAGTTTACCTCCAACAACAGAAACGCATCTCCTTTTGATTCCTTTTATGACTTTTTGTGCGGTAAATTTAAAACGTCTCTTAAATCGTACCGAGAATCCTGAGTTGAAAAGGAACTTTTGTAAGGAGTGTGGAAGCGATTTTGATTTTCCTCTGAACATTATCTGCATTATTTTGTAACAGAAAAAGTTATTGAGCTTCATTATGTTGAAGTTAAGAAATATCGGGACAATGTGCGCAGAATTATCAACTCTTTTGTTTTTGGCAGAAGTTCAATTGAATTATAATTGTTTTGTGAGTCGATCCCAACAACTTCACACAATTGGTTCCATCATATTGTATCAGAGCATACACTTTGGTTTTGTATTCTGGCATATTATTTATAGCAAAAAAAAAAATCACCTTTCAGTGGCGGCTGGTGATAAAAATTTTAAGGGGGGCGCAGATTTGGAGTGAGTGAAAATTAAAAAAAAAATACTTAAGACAAATCAAATTCGCAATAAAACCTTTATTATTGTTGCTCAGTACAATTCAGAAGCACTATTTAAAAAGAAATTTTGCCCTTCTTTCCTTCTGTGCTGCAAATTTTTCAATGACCCTCTGATTAAAGTCTGTTCTATCCGTCACCAGTCTCTTTTCCATCGACAGCATGGCAAGTGCATTAAGCCTGTCCTGGTTCATGGTGTTTCTGAGGAACGTTTTAATTCTTTTCAAGGTGGAGAAGCACCTTTCAGCCTCTGCTGTGGTCATGGGTGTGGTGATGAGTATCTTGAGCAGTGTGACAGTCTCAGAAAATACCTCTCCAAGGTTATTTTCCATAAACAAATGGAAAAAGGTCTAGAGCACCACAGCAGGCCTTGAACTCATCCTTGCTGTAGATGAGGCTGAGCTCTGTCTTCAGCTTGCTTCCACTCAGCACTAGATAGGCCTTCAAGGTGCTGCTGAGGGCATCTTCAGGAAATCTTGTGTGGTACTGTGTAAACCTGTCACCCTGCAGCAAAGTGGCACTGACAAGATGGTGAAGGAGAATGGATCCCTGGTGTGTCCAAATATGGTGTCACTGATCTACAGAGAGAGGCACACAAGTACAGTGTTAAACACATTTTAATATCACAAGTTAACATCAGTATTTATTGAAGAAAAAAAAGAAATCAAACAGCCATAGCTTAACCTGCCCCCACAAAATAAAGCTGTAATTTATGTCACCATTCTAAGAACAGACAAATCAGCTTACTTTTCTGATCTTCAGGAAGAATGGCAGCAAGATGCTCTTTCAGTGATGTGGAGATGGTCTCAGCTGTAGCTGACTGCATGGGGGATGAACTCAGAAAATCTTTCCTGCGGGTTGTTTTTTGGGTCAATGTAGCGCAGTACAAGCACAAGTTGTGATTGAGTGGCAATATCCATGGTTTCATCAGCCTGGATTGATAAAAAAAAATCGCTGTTCTGTACTTCTTTAATGATTTGCTCCTTAACAACAGAGAACATACAGTCCAACAACTCGTTTTGAACAGTTTTTGAGGTCACCTGAAACACCGTGGCATTTTCCAGGTGCTATTTCAACACCCCATCCAGAGAGGCAACAAAAATCCACCAAGCCACGAAAAATACCGGGATTGTCGGACGTCTCCCTCTCATCATGGGCTAATAAAGCTATCTCAAAGGCTCCACAAAATTTAACACAGTCTCTGAAATTCAACAGGTCTCGTACTCCCGCCGTTGTCCACAACTTATCGGTGCCAACAGTTTCAAAGAGTAAACATGGGAAGCAGTAAAGCGCATTACTTACGGAGCAGCCCGTCAACCAGCTCTGCTTGTAGCAAGAGCGCGAGAAGCCCCGGGTGTACGCTCGGCCGCGATCGCTAGCTTGCTGCTGTACTTTTATGTCGGGTTGGTCAGGTCCAAGCTCCCTTACCCTCTTGAGAACGGGTTATTCTGTAGTGAAATAACCGAGTTTTCCGCGGATCCATGTGAAGCTTCCATTTCCAAAACTGGTGGTAAATAAAAAAATAGGAGGAGGATGCGCGTGAACAAATCTGCTGCGATGACGTGTCGATATGATTGACAGCGCTCGTTGTCCAGTCACATGAGGAAAATAAACACCAGAATAATGCTTATTCGCTGCAGGGCGCACTTCTCTGCGCCCCGCAGTAAAAGTTGAGGCGGCCAATTAAAAAGACGCCTCAGGTCACGGGAAAAGCGAACGTAAGAGAAAACCCATAGACACTCATTTGGCCGGCGCCCCGTTGAACGTAACCTCTATATTCACAACGTATACTACTATAGAACGTACGTAATATATTTTAAACCTCTCTTTATTGAACGGGGACAGGTCTTGCTGACAGACTTTAACTGTGTAGTAAAAATAGAAGTTTTATTATTATTATTATTATTATTTTAATAATTTATTGACAAACTATGTTGCGTTTTAGTAGACTTTCTCTGATGAATTGTGGAGGGGGCGGCGCCCCAGCGCCCCCTATTGACAAACCGCCACTGTCACCTTTACTGCAACAGTTTGGACATGTTAATAAATTTCATGATTCATGAAGTGAAAATATTGATAAATATGTTTTTGTTCTCTAAGGTTCCCGCTGGGTGCCAATAGATCCCCAAGTTCCATGAAAATGTTATTGCTCGTCAGCATCAGTCTTTATTGAGTTCATGCCCCTCCACTTTCTTTCACTCTCTCTCTCTCTCTCTCTCTCTCTTCATGGTGAACTCACAGGGTTTTGTTTTTATTGCTCTTTCTTGGTTGGTCCTGGTCTCTGTGCAGATCTCCTGCTGTGCGTGTAAATCAACATCTTGTCGTGCACACCGGCTTACAGCCACCTGTGACTGAAGGACAAAAGAAAAGGAAGCTGGTGGAGTGAGAATAAATAGGAAAAGGGTTAGTGAGAGTGAAAAAACATTTACACAATCTGTTTTTGACAAGTGAGACTTTTACTGCCTTACTCATTGAGAAACGTGTTTAAAGTGAGCAAGAGGGAAAATCTTTTCCTATTTCATGCTGTTCACTCATTGTGACTCATCAGTGACAATAACAGGACTCAGAGACACCTTTGGTTGGGAAGATGTACTGACAAACACACATGTTTAAACTAGTCTGCAGTGTCACTAACAGCTGCTGTCCCACCACACTTAAAAGAAAGAAGGTGACAGAAACTCAAGGCTGGGAGGCTGGTACAGAAGTGTTTCGTTGAAGAGGTAGCTCTCTAAAGTTAACAAGGCAAGTGACTTTAGCAAAATGGACAAAATCACTGAAAGAGCAGTGATTCAGTATTTGCGTAAGAAAGGTCTAGAACTTAAGGATATCCATACTGATATGGCAGCAACACTAGGGAATGATGCTCCTTCATGCGCTACAGTGAAAAGGTGGGTGGTGGAATTTAAGCCTGGCAGGCAGAGCCTTGGGGATGACGCCCGTCCTGGAAAGCCTGTCACTGCTGCAACCCCAGAAATGGTCAATAAAGTCCATGATGTTGTTCTGGCTGAAGGGACAAACAATCAACGGCACATATTATGCATCACTTCTTAAGCAGTTAAGAGAAAATATTAAACTCAAGTGCCACAGAAAACTCAGTAAAGGTGTGTTGTTCCACCAGGACAATGCTCCTGTTCACAAGTCTGTCATCAGCATGGCTGCCATTAATGATTGTGGCTTTGAATTGATTGAGCATCAGCCTTAGTCGCCTGATTTCGCTCCATCAGACTTTCATCTGTTTCCAAAATTGAAAAAGGCCATTTCTGGTACCCACTTTGGGTCAGATGATGACGTTATATATGCAGTGGAGGACTTTCTGAACGGTCAAGAAAAGGGCTTCTTTAAAACTGGCACTGAGGCCCTTAAACATCACTGGCAAAAGTGTAGAGAAAAATAATCCAATAAGTCCGCCAAAAGTCAAACCCTTAAATATACATATTTACCCTTAATGATATCAAATGATAACTTTCACAACACTGAACAGGAGAAAGTCCTTGTTTTCACCTTTTTTTTAGCTGTGCTTCCTAATTTATTCAGTGGCAGCACAATAAACACAGTGGGGGTGCAGATTCAGCGAGCTTCTGGAAAGAAAATTCAACGTCATCTGCCAAAGAAGTTGGATCTGGCTGAATCTGAGCTTCGGTGGCCCACAAAATACACAAAAGCAACGATCCCTGATGGATCACTTCAATTATATAAGAACACCATCATTTTATTTCTACCTCAATGAAGTGATAACTTTCCAGTGTTGTGAAATGCTGTCTGGAAGTATTTTGAATTGCTGTGGAGGGATTGGAGAACCAATAAACCTCAAACTTATGAGTCTGTTCCTCACTCTGGAATTTCTGGATTGCATTTCACGTCTCCCAGAAGAAACACACCGTGATTTTTAAGCAGTGCTATTAAGTAATGAACGCTTGCTCCGAGCCCAAAATGAGCTGTTTGCGAGGGATCCATGATTTTGTCGTTGCTTGGACACACCCGTCTAAAGCTCCCCATCCTGTACCGCCACCTTCATACCACGCAGTCGTCATTTTGGAGCAGGTCCAGTTACCAAACATTTCCTTCCAAAGCAGTAATAATAAATAGTGAGGCAGGGCAGGTCAGATTATGGACAGCAGTGTGTATTTTCATACAGCTGAAGACAAGGGCTGCATATTGAAGCTGTAATGCCTCACAGATGGTTCCACTCACTTTAGTCAGCTCCAGGATTTAGCCTCGCTCAATCCTGGCTATTTGATATGCTGAAGCCTAACCAGACCTCTTATATGACTCTGTACAAGGAGAAACACAGTACAGGAACTCATAAGGGATTTAGCATCTCAGATAATGATCTGCATGTTTATAGGCTACAAAATGCAATAAAAACCTGTCACTGATTCAGCTTGTTGGAGAAAACAGAAATTATTCACACTTGCCCCTCCCGGTTCTCCTTGAAGGTCCTGTGTGGAACATTTGGTTTGTGTTGATTCTGACACCCCTCATATTTCTGCTGATTTGTGTTTTTTTCACTAACAATCTCACCTACCCCCTCCCAGTGGTTTGAGACATTTAAATCAACTCTATAAACATGCTCAATCGTTACGCAGAAAGTCTGTTTGGTTCTTAAAGGTCATGAAGAAGCATCAAAACAAATTTTAATTTGTTTCCTAAACATCCCAAAAATCATCACAGGAGCTTTGAAAGGTAAAATAGGGCAAATCAAGTACTGTAAACAGAAAAGTATTTATATCTTCAGAAAAGGGTCACTCGTCTTGACTCAAAGTCTGTGTTCCAGCACACAGTAAACATCGACACTTAACATTTTTGGCCTGAAATGGATTTTTTAGTCATGAAAACAACAAAAAAGTTGTATTACGTTGCAAACTACTTTAAAGTAGTTATTTGAGCTACCTGTAGTACGTTTCTTGTGTAAAGTTGATCTCAATAAGTTAGATTGGCAAAACCTAAAGTGTGTCCCAGCAAAATTCAGTATGAAATATATATAAATGCATTTACGTATTTTGTCATAAATCATGAAATATTTCATCCTGAATTTTGCTGGGTCACTCATTAATATGGCGTGAGTACACCATGAGAGCGGTGGAGTGCGTTGTGAGTGCGTTGTGAGTGTCGTGGAGTGAGAGCATCCTGAGTACAGCGTGGGTGGGTGTGACAAACCCACATCAGGCTGCTCTGTGGTGGAGTGCGGCGTGAGAGCAGAGTGGAAGCGGCGTGAGCATTGCGTGAATGACCACTAAGTTTTTGTGAGTGGTCAAAAGGACAAGAAAAACGCTATATAAGTACTGATCCATTTACCATTAAAGGTTAGTGTAGCTTTAGTTTCTTAGTTAATTAAGGCATGATCATTGCCAATATGCTAACAGCACTGAACATTAGTTACTTTGCAAGTTTAAGACTCAAAATTTGAAGTTTTTATACATGTGAAAGGTACAATTTAAGAAACCAACAACGACAACAAAACTTTGTGGAATTCTTTGTATGTGAAATTTTAAACTTGAAGTTACATTGTTGGTTCACATGTAAAAATTTCAGGTGGCCTTTAAGCTCGAAAACCCAGTGCAAGCATAGACTGTATAAAATATGAACGTCGTCTCCGCGACGTCACCCGTCTGTTCCTGATACAGTGAAAAGAAGCCAATCATTGGACAGGGCCATCTTGGATATGATGCAGACTTTGAGCTTCCGTTCCAACAGCTATAGGGCGCCAGTCAGTCACATGAACTGAGTTGAGCCTCTAATTGGACGAACCCATAATCCTAATATCGTTTTATACGCCGAGTTAGAAAAAAATTCACTTTGTGTCACAGTGTGTTCTGAAAGCAAAATTAGCATTTAAGACCCAAGCTGTGTTTTGAACCAGGCTGTAAATATGCTTTTTAATGCAGTAAAAATCAGATTTTTTTGGCTTGATGTGTACGTGACTTCCGGTCTTTCTGCAGCCAGCCTCTAGCGGATTCTCCATGAACAGCAACTTTTAGCACTTCTGCATAGGCTTCATTTTTCTCTACTGGATGTTGCCTTGAAATTTTGAGTTAATGCAACTTTTTCATTTTTACATTCCAAAACGATTTTCTTTCCAGGCTAACTGTTGATATGTAACGGTCTCAGAGAAAGAAAACCATCCAGAATAAACATCCTCTCTTTCCATGAATTTGACGTGTACTCTTTTGCCCTTGTAAAACTGACAGCTGTTTTGAAATGAGACAAATAAATAAAGCTAATCTCTGTACAAGGGAACCAAAGATGTAGATATACTGCATATACAATAACAGTCAAATAATTCTGTATATTAAACTATCTCGAGCTGTATAGTGCAGAAATATTTACAACCTTGTTTTCCGAATGACCCAGGTTTATGAACCCTGCCGCTACTCTGTTGTAATCTTCACTATCTGATGTTCTCAAGCTTGGCAACCTTCGATAATGTCTATGTAGACATTCTTGGAGTTGATACTTTATACAGCAATTCGTCAGGGATTTACCGTGTCAGATAATAATCTGCATGCTACTCAGGAGAACTCCCTGGTCTGGGCTGTTGGGATCAAATCATTACTTAGCTTGATGTATTTACAGCTCACTCTGCTGCTACTGAATGTTGATTTAAATAAAATGAATTTGAATGCTGGTTTGAAAAGCGTTTTTTTTTTGTGTGTGTGTGTGTGTATTGGTGTGAACTGTAAACTTTTTGTTTTATCTTGTTTTTAATGTGTAAACTGTGGCTGAGAAGGGTCAGTGATGTGGTAAGATGATCAATCGCTGATGAACGAAGATGTTAGCACTACGTTGTGGCGATCAAGTTTTCCCAGACAACA
Source organism: Labroides dimidiatus (assembly GCA_030710495.1). NCBI lineage: Eukaryota > Metazoa > Chordata > Actinopteri > Labriformes > Labridae > Labroides > Labroides dimidiatus. The sequence goes on along the minus strand of CM061147.1, from coordinate 29,594,095 downwards.
AAAGACATTAATTCAGCATTGTATTTTGGTCAGATTGGTTATTTCTGGTTGAGGTCAAAAAATCTATGTTGAATCAATGTTTAATTACAGTTACCATTTCAACATTTAAAAAACTGTTGTTGAATCAATGTAGCATAGATCAGTGTTTCTCAAATTGTGGTCCACCAGTGCCTCCTAGTGGTCCACCTTGACAGTGAGTATTTTATACATTTTTATATATGAATTTTTTTTCCTTGAACTCAACCCCAAAGAAAATGATCAAGCTAACGTTACTCCATTAACAAGCCTTCAGCCTACATCATGTATCGATGGCTTAAGGCTCTGTTTATACGACAACGCTTTACAGCGTTTAATCGAAAAAGCAAAAAATGCAGGATAAAAAAATCTGCGTTCACACGGAAACGCTGAAGGACTCAAAATGCTGTAGTATGTATACAAGGCCTGTAGGTGGCATATAACAGTAGAGTTTTTTGTAGTCTGCCGCCAAAGAAGAGGCGGGCTGATCATCTGGTGTATGTATTAAATCTGTCTTATCTGAGTGCAGAAGTGGAGCAACAGATGCACATTTTGTTGAAAGGCAGTCGGCAGATTCAGCAGCAAAAGCACAACCTGGTAAGTCCGCCATTTAACAGTTATTGTTGTTGTCCGGTTCACAAAAGTTCCCACAATGAAAGTGGAATGCGCAAGCGCAAAACGGTGCGTGACGTCAGCGTTTTCACTGAAAACTGGTGCTTGCTGTTTCTACGGCCATGGAGGCTGCAGCGATTCAGGAAAATTCCACTCTGAAGGGCGTTTAAAAAAAGTTGTGTTTTGGGTCGGCTGAAACGACATTTCCTTATAAACAAACTTTTGCGTTTCATCCTTAAACCCCTGTCGTATAAACTGGGCTTAAGACAGAGACAGTAAAAATAAAATCAAATGGGGAAGAGAAAACCTCCAGCACTGGCCAGAACAAGGTGCAGCACCAAAATGATTCAGCTGCTGTGAGCATTGTGGACACTGGAAGTTAACGTTAGCGCCAGTAGTAGTAGCCAGTGCACGTATGATGCCAGTTTAAATTGCATCCATTGGCTATCTGGGCTGTTGTTCCGGGGCTATTTAGCTCGGTGGTCCATGAGGTTTTTTTCTGGGGGAGAAAAACTTGTATAGATAATATAGTGTGTGGGGGGCGGGGTTCCTAAAGATGACTGCCAGGGATCCACATCTGAATCTCCAATAGCATGAAATAAGATACTGTAACATGAGAATCAGAAACGAGGTGTAACTTCTTAACGGAAGACTCTTTGTCTGAGAGTATGATCACAGATAACAGACGTTATTCCTCCTTGAGTAGGTCCAGACATCTTTCCCCCCTTTTTTTTTAATGAAGTGTCCGGTCACATCTGTTTCTCTCTTCACTTCTGCATTACCATGGTGCAGGTTGTTAAAGGGCATCTGCAGCGTCTCTGTTCCTGCGCAGTGCTCTTTACAGTGGAGGTCACAGAGGTGTCATGTGTTTGAACACTTGCACGAACCGTGCAAAGTCTGTGAAGGTCTATAAGTGTATATAACCTCGCACACAGATAGGTCCTCATATTCCATTGAATAAACCACGCCATTGATTTACTCAGTCACATCTGCTGAATTAACAAAAGTGTATGTTTCCAAGTCGGGCTTTTATGGTTTTTAAATGAAAAACTGGACTTATAATTTGGAGGGCTAACAGCGTCCCATTGAGGCTGTTAAGTTTCATTTCAAGCCTTGTAAATAGCACTTAGTTCACACAGCTATTCTGTAGTTCAGCCAACAACCACACTGGAGCCTTGAATAACTGTTGTTTACCAAGTTAACTGACAGTATGCTAATCTGTACAGACACATAATTATCTCTGAAGACTTCTTTCTGTCTCTTGGCTCTACTGTTCCTTGAATTTCATTAGACCCAAAACTCTCTGGCCGGCCTGATTGTCTTGTCATTTGCACTAAATGATTTAAATGAGATTTTGCTGATGGAATGGGTCAGACCTCAGTTCAACTATTCATCATGAACTTAACTCTATTATAATAACTCGCATAAGAGACAAATTATTCATCCCTGTTGTTTTATGTAATGCGATTAGATTAGGCTCAGTCTCCTTGGCTCTGTCCTCGCAGGAAGACAGCCAGGAGAGACAGCAGAGCTGTGAGAACAGAGGGGCTTTGTCGAGGTAACACACAAACACACACACGCTCATGTGCATCCATGTGCACATACACACACACACACACTCCCCAGCACTGCGGCGACAGGCAGTCCCACTCCGTTAGGGGTAAAAACAGAAATTAAACGCTGCGTGCTTGTGGTTTTTAATTTAGCGTGCTGACAGCCGTCCAATAGTCCTGTGGTGACACAGGATAACTTTACGACCCTGGTGAGCACAGCCTGGGACAGGGACCAGGACAGACACCCACTTCTTTTCCCTCTGCACAAACACTCACACAAACGTCATTAAAAATTGGATCTCGAAAACCTGAATTATGACGGCAGATGTTCACCACTTGATCAGTCATCCCAAACACTTATTTAGGGAACATAATGAAGCTATTGATCATGCAGTGAACACACTTCTGTGGCAAAATAATGGTAATATTGTCAAAAATAAACATTTGAACAGTTACTCATGAGCAGTATGCCAAGCTTCCATTGGCTGCTGTGTTCTCTTCAGGCCTTTAATGCCTTTATTACAACCACACACACTCATCTAGCAAACATTGGTAGCACAAGTGCTTCATGTGTGTCGTTTCCTTTTTTTGTGTTGACAGCATCATATTTGAAATGCCTCCATCATGAAAACTCTGAATTTAAAAAGTAATATCTGGTTAAGAAAGCAGCACTTGGATCAGGTTTCCATAGACCCATTACTTGGTGTTGATGGATGAAAAGAGATATATATGACCGTGTCTTTGCTTTGGTGAAAGCTTGTGGCTCAGTGTCTTCACTATTGGCAGTCTCAACCTGGATCTCAGCTGACAATATTGACATACTGTCAATACACAATCATTACCAACCAGCTGTGCTTGGTTTGACCTTGTGCTAAAGTAAAGAAAGAAGTGTTGCAGTCGAATCAAAAACCTTGGATCCCAGTTGTATTGTGAGCAGTGTTTGAGAGTAATGCAGTACTAGTAATGCATTACAGTAATAATATTACTTTTACTCACACAAAAAATAACTTGTTACTCCCTTACTGTTGTTATGATCCCTCTAATGATTTAAAATACAACAATCCGCTGATTAATTTCATCACCTATGTCAGCTAAGCAGCAAGGTAGATCGCAGTTTTTCTGCTTTCCTCTGCCGTGGCACTGCCATGGGTAGTTTAGTTTTTCTGTCCGATTGGCTTGTTTTTTTTAATTGTTGTCATACATACCTGGCAACATTGGCTACCCTGAAAAATGAAGCGGTACATGTTTACATTCAGCGACTGCAAATATGCCCATCACTTTAGTTTTGTTGAGGGAAAGATGACAGCAGCTTGGTTGTCAGGTTTAAATGGTGTCCTGGCACTAGGTCTCTTTCAGGTTAGATCAACTTAGACTGGACTTCAAAAATTGTCTCTTGTCCTTAGTTGAACCAGATGTGTATTTCACATAGACTGTATAATTAATGCATGTAGTCACCCGTCTGTTTCTGAAACAGATTTTTGAAGCAAAACAGCCGGCACGGCCATATTGGAAATGAGGTCGGGGTTTGAGTCTCCACAGTAACAGCCATAGGGTGCCCAGCAGTAATGTGAGCTGAGCTGTGCCTCTGATTGGATGAACTGGCGATCTTAATATTGCCTAAACTGCCGAGTTGAAAAAAAATTCACCTCCCTGCACAGTGTGTGTCGTTGGCAAAATTAGCGATTCAGACGGGAGACTTTTTTGTAAATATGCTTATTTTGGCCGTGAAAACTGCTTTTTTTTGGCTTGGTGTGTTTGTGAGTTCCGGCACTTCCACATTGTAATCAGTAGTGTAATATATTACTGTTGGCAGCATGCAATAAATAATATTACTTTTAAAAAGAGAAACAAGTAATAAGTAATATGTTATATTTATTTAGTAACAGGCCCAACGCTGATTATGAGTCACTGGTGTTTTAGTTGAGTCAAGCCCGATTTACCAAAGGAGATTGGGGGTCGAGGCTAAGAACCCTTGACCAGGAGGTTAATGAGGACAACTGCTGCTTTGATCCAGATTCTGACTCATTCTGTCAGCCAGTCTGGAGATAAAAATTATCAACAATAACAATAATACATTTATTTTGTGTAGTGCTTTTCAAAGTTCTCAGACACTTCACAGATTGCAGAACAGACATGTTAAAAACAAAACACAACAAAACAATGAATTGAGCATCAACAGTTAAAAGCAATAGGTTATGACCTGTGATTTGAAAGTTGTAAGGTCAGTGCAGTCGGATGTGTTGGGGTAGGGAGTTCCAGAGGGAGGGTGCAGCAATGGTGAATGCTCTTTCACCCAAGGTTCAGTGCCTCTGGTCCTGTGCAGTGGGAAAAGGAGGTTGCCGTCAGAGAAGCAAAGACTACAGGGTGGGATATGGGGGTGAAGCAGGTCAGTAAGATAGTGAGGGGCCAGGTTATGGAGGGCTTTGAATGTCAGCAGACAGACTTTGAACTGGATTTGATGGAGAACAGGGAGCCAGTGGAGGTTTTGAAGGATGGGGGTGATGTGATCACTGGAGGGAGACTGGGTGAATAGACAGGTGGCTGAATTCTGAATGTACTGGAGTTTGTTGAGGACTTTGATGATGAACCATACAAGATGCTTTTGCAGTGGTCGATTCTGGATGAAATAAAGACATGTATGAAGGTTTCATCGGCAGAGAAGGAGAGTAGTGGGCGGATACGGGCTGTTTTTGGGATGGAAGGAGGCGGTTTTGGTGATGTGAGTGACACGTTGTTCAAAGGTGAGGTTGGTGTCCAGAATTACACTTTGATTGCAGATGTAGGTTGATGGAGTCAGGGTGGTATTTCAGGGAGAATTTCTGAGTGGCTGTTGTGAGGGGATTTTGGGCCAATTATTAAAATGTTTGATTTATCACAGTTTATCAAGTTTTTTTTGCATCCAGATTTTTATAACTGAAGCAGTCGGTCAATACAGACAGGGTTGAGGAAGTGATGGATTTGGTGAAGATGTGAATTAATGAAGTCACAGGGCTGTGTTCTGGTCTCTCTCTGATTTTGGAGAAATGTTAATTTATTCTGCTCCAGTGGCATCACTGTGAGTTTCAAAAACTTAGTCTGTTTGACATCTTGGAACCAGTGGTTGAGTTTCTTTTGAGGCTGACGCTGAGACTCAGCAGCTTGCTGACAGGGACTGATCAGCAGTCCAAGTAACTTTAGCATCCCACTTCCTTTTCTAGGCACATTCTGGATACTGAATATTCACATACTGTAGAAATCCCTGAATCTGTAAACTGCACAAAACAGTCCATTCTAAAAATGGGAGATCTTCACAAGATCTTCATCAGACTAAATGACACGATGAGGTCATCACATAAGGATCTCCTAACTGGTTCATGACATGTTGGAGGCATGGGCCTTAAACACCAAGGTCTGTCCATAGCTTCGCTCTAACAGGCTTCCAGAGGTCAGGCAACTTGGAGGGAAGGAAGCTCATAGAGCGAGGAGCCTTGACCCTTTCACTACAGATGCAGTCACCAGCTACCGAAAATGACCTACAGTTTTCTAAACACCATGACTCTTCGACCGTTTAACGTTTATTGACTTAATTCCAGTGGATTCTAAAAACTGAGAAGCGTGGCTTTGTGCCGATGTATGGCATGTTATAGTAGAGGCAGTGGAGCCTGCTCAGTGCAAAGCAGCAGGGTGAGAGAGGGGATCAGAGTGAGAGACAGGGGATGAGAGAGAGTGCAAACTGAGTGTTTTAGCAATGTTTAGAGGTGTCCTCTTTGTCGTTGTATTTTTGATGTTGAAAAGAACAGTATTGTTGTTTTTTTCCATGAGTTTCGGTTTTGTTTTAATGTGTCAAGCATAAACCAAGCTTTAAAGAGACATCAGCTCAACCATATCTGTGTGTTTCTGATAAAGAATGATTTGTTTGTTTTTTAAATCATAAAAAAAAATTAAGCCTAAAAAACCCAAAACAAAATAAAGGAAAAAAAGAAAAAAAAAGAGGCTTTTTGGTTGTGAGGCTGTCCCTCTCTTCTTGACATTTCTTTTTCTCTTTCCTTGACACAAGTACTACGATAAATACAACAATTAAGACATTACACACTATTTTTTACATTACCAAAGTTTGTAAAAAAAAAAAAAAAGAAAAAGAAAAAAAACTGGTAAGGTGAGAAACTTCCAGAGTTGTAAATTCATCTCTCATTGTACAAAAATCCATTGTGCAACATTTTCCCTTTTTAAGCCTTTAAACAAAGGGGTGTATTTTTAAACCTGAGTTTTTTTTTCTTTTGCTGTTTTTGGCATGAACATACCTGAATCTATTATAGCCAATGATATGTGATATACGCTGGATGGATTCAGTGACAGACAAACACACACTAGTGCACACAAATGCAAGAAAATAGTGCATGTACGCAGAATGAATTACGATGCACAGTGTGGTCTGTATGTTTTGCTTTATGGCTTTAACCAAAGAATATAAATATAAGGATGTATGAATGAAGGGGTTAATTCAGCAGAGTTGGCCCTGTCATGTATGCGTGTTATTGTGAAAGTGCTTACTCTGTAGGTGCTTGATATGTGGCTTTTCCATTGCCGCAGAATGGTGACAGTGTGTGCTGATGGAAACCATGCGCAATGCCGAGACTGTGTGGTTCATTTGTTTGTGTGTGTTTTCATGGAAGCGTACGCAAAGTGGACGTGGTCTTCACTTGACGGACATATCAGTGACACGACTTCATTTAACATAACGAACTGTGTCTCCAAATCTGCACTCGTTCATGTACGTATGTGTGTGTGTTTGCTAAATAAGAGAACACACTACATGAGTCTACTGATGTCATATGTTGGACAGTTGTAGAGGAAAGATTTGCTGCTGTGCTGGAATATTCTGAATGGTTACCAGGCACGCTGTTCCTCTGCGAACAGCACATTGGAGAGCTGTAAATCATCGTCTTTTGGGAACCATAAGCTGCAAATAATGTGGTTTTTTTTTAATGTGTTTGTGGCAAATGGAAAGCAGAGTCAATGACACGTCTCTATGAGTGAGTCACGGATGAGTCCTCGGTTTCTGTTGGAAGGATCTCGGTGGTGTGATGTTTGTAAGTATCACATCCTTTTTCCTTGGGGAGATGTTCACATCTGTGAGTCCCTGCCTTCACGCCTTACTGGTTCTGTATACCCGCCTCTCCTTACCTTTTATACACTCTTTACTCAATAACCTCCTGCTCCCAGGTCCCTGGTTACCTGCGGGCAGGCGGGCATGCCCGGCGCCAACTCCTCTGGGAGCAGCTGATGTCACTGCTCTGCTCCCAGGTGACACTGTGAGACACAGCAACACTTTCACATCCATATTTTTCACATCAGACCTGTTACCAGGAAGGATCTATATGCACACAAGCACACCTGTGTTTATGTTGAAAAACAGAGGGCGAGAGAGATGGAGGAAGCTAGAGGGAGAGAGAGGGAGGGATGCTAATGATGAGTAGTTGGCAGATGGTGGAGTGATGCAGCTAGGACGGATATTACTGCTCACTTAAACTCATCCGCTGTTGCTCCAGCCCCCAACGCCACTACAAGACTGGACTCGATCCACGCCTCTCGCTCTATCTTACACCTCAAGGCTCCAGCTCTCATTTACACTAACGTTCAAACGCACAGGACTCTTAAAAAACACCAGTCTGGATTATGATTGTAAGTGTGCACCTTTTCTTACAGCGTTATTACAAGAGATCTGATGTGACTATCCAGGTTACAGGTGTTTGCCGTTGTTAGTCAGTCATACACAGAGCTATTGTCTTGTCATGGCTCATAAAATGCTGTCAGGGTGAGAAGTTAAGTGATTGCATCTTTTGTCATTGCAATAAAATGACTCATTATATCAGTTGGCTGGATGTCATCTCATAAAAAACCTGTTTCTTTATAAGCTCATGTGCGTGTTAGTGTTTTGACATGACATCACTGTAGTAACAAGGAGAACAACTCTGTTTGTGCTTGATTGTGATTAACGACAGCAGCGCTGTTTGAAGAATTATGAAGCGCTCAGTGTTCAGTAACAGACTTCAGGCTTTTATGGAGTCTTTAGAGTCTCACATCAGCGTATTATTCTGGAGCTTGAGGGAGAGTTTTAGTGTGGGAAAAATAATGACAGCTCTTGTGTTTCATGCCCGAGGAAATCAAAATAATACTTTTGTTTTGATTATCATTGTTTTGAAGGTTTCTGGGGGAAGTGTTTCAAATGAGCCGTTTTTATTTCAGCATCATAAGTTTATCAGATTTCATATGATGATAGTTAAAGATCATGATGGTTAACAAAAATGTAAAGTATCTCGCTGATATCTGAGGGCAGGGTGTGATTGGTTGGAGTAATGGCGGTTTTTACCAAAGACTGCATATAGAATGGACAGTGTGGCTCAGCCTTTGAGTCTGCTCAGTAGAGAATCTGAGTGTAGCCGGGTGACAAAAAAAAAAAAAAAAAAAAAGAACTACGCAAGAACAGCAGCTGTCAATCATCGTGAAATGTGACTAAAACTCTGTTTTTAACCTCCAATAACAAACAAAAATAAACTTTTCAGAAAAAAAGAGGACTTGAACACAACACAGCCCAATAATGACTTATTATCACCACAGCACATGGAACTGAAACATTTCTACAAAGTGCATTTATTTTTTAAAATTTAATTAGGCCAACTCTCACATCACAGAAAATTAAATGTTTCATGTCTTTTTAGTTTGCATTAACCCTTTAAAGCCTGACCCATCAAAAAATAGCCAGAAAATTCTAAATTCTTGGAACTGAGATGTTTATTGACCCCTTTAACAAAATCAACAAAATATATTTCTATATAATCTTGTTACTGATGTATTTTTTTGTATCATATTTGAAATTTTTTTGAAATACAATTGTAGTAAATTGTACATTCATTCAATGCAGAAGATTTTTAAAAATGAGTTACAATTTAGATGCTGTTCTTACCACTTCTCGAAAATCAGAGATGTTTAAATTAGTGGTGGGACTTTGTCGCGTTAATTCGATAGTTAACGGGGGGAGGAATTAACAGCGTCAAAACAAATGACACATTTTATTTTATAGTCTATATCACACAGAACGGTTCTCAGTGCACGAGTTTCTGGCAGAATTATAGCGACGCACTGAGTGTTGGATAACACTGTTGACAGCGCCTTGTTTAGCTCGGTGGATGGAAAATTTACTTTTAAAAAACAGTAGGATGGAAGCCTGAATTCACAGTGCCGCGGTCCGTCAGCGGCGCGGTCCGTCAGTGCCGCGGTCCGTACTTAGAGCAGCTGGATACACAAGATCACAGGAGAACCACATGTTCCTGCAGGAATCACACCCATGACAACTACTTTCATGATATTTAGTATGTTGGTGTCCTTATATAAAGGATGTGTTGTATCGTATATAATTATCTGGTTTTCCGCCTCCAATATAAACTTTTCCTCGTCCATGGTGTCAGATTTCCTCTGGGTCTGACCCGCTGATGACTGCTGGCCCTGTGCCAGTGTCTTAGTTTTAATATACGAGGATAATTTTACGATCGACAGGTTGAACATGGTGCTTTATTTTGAAAAGACTCTGATCGTGTTTCGTGTCTGTTTTCCTGTTCGGTACGATCTGCTCTGCGGAGATTGACGCGTTTTCAAAAAAACATCTTTTGAGCAAAATAAACAGGATTTTGTAGTTTAAACTTCTGTATGTGACTATTCAATGATTTAGTCTTCTACCAAAATCTGTTTGAAAAGTGTTGCTTCTGATGTTGAATATCGATGTGATTAAAATGCGATTAATTACGATTAATTAATTACAAATGGCATAATTAATTCGATTAATTTTTTTAATCAAGTCCCACCACTAATTTAAATCAAAATACTCAACATGTTGATGAGATAGAGGTCTCTGAAACTCATGTATCAAATATGATATATTTGGCAATAAAAGGTTAAAGATGAATCTTCAACTGTTCGACCGATAAGGTATAAAAAGACTTGGGCCATTTGATTGCCCGTTTTTTCATCCCCTCCACTGTTTTGTTGACAAATCACACCTTTCATTTGGTAGGGGGTGTCACCGTCCCTACAGAAACACGTGCAAATTGTGCAGAAATCCACAGTAGTCACCTGTCACATCTGCATTTCTTTACACACTGGTCTTTACAGTCTCTAATGAAAACAATTTGTTCAGGGATGTGTTCTCTAAGTCGAACGCTGAAAGGCGCGAAAGCTTATTTGCTGCTGTGCTGACCGTGGGGACTTGTTAGAGGTGCTGACAGTGGAACATGCTGGTCTGAACATTGTAACACGTGCACACACGCACAGTTGCAGCAACCATTAGGGTGTGATAGATAGTTCACAGCTGTCCTGTCTCAGGAGAGAGAACGGAAGAACAGAGTAAAGGCCACTCCCTGTTCAGTACAAACTCACAGAAAATCAGAAGAGAATGAAAAGTGAAACTTGGATGAGTCATATGCTTCGATTCCAACAAGCAAGGCATTATATTTATCAAACAGAGCCAGTTTATCAGTGTCTGGGCTGCTGCAGACTTTCACTCTTCTTACAGAGAACACAAAGTCTCTGTTGGGGCGTTTCATATTTGGGCCAGCTGGAACTGAAAATGTATTGTCTCCTGACATTTAAGTCTAATATTTCTTCTCGCATGATCAGCTGCTGCAAGGGCAGAGCTATGCGCATGGATTTTGTTTCTTCGGGCAAATTTCAACAGAGCACTTCTGATTAAGTGAGGCTGACTGTTACCACATGGTTGGAAGGTCAAGAGAGGTTAGCATAATTCATCTGCTACTGCTCAGCCAGAGCCTGTAAAAGTTAAACCGTTTCTAAGAAACAGGAAAGGCGGCACAGTGTTTGAATATGAAATATTTAAAAAGCAAATAAAGAAAGTCAAAACAGCGTTTGTTTTCATATGCTTAGAAAGAACAGGGGAAATTGGGTTACGTAACTTATGCTGTGCTGAAAAATTTCTCTAATCTCGCTGTGAAATTGCAGAGAAGTTTGAAGAGCTTAGCGTTGAAGTACAAAACTTCTTGAGCATACGATGTACTTTTTCTGCTAGCTGTATCCCGCCTAAAACGACATGTAAGTTTCCGAGCTATTCACTGTCATCACACAGGGTGGCAAAAAGCAGTAACTCCTGCTACTTTCTCTCATAACACCCTCTAAAGGGTTGGCGAGCACGGGGCTAATTGAGCTTCAACGTGGAGCAAAAAGAAATGTGCTACTAGTTTACCTCTACCGCAGTCTGTTGCTGGCAAATCTTAGGTGTCATTATGGTTTCATTATGAAACAGACATTCCTTTTGAATGTTTGCCCGAAGTTGAGAATTCCTGTCACCAGAGACTGTTTGTTAAGGATCCTGAAAATCTGGATCGTTTCAAAAAGATGGACAGAGGAATGTCTGAGGAAAGCGTTCAGGTTTTACCTGTTAAACTAAGATCTATGAAAGATGTCTTTGTTTGAAACAATGTCCTAAATAATTTCCAGAGATGGAAAAATGGAAGCATGTCAGGACAAAGAGCTGCATTCGTCTTCTGATTACTCTGGATTGGAGAAAATGAGTTGAGCTTAAAAAATGGATGGTATTTATAAGGATGCAAAGGACTTGCATTTCAGTGAATGCCCCATTGTTTTGGTAATTGTGACAAAAAAAATCTCTTACATAATTCAAAAAGTGTTTTTTTTTTTTTTTATAAAGGAAATGGACTGAAGATTTCCACTCACCAGTCAGAAAGCTCTGAACTTGTTTTTCTTTATTTTGTGGCTCCTTGTGCTCACTTTGTGACGTTTTAACTTAAATCCAGATTTGTTATCTGCCACTGTAAAACAATCCCATCAGATTTCTTAGAGTAATTCCCAGTTAGTGGATCTGCTTTGGAATTTTTTACTGCACCCTTTTACCCGGATAAGAAAAAGTCAAGTTTATTAGAAAGATATTTTAACACCCCTTTATCACACCCCTGATTCACACATACTCCATGAGCGCCGCGATTTTCCGAGCGCGCAAATTCACTCTGGCTCCGTCTCTGGAGCGGAGCGCAGCTCAGCATACTCCATAGCAGCTGGATACACAAGATCACAGGAGAACCACGTGTTCCTGAAGGAATCACACCCATGACAACTACTTTCATGATAATTAATTAGTATGTTAAACTCACCTGACCCTCCAAGAACTTCAGCAATTCAGTCTTTCCCTTTTAGTTTCTTTTGGTGTCCTTACATAAAGGATGTGCTGTGTTGTATATAATTATAAGGTTTCTACTTCCAAGATAAACTTTTCCTCGTCCATGGCATCCATGGCATTCATGGCGTCCGATTTCCTCTGGGTCTGACCTACTGATGACTGCTGGCCCTGTGCCAGTGACGTAGTTTTGAAAAGACCAAAAACTCTGATTGTTTTTCGTGTCTGTTTTCCTGTTTGGTACGATCTGCTCTGCGGAGATTGACGCGTCTCTGCAGCGTACTCCAGCACAAAAAGACTTGTGGTAGCACGCGTTGGAGACGGACCACAGCGCAGGCTGTGTGAATGCACTGATTGACTAGAGTAGCAGCAAATTACAGCGTAGTGCACAGTGCTGACGGACCGCTGGGCTCACGCTGTATGCGTGAATCAGGGGTCAGATGGAGGAGTGTTTGCCATTTTTTTCTCTCACGGCTTCTGTCCCAGTTTCAATAAAAACAGCGGTTGTTGATCAGGCTTGATGTGCCAAGACAGTTGACATGGTCATTAGTCTGCTTGGTCCCAGCTTGCATGAGGTTCTACCACTAGTCTCAAGACAACAGGTGATTGGTGGGATTGGGTAGTCCACTCCAAACACATCAGAACCTAAACACAAGAAGATTAGCAGCTTTTACAGGTAAAATACACATGCTACTGGAACAATGATCAGGGATCAAAGGATTTTCTGTGATCAATCTTTAGAAAGGTTGATAGTGGTGCTTGCTGTGTACCACTTCTTCCAAAGATGAGTATCTTCACTTGGTGTTTTAGTAAGTTAGTTTGTATTGGATTCAAAACACCACTCTGATAGCTGAATATGACATGAGACCACACATTGTTTATCGCTTCCTGATGAAATATTGAACAAAACGCATCAATATCCACAAAAATGACAGAAACCAACAAGGCTGTCTTTGTGGTCCACGGGGAATGCAAAGGCATCACTAAGTCTATCATCTCACTCTTCTTGTGTGGCGTTATTCACCCCTGCTTCACTACCAATGCTCATTCATCTTAGTTCCCCACCTTCTTCCCCACCCAAAGGCATCTTGATGTTGACACAGATGGGTGCTCTTGTTAGTTCATGCTAGCTGACCCATTAAGTGACCTCCTCTGCCCAACCGGACGCTTCTGTTTGCAAACTGTGGCGAAGTATCAGATTTACTCTTTTCTGTATGTTCAGGTAGCGTGGAGGAACAGGGGATCTGGGCATGTTCGTCCACACAACCATCTCACTCCTGTTGCACCACAAGGTGCGCACGTTTACTGACACATGGAGACATGTCTGCGCGTGCTCACACACACACACACACACACACACACACACACACACACACACACACACACACACACACACACACACACACACACACACCGAACACATTCCAGGAAAGCCAAATGAGTGAAATCCTCAGTGGTTCGACTGCTGCTCTGAATAAAAGTAAGGCTGTGTCATTGAAGGACAAAGTCTGATTAAATTAACTTAAATGATTGTTTGGCTGATGCTAAAGTGACTCCAAGGCACAGAATAATCCACGCACACACACACAGATATCCTAATTAGCTAAATGAGTCATTAACTTTTAGCAGAGTGTTATTAAGATAAAAGTTAATGAAGGTAGGACTAATTAAGACGTGATGAATTGACTTGTCTGTTATGCCCATTTACACATTATCTACTGCCTCTCTTATCACAATTTATCTGCTTTCCCTACAGAAGCCACCTCAAATTAGATGCTGAAGCTTTATCCTTCTGATTTACCCTGATGTTCTGACCCTAGCAGGGACTTTTAGAGGGACATTTTCTCCTCTTTTGCTTCTCTTACTGCTTCTTAAGGCTGGATTATGGTTCACATTCAGCACCAGAGGACACAATATGGCTTTAATACTTTTTAAAACTCAGCGCAACGTCCATTCCCAAACTGAACAAGAGTAGAAGAAGTGTGCATTTGTTTACACCGTTTTCAACACTATTTTTCGCCAAAACCTCTTCTCTGACAAGTGTTGCCCCCATTTCAGACCATAATTGTTGATATAAATCAGTTTTTTTATTTTTTATTTTTAATTGATCATATACATGCCAGTGTTTTTGTACTTCCAACACCAGGAGCTCCTGTTAGTCCACCCTTCTCCGTCCGAAAGTTGTGCGTGACGTGGAAACTTTCTGCTCGAAAAGGACCATGTGAGAGTGTGGAGCTTCTTTTTGCTACTGCGGTAGCACTGGTGCTGTATTACCTTGGCTAGAGTGTTATCACTGTTACTCTGTCACTGTTTGTTCAATCAGAAAAATTCAAACAACATTGGAAACCGAAGAATTTGCCTTTTCTAGTGATATATGATTCATTAAGGTGATCACAAGTACCGTATTGACCTGAATATAGGACAAGGTTTTTTTTAATTGAAAATAATGTGAAAAAGTGAGGTCGTCTTATAATCGGGGTCAAACATTGATATATGCTGATAATTATCCAGTAATAGCAACAGCAGAGGGCGCCAGCTTTGTGACCTCACTGTGGTTGCGGCGATCTGTCAATCACAGCAGAGACGCGTTGACAGGAGATGAAAAATGGAGAGGCGTGCTGATCTTCCGGAGCAAAGTGGATCAAAAGTTGGGCAAGTTAACAGACGACTTAGGAGAAGCTTTGACGTTTATTAAAAGATGATGATGGTCAATGCAGCAGAGATGTTAAACAACTGCCAAGCATCTGAAAAATGTGGAGAGTGTGATGTCCAAAGATTGCACGCCCAAAAAGACCGCCTGAAAAATACTAACTGTGAAAGAAAAACTAAATGTGGTCCTAAGAGTGGCTGTTTCCAAGAAACCGACAGCAACGTGTGTGAGTTTGTTATTGAAAAAAGTAACGAAAGGCATCATTATCGGAGCTCTCATTGGTATTACAGTTGAAACAGATCTTACTGATTTTATTTACAGCCAAAAATGAAAGCAGTCTCTGTGATTTCAATGGTTTTCTCAGAATTTCAATAAAATATAGTTTCTTTAAACAAAGTAAATTTTGGTTATCAGAGTGTTTTTCTGAAGATTTATCTCAGTGGTCCCCAAACTACGGCCCGCAGGCCAGATACGGCCCACCTCTACATTTGGTCCGGCCCTCTGAACAATACCAGAGATGCACTATATTTTTTTCAGTCTGGCCACGGCACGCGATTGAGACTAATACACACATAGAACATGACATTCTATTCCACCCTTCTGTAGTCTGTGTCCCTTTTTTCCGTGAAGATCCCAAAAAGGGTTATTAATGTTTGGTTACGTGTGGCTTTCTGGAAAACAACGAATGTTTACAATTAGGCACCCCTGCGATCGTCGCACTCTTTCTGTTACAAACTGACCCCCGGCCCCTCATACAGCTGAATGGCTGTAACTTCTCGAGTTTTTGCCCAATCCAAAAAAATTCCAGCGCTGACAGAAAGCTAAGAAGCTGTGCTTTTCGCCGATTACAGTGTTTTTTCTTCTTTTACACTGCATACCGTGTGTGTGATAATCACTTACCAGATGTTAAAAATTCAAGTTTATGTAGTACTGGGGAAAAAAAGGGCCAAAGCACCCAGACATGGAGCATTTTCAGACTTTTTTTCAGCCATGATAAAATATTTCCAGACCATTTTTTACTCTCAGTAGGTAAAGGGTTAAATGATCTGATACACTAAGTACTGCTGAAGAAATCAAAAATGTTGAAATCTATTTTACTGTAAAAAGAGTTTAATGACTCAAGATCATCATTGTATTGATGTCAATCCATTGGATTCTCTGCACATGGCTGCACATAAAGAAAGAAAAGAAGAAGAAGTCATTGCTTGATCTATTTTCCGAGTCAATGCATCATTTGTAAATTATTAATCAATAAATATGACGCGGTCAAATACAGATTGCTTGTTCATCAACTGATGTGAGGAAGGAGACGAGGAGCCTGAGGGGTATTTACCGTCCTTATTTAGGAAGCAAAGGTGACAGTCTTTGTAAAGGGAGTGTTTTAATGACCCAAACGTCCTGAGGGGAGTTTCACTTTGTTTTGAGAAGGCCGTCTAAGTGTGCCATTAATTCCTCTTCCTCCCCCTTGCACTCTGACCTCCCTCCCCTGGCTGGGTTACGATGAGCTCCTCCGTGCAGGTGTGAGTGACAGGAGTAAGGACATATCTCATGTCTCTAAGAGATCCTCTGTGCATTGGTTTCCAGACAAACTGGTCTTTTCAGAGCGTATAGGAACCAGAATAGACGCCTCATGAGAAGGCTGCTGCATGAAGAAATATTACAGATCATGAATATAAATCAAAATGAGCGTCTGTGTTTGTTCATAACCTTATTGTTATGAACTGTGGTGGGATATAGTGTAGACTTATGGATCCCGTGAGCTGCAGGCTACTTGCAGATAATATTGAGTTGGAGTGGAGCACTTCTCACTTGGTTCTAACTCCAACACAATATCTTATCCAGCAGACAGAAAGGGAGCCAAGCAGACTCCACTGCAGGTTTTGGTTAATTACTCAATTAAAGAACGCAGCAGCACTGTGTTCGCAATAAAGCATTGTTACATATTCAGAGTGAAGTTCAGTGTGTCCCCACTTCCACTTAATGTGACTGGTAGGAGTTTGGCATGGGTTAGTTTGTATCTCTTAACCCTTTAGAGCCCAGCGTAGCACCGGCGCTACGATTTGCAAATTCATTTTTGATTGGCTGTAGATCTGAAACGAGCTAAGATAGATAGATCACTCTATTTTTGGGTATAAAATCTGGAGAGTTACGCGAACAGTTCACACTTTCACCATGTCTCAGAGCACCTTTTCATTTAATAATTACAATGGTGGAACTTTTTAAAGAATAATTTAGCGAGTTGGTGAAGAACTTGCTTCTCCGTTTTTGTCTTTTATACATTAAACAGAAACATTAAACATTTTTTACATTAACAATACCTCCTCCACAGCCGCCATGTTTGTTTCTGAGTTTGTTATTGTCATAAACTTTCGACTCTGGGCTGCCCAACTTTTTTTTTCTAGTGTGACAGCAATATGCTTCCGTAGGATACAGCTATGCAATTTCTGTATTTTCAAATATATGTAAGAAAAATCGTATATTTCTTTATTTAAGGTTTTTTTTCTTGGCAATCTAATGAAGTTTGCATAAGTTCAAGATGGAAATCATACGCCCTGCTGTTATCAACTGACAGGCTGATGTTCGAATCACCGTTTCCAACCTTGCTCAACCAATCACAGCTCGTATATGGTGATAACTCAGCGTATTTAAGCACGTCTCCACTCTCACCTATCCCTGCTACTCCTATACTACCCATTCGTTGCTGCTGTCTTGATGTTTCGCCTCCTCCACCCTCATGTCCTCCTATTAAGTCTCCATTTCTCCATATGCATGTCTCCATATTCGCACTCTGAAAAACAGAGCCTATAACGCCAACTATAACTGTAATTCTATTTGGCAATAAATGGTTAAAATCTATGATGAGAATGTTCCTGACGGAATCCCAGTGATTAAGACATAAGTCAATGCATATCATTAAAACTTGGGATGTGAGGGTTGTATTGACGTAATGCAAATGAAAAAATAAAATGCACTACAGTGTGTAAAAATTAGGGATGCACTGAAATGAAAATTTGTGGCCGAAGCCGAATAAAATATAAATGCTCGGCCGAATACCGAATAGGGCTGTCGCTTTTTCAAAAAATCATATTCTAACGAATATTAAAGGCCCCTCATTCTTCGAATATATTTGAATACCCCCCCCCCCCCCCCCCCGCCCCTGCGCGCGCTCTCCTTAACAGTCTCCTTAACAACAAGAGAAAGCTTCGACAGCTTTGAATAAGAAGGTAAAACATATAACTGATACTCAAGCCGAACAGCCCGTCTTCATTTCTTCATTATTTGCCAGGAACACAAATCAATCAACTTGATCGGGATCAAGTGTGACTCTCTTTTTGTTTCCAATATTACCTGCACGGTACAATTCACTCACGAGCACGCGCACATGATCGCCGTGACCGCTCCTCTCGACAGTTATTTAAACAATAACGGGGTGTTAGAGGGCTGTGTGGGACCAAAACAACTTAACATGAGCCAAAAAGTCTCTAAAGTTATAATCCTGTTCTCTGTCTCACTCTACTGACTCTGATCAGACCGCGCTGCATGTAAAACGTTTTTGATAGACGCTTCATGGTGACGTAGGCGAGCCGTGCGTGCGCCCGAAGTCTGCTTCATGTTGGAGTAGTGTCCGCAGACAGACCAGCGGAGGAGCGGCGCTTGTTTGAACGTGAAGCAGCGGGTTGTTGTCTGCAGACAGAGGAGTTTCTGTCACATAGGCTGACATCTGAAGGATACCGCAGATATTCCAATGGATAATTAGAATTCGAATATGAACTTTTCACCTCATATTCGAAGCTAGAATAAAAAGTGACAGCCCTAATACCAAATGCAATATTTTGCAATATTCGGCTGAACATATTCGGTTACCGAATATTCGGTGCATCCCTAGTAAAAATGTAAGAATATGTCCTGGTGGACTTGCACTATGGAAGGTCTTACAGGGTTAAATAAAGAATGTCATAAACACTGCAGAGTCTACTGTGTTAAGAAAGTTCACATCATGGGACAATATCCACAGGAATGGCGGGAACATGAAACAGTGAGTGTTCAACAGAACTCGATTAGAAAACTAAGCCCTCATTAAGAATCATTTAAACCCGTGTTTACAACACTCAGAGTGCTCATACTCAATAGATCAGTCATAATGATGAAAACAAAATGATGCGGTTACACAATATTTCCCCATTGATCGGAGACATGAAAGCTGCAGGACACAGCGGGATGATTGGTGATGGCAGGTTGTCGGCTCAGACCCTGTGTGATCAGTGGCAGCACGGCAGAGCCATTGAACACGGAGGTGAAGAGGTCGCAGACAGAAATAGAAAAACTGTGCATGTAGGGATGCGTTTTTTTGAAGTCCTTTGTTTATGTTTGTATTCAATCAGCAGCAATACCAGAATGTGTCCGCTCACTGTAACAGTAACTGCCTTCATCTTTGTTCACCCGTGGGTCACTTTAGTCTATACATCTATGGGCACTGTGATGAGGCACCCAAGCAGAAGAACATGAGGCTTGGACGAGGTTGAGATAAATGGATTTGGGTGGGAGAGACAGGGAGAGAGAGAGGGGGAGATAAATGAGATTTTCGACTTGGAAAGCAGTGGCTGTGTTGTGTTTGATGCCTTGGCAGAGACTGGCGCCTGACTAATGTGGCGTGATACACTGGGTACTGAAAGCAGGGCCAAGGGTTCCTTCCTGGGCATGAGTTTCTGGGTTGGAGCTTCTGCTTAATTGGACAGCTGGACCATTTTCCCGCACATATTTTCACAGAAGAGGATGCTGTAAGCTTCTCTTTGCTCCTTCCCAGGCCTGCTCACCCAATATTGACATTATTTTAGCGTGGAGTGCTTGGTATCCATGCTGAAACCAGAGATGGAGAGACAGATCTGTGCTGTTCCCCTCTCCTCTCAGCCTCTCTCACTCATGCGTGAAAAGCCCAGGAGTTATTGATACTTTAGCTAAGAGGGTTATACAATAATACTCCCCTCTCTTTCTGCAGGTTGTAGGGGTTCTTCCTGCCTAATTTGGAGCAGAAACCCTTCCCAGTCAGTCAGAGCAGTATATTACCTTACAGGAATGCAGGCCTTCTTCTTAGAAGTGAAACTAAACTCACTAGCCTTTCATGATGACTTGTTTTTGTCTGCAGGGCACTTATTATGATAAATGCTGCTCATGAGACATGAAATTTGATCTGTTGAAAACATGTTTGCATGAAGTCTTAACATCAATGAAAGATCAGGGTCAGCGCAAAGGATGCATCGAGTAAACGGAACAATAATGTCAAATGCGACTCGGCTTAAGATTATTTATGAGCAAGATGTTAAAAACTTGTAAAAATTTAAGAGCTGCACCTGGCCGAAGTGTTTGTCTTCAGAGCTACTGAATGACAGAAGAATGCAGCAGGGCGGAGGTGACACGGAAGGTGGAATTTGGAGTCTAGGAAGGCAAAAAATTCAAAACATGTCTTGGAATAATATACTCAGCTTTATTTACTTTGCTAATAGGAATGCACAATGGTAAATTAAGAGTCAACACCTGGACCGCCAGGGCAGGATGGAAGACATGTTGTGTCACATTTCTGCTCTGTGTCCAGCAATAAGCCAAAATGAGGCGCAATTTCCTCCTGACTAATTAGTGCGGAATTGCTGCTGTTTTATCAACCTCCCCGGGGCTTTGGCCAAGTGAGCCTCTAGCTAGAGCCGCAGAACAATTGAAGGTATCTGAGTGAGTGTAGAAAGATGCAGGCATGACATGGATGATGTGGTGTGTGTGAACAAGAAAGAGGATGTTGTCTGTTGGTTTAATGCAGGGCAATGTGGGCTGAAACGGAAGTCCCGCTGGTCTCATAGTTGCGAAAGAGACCCTCATGATGACCCGATGAAGATGCTCTCACCTCAGGTTATATGACGGCCATATTCAGTCCCTCCAGGATTTTGCGGGCTAAAATGGCTAATTTTGCATCAGCTTTTCAAAAAAACAAAATGCATGTTGTAATTTTTTTTTTTTTTTCAGATGTTCTTTATTTTGCAATTATTGCAGCAATTAGTAAAAACCACTAAATTAGTTGCAGTTTTATTTTAATGAATACATAATTCATTTGAAATCAAAAGCAACTTAAGCCAGTGTGAATAAAGCAGCACTGAGTGCTTTAAGTTAGTTGTCACTCAGTGACGTCTCCCTCTCTTACTTTCTCTCTCACACATCCTTTTCATCTGATATCATTACACATTCAAAAGTATACACCCCTTGTGAGTCGATGCCATCATAAAGACACGCACGCATTTTGGCAATGGAAGCAGCGTTTAGCTCAGTTCATCCAGACGAGTTATCGTTCTTCAAACTGTAAGCAGCATAAAAATGTCCGGTTGTTCTGTGGTTGGTTGTTAGAAACGATACAATACCATCGAGTCAACTTCTATGGAGTTCAGAGCGTTACAGAGCAGCCAGTGTTTTGGAGTAAAGAGTGACCATGTTAACTTGGGGCTTTCTGCCAAACATGTCAGTGATGGTAAGCTGAGAGTCTCCAGTTAACAGGGTCACACTTTACACTGAAACACCAGCGCCGTCGGCAGCTGTGTTATTAAATGAACATGTCTTTATATTTCACAGTCTAGTCAGTGTCAGTGGTCATAAGCATGGAGTGACTTGTGTGTCTTCTAAAAACGTCTGTCCACTTATTTATGTTTTCCATCTGCCCACTGATGTCTCACAAACCTGTGATTGTTTACCATCCATCAAATTTGGTTAACATCCTCTCATTGCTCGACCAGCCACTGTAACTCCGCAGCACTTCTGTCGCCCAAATGCGCGCTCAGCCGTAACTGTTTACAAATAGGAAAGGGGTTTATATTTAGTATGAAGCTTTCAAAAAACCTAAAAAAGAAAAAACACCAAACGCACGCACTCTCACTCACACATCTGTTTGTTTTAGGCAAACTGCATGCAGCCTCTGTGATCTGTCGTTCTCCTTGTGCGGTTTGCAGTAGAAAAGTGTTTGTCAACAGATGATTTTCGTCTGTGTTCCACCACAGTGTTGCAAACAGTTTCCTGCAGAACATTATTGGCTTTGAAGATCCTTAGCTGCAGTATTTGTTGGTAAATCAGAGGAATTTTTCTCTGATATGTCTGCAACTTCATAAAAAAGAAGCGAGTTTCATCAGGGACTGACTGCTTTGATTGGAGAAACTGGAGGGGGCGGGTGAAACTATTAAGATGGGTCAATTTGAAAATAAGTTGCAGTGACTGGACATAATTGCAAGATCGCCCAGAATTCACAAGGATTGATTGAATTTGCGTTAAAAATCACATCTTCCTGGAGGTACTAATGCAAAGCTGATTGTTGATTGGTGTTTGCTGATAGAACAGGATTATCTTCTTTCCTTGAAAACCCCAAATTGCTCCCATCCCGCTTCAGTCTTAGATTTGGAACTCCACTGTCTTTCCAACTCTTATTTCTCTTTCTCATACTTTTTGTTCTTCTCTTTCGACCATGCAGTGTTCTCCATGCCTTGTTAACACCTTTCCCTACCCTCAGTGATTTAGAGCAGGTAGATGGTATTCAATAACGGCAGAGCAGTCCAAGGCTGAACAGGAGTTATTGGGTTTATGTCAGAGTCAAGGTTCTGACTGGAGGTATAAATCTAGGGTGGAAGGATGGAGGCTAACGGATCCCTTCTGTTTGACCTCAGCTTAACACAAGGGGCCCTATTAAAAAATAAACCCCAGTTCGATCGATCATGTCCCACCCCTATCCTTCAGGCTGCCCTGCGACTGACAAGGTCAGTTAATCCATCGTTAAATGTCAGAATGCACAATGTTTATGGGATCACCTGACACTGCTGATGTGCACATTCAGGGGTCGGCAGTGGCAAGCAAGGTGACATGATTAAAATTCAGGAGGAGGCGTTACACTGACATTCAACATGGAAGTCTTTAGTCGGAAGGTGCAAAAGAGTTGATGGTTTTTTTTTTAAAATCATGATTGGTTCGTATACATGTGCTTCATTAAATGTTAAAGCTTATTTGGCATTTATTTGGATAAAAACACCAAAAAAACACCATCAATTATTGACAAAGGGCTACTCATAAAACATTTGCATTCCTTCTGACTGGACTTTCCCCCAACTGAGCTTTTTCTAATAAATATGGCTTGACCTTTTTGTTTCTGCTGAGATTAACAGCCTCAGTTTGGGTCATTTTTTCCACCTCACTTAGAGGTATTGTTTTCAGACGACCAGAGTTACGAGCTCAGAGGTTAAGCTTAACTCAGAGTGACACAGACTCTTATCTGACCCGCTTCTTTTCTGATCAAAGACTCAGCAGGGGTGTAATCCCAAGTCTTCAGTATTGTTTTTTAATGAAGTCAAACCTTTAACCCCTTGCTTACCCCTTTGTGCTCTTTACAGGAGTCACTGATACCCCTTTGCCACCAGTGCTGGTTCGGTGCTAGTTCCAGGACAGTGCCTGAATTAGCACCAGTTCTTTCTGTTTCCACCATCAAGGCAACAGCTTTAGGTGCTAAAACCAGGTGTTTAGTAAGCATCAACTCTTTGCTGGGCCAGAGTGAAGCACCGACTACGTCAGGGGCCGGGGTTACTGTGACCAATGATCAGCGTGGAAAACAGCCATTCAAAAAAAGAAAAGCTGCCGAGTGAGTTGTCTACTTTTAGCACCAAAAAGGGTTACGTGTGGTGGCTGCCATGTTGGCTCTTCTGTAAAGTTACTAAAGCTGTGTTTCAACCATAGGAACTATCCTCCAGAACCAGAAGCTTTCTGACTCGTATAGAAATTTAGTTCTGGAAAATAAATTTACCCCTGAAAACATCACCCCCTGTGGGGGGTGGTGCTTTCCAGAGGTTAAGGGACTTCTGGACACAAGGCCTGCTAGCTGAACATTTCTGATTTATGGAACACACTGTTTTTAGTTCAACCTCTGTCCACAAAAACATCACACACAACTGTGATTGACTTTGATTAATAAGTCCTGAAAAATGGTCTTCTTTGAGCCTGATAGTATGAGTGAGTCTCTGTCAGCTCCCGGTGTTCCAGTTCAAAGAGTGACCCTGTTAACTGGAGACCTTCTGTTGATCATGTCAGTGGATATCCAGTTTACAACAGCTGTTGTAACATGGAAGAAGCCCTCAGGAATGCATCCTTGTTTAGTTTTATGAACATATATATACATGTGTGTCATAATATCCTCAACAGATATGTAGTATCTAACGCTAGTTAAGAAAGATGCATCCTGCTGAAAGTCGTCTATCAACAGACTCGTTATCAAGCTGAAATACGGGTCGATTTCTGCTGTCTCCATGCTTTAGTTGGGAGAGCGGTCTGCTGTTTCGCTGGTCAAAGCTGTTTGGGGCTTCTAGAAACAGATTTGATGGCTTTGCCACTAGCACTTGCCTCCTTTCAAGTGTCAGTAAATCCATCTGCAGTTCAATAAAGCCATTAAAGCCAGCACACGCTAAATGTCCTTAATGCTAACAGGCTAACTGTAGTGCTACACAGCTTATCTGTCTCCTTCTACGGTTTTAGTTTCGCTGACTAGCCTTCTTTGTCGTCTTACTGCCCTCTGTTGGTCTGGTGGTGCTGTTTTGCAATTATCTGTATTTTTTCCTCTTGTGTTATTGTCCTGTTTTGTATAATCTACCCTGGCTTTCAGCCCCATGATCGAAACTCCGACAGGAACATTTTAGTTCTGGGAAAATCTTATGGTGCAAAACTCTCAAAATTTAGTGTTGTGTTATTTCTTGACATGTAAAGGTTGGTAAAGCTTGGTGAACAGGAAATGATGCCTTTGTCCTCAGAAGAAGTAGGTTTGAGCTTCTTGAAGCAGGTGTAAAAGTAGCCCCCTGGAAAAAAAAGAGGTCTGAGTTGGTCGTTTGTTTGTGTAGTAGGAGTTATTGCTTTGTCTACTTCCAAAGGGTGTACCATGACATGCTAGGCTATGGTTTAGCCTTCCTTGGTTCTTTCTCTCTCCCATTCCTCACATTTTCCTCTTCAAACCTCTGCTGCTACACTGGCTTTGCTATGTTAACCACCAGGAGCGTGACTGAGAGAGAATATGCACGGTCATGTCAGTTGGGTCTGTTGAAGCATGGTGTGTGATGTCTAGACTGCTGCCACAATGAGCTGAGTCAATAAACAGCATCCGCGATGAGTTTCAGCTCGTCTGCAGCGCACACACACGCGCTCACACACACATTCACTCACTCACAGTGTCAAAGAGACGAACCCACGTTATAACTCACTCACTCGATTTCTGTTCCACCCATCTGGAAAGTGAGCCTTTGCTCTGACTCTTTGCAAACCAGAGTGTGTTTTCAGAAGTGATTCATTACCTCCATGTGATAAATCGGACAAATTTAATTACTTTTACTAACACAGCAAAGAAAGGAAGTTATGTTTTAGTGTTTGGATTTAAGGATGAAGTAAAACAGTCTCAACGATTTGAAGTTACTATTTCAGAGTGATGACGTTTTTCAAGCGTAGCTGTCTAAAAAAAGAAAGACATGCGTATTCACGTACAGCTAAATTCTTTGTAAACAGCATTTCACACTTGAGATGCGTCTAATATGAATTTTCAAAAAAATTAAAATTGCCAGAAACTGTTGGATTTGGATGTATTGATCACCATAAGTGACAGACAAATTAAACAAACAGTATTTTAGACAAGAAAATTCAAATTACTCAGATGAAGCCAAACTGAGCCAGGAGAGGGCTCGCCTGTTCTAATACCTCTCTAATTTTGTTCTCCTTCACTTTATGAGAGTCAACCTTTGCAGAGATAATGTTCATATTGTACTATGGTCTGATAAAGGTTTAGAGCTGCAGCTGCATTGTTTTCAAAGAGATACTCATCCTGAAATGTCTTTTTTTTTTTTTTTTGGCGAACCTACTTTTTTTTTTTTTTTTTACATTTCTGCTGTATGCACTCTTCATTTTCTCTTTACCAGTATCACATATACTCATATTAACACATCTCAACGAATCTCACATTTTCTCCCTTTACTATGACTCAAAATTATTTAAACTGACCGCGCGGTTTCAGAGATATACTCATTTTATTATGGGTATGCAATTTGCAATTGAAAATGAAACAGCTCAGGGTTCAAAGGGTTAATATCTTGAAACAGTTTTAACTGTTTGGAGTTCAACATTTTCAAGCCTCAATGTGTTTTTTAATGCAAACTTCTTATTTGTAGGTTTAATGACAGTGACAGTTTTTGGAGGACTCTAAATACGTTTTGAGCCATCAGGTAAATGAAGGTATTAGTTATAGTTTACAACTTCCAAGCTTTGTTTCTGGAATATTAATCAACAGGCTCACATGCACACATGAGGATTTCTTCCTCAAAGCAGCACGGGTGTTACCCTTCAGTTAATGCATCGATAGCCATGGAAGAAATAGTGCATATCTTTAACTGCACTTGTACGCATGGATTGTATCTTCAAACCACAAAAATCTACCGGGCTGAATTTACCACGATAGCAGATAACAATGGGAATCAAGAGGGCACAGTTGTGGAAATGATTGCCAAGGAAATTAAATATGCACCAAGCAAGCAGTGCTTTTAAACTATCGCAAAGTACTCGGAACCACAGTGGGAGGTCTTCTGTTCTTCAAAAAATACCATTAAGATATCCTGAAACCAGTTTACGCTCCTAAAATATTTATCAAAACCCTGAAGCACTACCACCTTCGGGTCAGTGTACTGCAGCTGACCCTGCACTCTCTCCAGGATGTAAGACAAACAAAGCTTACTTATATTATCAGTGGGTGGATTTAAGGCTCCTTCAAACTTTTGTGGTCAGGAATTTCTTATATAATATAATATAATATAATAGAATAGAATAGAATAGAATAGAATAGAACATACTTTATTAATACCCGAAGGGAAATACAGGGGTCACAGCAGCAAACAATGTAAAGCGCAAAAATTCTAACATAGAATATAGAATATAGAATATATAAATAGTGTGTCTTAACCATAATTATTGTGTCAGCTCAGTGTAGCTCTCTTTTCCCAATAAAAGTCTCGGTGTAGTTCTCTCTCTCTATTAAACTCCTTAATGTCTTTGAAAAACAGCTGACATTGCCATTGTTTGGTCCCGTCCTTGTTCGTGTGATCTCCGAGTGACTACATGTGAGTCAGAGAAAGACTGAGCAGTTTTGTTGTTCCCTGCAGAGGTGAGAAGCAGGTAGCCCCAAGGTTGAAATATTGATGGTGATGATAAATTCATGTGGCGAGTGAAAGAGTGAAGCACATCCGAGCAGACTCTGCGTCTTCTGATCTTAGCGTTAATGCCATCTGTGGCAAACCGGCTCCGT
The DNA here is from genome assembly GCA_030710495.1 of Labroides dimidiatus. NCBI lineage: Eukaryota > Metazoa > Chordata > Actinopteri > Labriformes > Labridae > Labroides > Labroides dimidiatus. The sequence goes on along the minus strand of CM061147.1, from coordinate 29,566,757 downwards.
CCTCTGGAGGAGACATGCTGTGAATGAAATGAAATTTGTATACTCGTTAAAAATTGACGAAGCTCAAGAAAGCTGCATGACTTTTTCTTGCGAGATTTGGTGTACATACAGGATGCATGCTCTAACTGCATCATTCCTCAAACTGAGAAAACGCACACCCTCAGTTTTGCCATGCTGGACCCTCTGGTTGCCATCATACGGGTGTGGTTGCCTCTGTGTTGAAGACGATGTACTGTTCAGAGTAATTTATTCATAGCTCTGAGGTTTTTGCTGTATTTTTCATCCATATTTTATTAAGAAAGAGTAAATCACCAACTGCGTGTGGTTTATTCAGTCATGAATAGTACACGCTTTGCACACTCCGTCTATTTATGCCATACTCTCATGAGCCTGCTTACACAGAAGACCCAGACTTGAAAACAAGTTTCCCACACTTTGATGACAGCGATGTCAAACGTGCTAAAGTATGGTTTTAGTCTGTCTCAACTAGTGTTCTTAACAGTCATACCAGTGTTCAGCACGGGTACATCTGATATGTTTTTCTTGTATATTGTCTCCCAGATTCCCCTGGGGTCAGTTAGCCAGTAGCTCTTATTCCCTTTCCCTTTCATACTAAGTCATGTCTGCTCACACAGCTGGCTTCCATCAGTGCATGTGTGAGTGTATGTGTGTATATTTGAGTGTGTGTATTTGTTTTGTGGCCATAATAACCATAATATCAATATATCAGTCCTGTCAAATAGGTAGCAACCCAATATCCAGGCCGGACTCTGTTACTGCATCAAATATCCCACCTAGACCGTCACATAGCATTGCTGAAACTTTCCCTCATCCTCTCTGACATCCACAGCAAAATTTCTATGAATTTTCAGGAAATCCACCCCTGAAATTTTCCATTTTTTCTCCCTAAAGACAAACAAGTGGAGCAGGGGGAAATTAGTTTCTGAAGGCAGGACAAGACATCAAAAGGCCTAAGTGTAATGGTTGCGGTACAATGGTAGTCCAACAAAGCTCCAGAATTTTTCCAGTTTATGGCGTATTCCTAAAACTCTTCTGATGTCACTTGTAGATAATCTGACCCACCTTGTGTGAAGCGATCTTGAAACATATTAAGAGTCTGATACAATCTGAACAGTATGAGTGGTATGATCATAGTCACATGGACCCAATGATTTAAACTTAGCAAAAAAAAAAAAAAAAGGGAAGAAATTTGTGCTGTTGTAGATTATCTCCTCGTCGCAAAAATGCTTCTTGGCAATAAATCTGATACCGCTGGAAAGCCTGTTTATTCCCCTTTTAAATGGAGCCAAATTTGTAAGGATCATGAATTTGTGGGTTGAGCAAGCAGAGCATGAAAAAATTTTGAAATTTTCCCTGCCAATGCCAAACAGTGTTTTCTGCCAATGATTCTTGTTTGGTGTTAAATTAAAGGAGCTGTGAGGACTATCTGTTTGAAGTGGATTGCAGCGACACCTTCTGGCTGGAATGGCCCGCACACTGTCGTGATGACATGACTCTTAACAAGGCCTGTGTTTGTTTTGGAAATGCATGGAGATCAGATTTTTGTTTTAACACTACTTTTCTTTGTTCAAGGCAACTTTTTAGTAGCCGGCTATATTTAGCGCTACTTGCAGTCCGATGATCTGAGATATATCCGCAGGCTAACATATAACGTTAGAAAATCCTTATGTCCTACTCATCTACCAATTGGAATCCACATTATCACAAACAGATTAGCCCATGTTTTAGTCTTAAACCTGTTTCTTAGCCTTCAGCCCATGTTTTAGCATTTAGCTAATCTTTTAGCCTTTAGCTTGTGTTGGAGCCTATATTTAGTGTTTTAGCCTTTAGCCCATCCTTTACCCCGTGTTTTTAGCCTATATTTCATGCCTTAGCTTTTAGCCCATGCTTTATCCTTTAGATGGTGTTTTAGCCTTAAGATTGTGTTTTATCACTCTCTTGTTTAGCTTTCAAGCCATCAGCCATCGAGAGCAGATTTTTGTTAGTTATCATTTGTGATAACTAATTGTGAATACACTAACTATTGTGAATTGATGGACAGACATCGTCACTGTTCTCATCTCAAAAACAATTGTCCTTCGTTGACTTTGTTTAACCCCAGCCTCTCACACTGCAGTGGATTGCCTCAAATTTTTTATATTACTGCTGTGTTCTCGCATCAACGCAAACTAACTTCTTTTTGAAATTTAATTAGGGGGCTGGTGGGTAAAAGTCAGGGTGATGTCAGGTAGACAAACCCAATCTGGAGTCTTGTGCATGTGTGGATACGGCTTCTTTCAAAATGATTCTTGTGGAACCAGTCAAAACTTCAGCCTGTATTTTTCCTCTGCATATGTTTTCTTCATACACTTTTCTGCAGGAAAAGTGAGTTGCTGTTTTTTTTTCTCAAACATGCTGGCTGCTCCAGTCACTCAGTGCTGCCTTCCGTGAGGCTAGTCTTAACCACGGCTGGGTGGGTGGGTGGATGCAGGGGTGAACTATGCAGGCTGGTATTGTAAAGAATAGGTGGGTGGCAAATGTGGTTAATTTGCTTGTCTTGGGCTTGTGCATCATTTTGCTGAACCAAATCCTCTCATTAAGGGGATTATGTTCCCAGGCTTGTTGAGAGTAGGTGGAGGTCAGAATGAATGAAACAGTTAAGATGAGGAGTGGACAGAGGAATGGAGACAGTGTTGGAACGAGTTTTCCATGTGGGGTGTAGGTGTGGAGGGATTGACGGACGTGGCAGCAGTTAGGGGTTGATGTATAGCTGGAGTGGGGAGGGGGGAGGTGATGGTCAAAGAGAGGCAGAGGAGGAAAGCAGCTTGTGTGTGGAGAGATCTGAGAGCTGGGGGTGTACTTGTGTGGGCAGGAGGTGTGGTGAGGTGGAGAGGGTATTGTTTGAGGAGGGCTGAGTGAGATGTGATTCGGGGGGCTCCCTCCTCCACTGCTGCTCCTTCTTCACAGCACTTATCAGCACAACTTACCATACATACATACCATAACCCTCTGCATGTTAAAGAAACCCACTCTTCTTCTGTACTTGGACACATGAGTTGATGAACTCTGAGTCTCTGGGTACTTGGAGCCTTCTGTCTTGGTGAATTTAGGAGCTCGGATCATCAGGCCAAATTGGTGCTTGAGAAAGGGGAATCCCCTTGAACTACTCGACTGCCTGTGGGCTCTGTGAAAACAGAGTCAAGGATAAGCCCCAGCTAGGTGGGGGCGTGAGAGGCAGAAAAAGGATACTATGCGACAGTTTTACAAACTGGAAGCTTAAAAAAAACTCTTCAAAGAAAAAGACCCTGAAATTGTGTGTCCTCGTTAATCAGGAGATACTAATTCTGAGGTTTAATCAAGATAAAAGGAAATAAAACCAAAAAGTAAAGCCAAAGCTTGCATTCAGGTTGTACGACAACTTCTGAGTAGGAAACCGCTGACTCTATATGATGTCATGTCATGAATATGGACGGCCTGCCTCAATCTTAAGTGTGAAGCCAAAATCTGGCTAAGTGAGTGCTGACCAAGCAGCAAGCCCATGCGGAAGTGCTACAAATTACAGTTCTTCAAAATAATCTGCTTGAGGCTAGAGGCAGATATACTAGAAACTACATTCACACCAATCCAAAACATTTTTTTTACATCAAAAAGCATGGTTAGCTCAACTTTATTGACACATACTGTACGAGAGTCAATTGACATTTTCAAAATTAATAGAATTATATGTTTTGTCTATGTCAGGCCATTGCTGACTTAACTGAAAAGAGGGTACCCTGTCACTGTCTGTAACCAGTTAGGTTAAGTCCAGCGTTTCCAATATGGCCCTCATTGACGATGGGATTCAAAAGTCTGAATCAGAAAGTAATTGGTGATGTCAGGGAAACTTCTACATCCATATATTATACATTTTATGGTTCAGGTTCCCAAATAGACATCTTTGAACATGATTGACAGCTGCCGTTCTTGTATGGTTTTTTCGTGAATAATAAAATACATCCAGAAGGAGAGTTAAGAAGAGACTAGACTATATAAAGAAAAAAATTAATTATTTTTGATTTTCCCAGAGTTCCTTATATGTCTCTACTGCACAGACTCTGGTTGCACAATGGCGGCTAATGGTGGCTCCTGTGATGGAGGTATTTTGGCTTCAAAACCATACAATGGTAAAAGGCGGGGCCGCACTGTCTATTCTATATACAGTCGGTGGTCATATCCAGGATGGCCCTGTCCACTGATTGGCTTCATTTGACTGTATCAGGAACAGACGGGTGACGTTGCAGAGACTGCGTTCATAGTTTTTCTACAGTCTATGAGACCAACTAGCTTTTAAGAAACATTAGCGCCCCCTCCCCTCTGGAGGTATAATTACAGCTCTAATATTTTTTGTACATTTGTATAGCGAAAAGTTACATCATTAAAATTATTGTGATTTATTACTCAGCTCTAACAAGAGGTGAAACTTCTGCATAGACTTTTCTGAGTTTAGTTACTTTTGGTCCGAAAGTTAAAACCACAGAATTCTGCGTAAAATCTTTTCAAGTAATGGTGTAAATTTTTTATTTTTTTAGCTTAATTTTTTGACTGTCATACAATTTTTTCCCTCTTCTAAACCGGGTTGAGCTGTAACTGATCATGTGTACAGATTTCTTTACTTTATGTTATTTTATTTAAATTATTTCTCTTCTTTCTGTTTCATTTTTCATTTGTCTCAGTGTATATAATGTTCTTGCATAAAAATTCACAAGTGCAGTTACTGTTACTATTATGCTTGCTGAAAACCTCAATAATAAAAAAAAAATTCTTAAACTTAAATAAGAAGAAAGCTTTGCAGTAATCCAAATGCAATGAGTATGGGTTAAGATAAAGTGTGGAAATAACATTCTCAAGTGGGTCATTCACCTTGGAGAATCCCTCCGTCTGGCCTCAGTTATGGCAGATTTTGTTACACGATCCCTTGAATAATGAGCTAGTACGTCAACACTGCCAATCCCACACAGTAAAGAAAGAGACCTGTCTGTTCCGGCCCCTAATCTGGTCTGTTTGGGAAGCAGGGACTGTGGCGTGACACTTGTTCTTCATAGTCTCCAGTGTTCTCCCCTGGAACCTCCAAGCGCCAGCTCGCATTAGCATAACCGAGAGGCCCATCCACTCGCTACAGGATTAGTTCAGCTCTCCTCCCACTGTCTGATGGCTCTTTATCCAGATGGATACAGCCTGTTAGAGGTCTTAACCACACCATTGCCGCTAAAGTCATTATAATTCACCACGAGGAGGAATCAGCTCACTGAGGGTCTGCTGTTTAGAGAGAGATTGACGTCTCATTTGGAATGGTTTGAAAGAAAAGACAGGGACCTCCCCTTTAGACTATGATGGAGTAGGACACAAACGCCCCGATCAATCTGTCTTTGTTCTGAAGTGACTAACTCAGATTGAATCTGGTCTGCTAATGTTTTTGGAATATCGCATTAATTTAAATTAGATGCTGTTCTACTTTCAGGTTTATCACTGTGATCAGCTCAACTTCTCCAGAAGATTTTCTGGATTTGTTAAAAGCACTGTACAGTACCGGATTCCTGGAATGATTTTTGTTCAGTACGAGCTCAATTTTGCTCAGTTTTCCACAAGATGATATTCATCACAATTCAACCTATGAGACAGGTTGAGCTCGAAAATGAATGTAAGCTTGTAATTCATTCTGGGAACTCCTGTGTCCACCCATGTGATTGTTGAATTTAAGTGGCGCCATCAGCAGACAGATGGGCCGGACAAGATGCATTTGTCTATTGTCCGGATAGTTTCTCATGGAGCTTGAGCTGCATTGGCGTGATGTCATCTTGAGAACAAATCAATCTGTCCCAGATGAAGTGGATTCCTGGTGTTGATGTACACTGCACAGAGGACAGTTGGACATCACACAGTTGGTGTAGATCCTGTGCAGTCTCGGTGTCTGGCCTTGCCCTTTAACCCCCAGAGAAAACAATGTTTATCTTTGAAATATTAAAACTGTGGAAAAAAAAAAATCTTCCTTTGACTTATTTGAAATAAAAAGTGTAAAGATCCAAAAAATTGAGAGAAAAAGCAATTAATGGTACTGGAAAGGTTGATTTAAACACATTAAATATTTTAATTCTGTGATAGTTTTTTATGTGTATCAATGATTTCTCTCTGTGTGATTTTTATGTCTTTAAATTTACTGAAATCTAAAATGTTTCCTTCAAATAAGTTTCCCCAGATCTGCTCACGTGTCCTGCTGCCGCTCTGTAGCCTCTTGCTCTAACCTTTCCTCCTCACCCACCTTTGCTTCTACTCTTTTCTCTTGTTTTCCATGCTCTCTCTCTCACCCTCTTTCCCACCTACACCACTCTCTCTCTCTCCCTCCCTCTCCCTCTCTCTCTTCTTACTCTGACTCTGCTGTCTGCCTCAGCTGTTCTCAGTTGCACTGTGTGCCTTGTGCTGTGGGGACAGGGCTGAGCTGCGCTGAGTGGGGCTGAACTAGTCCGCAGCGGTGTTAAGTAGAGAGAGAGAGAGAGAGAGAGAGAGAGAGAGAGAGAGAGAGAGAGAGAGAGAGAGAGAGAGAGGCTGACAGATAAAAAAGAAAAAACAGAGTGAAAGGGAGAGAGTGAGTGAGAGACAGAGTCGGTGCAGATTGTGCTTACCAAGCAGACTGGATTAACAGCTGAAACAAACAGGACCTGTTCTTCTCTTTTTAGCCTTAGGTAGAAACTCAGCGGTAACGTGGATGGCTGTTTAGACAGAGCTGCATGCTGGTTGGGCACCAGGACAGAAACATGGCAGTCGTACCCAGACCCTCTCACTCATTCTAGCCATAAGTATGGTGAGCCTCTCATATCTGCTTCCTTTGGGTGAATCTACATGGGAGGCTCTCTCGCTGTGACTTTGACCCATAACCCCAAACTCTGCTTTGCAGGTTCTGTCTCCCCTGGAGTTTAAAGTTTGGCTTTTGACCCCTGGAACCGGACAGGGTTTTTGATTTTTTTTAACATTTTTTTTATTTATTTATTTTTTTTTGGAAGGGACAAGACCTGCTGAGAATTAGCGTGGACTGAACACAAGCTTTTTTTCAAAATCTGTGGACAGCAGAAACATTTCTCCTACCAGGACTTCTTCTGCGACTCTAGATCTGAGACTGACCGCACTGGAGGCGTGTATTTAAAGGACCTCTCTGGCCTGTATTGCCCCAGGACCATGGGCTCTCTCTGGAGCAGCATTTTGCTGCTGTGTGGGATGGTTCTCCTCAAGGCGGAGGGCAACAAAGCCCAAGAGACCAAGAACAACGTCCCCCGGCTAAAACTCTCCTACAAAGGTGAGCTCATTTCTTTGTGTTTCATACATGCTAAGAATCTTGATGATTCGGCAGCTTATTGCTTTCTCTGAGGTAGAGCTTTAAAATGCCTTAAAGCTACGGCTGATTCATCATGTAGATTTTCCTCCTCAAACCGCATGTGGTGTGCCGATGAAATGGTGCCCAGAGAGGCAGTGCCTTCTGAAGTTGTTGTAACTGCTTTGTCACTTTTTTTTATATGAGAAAGAGGGTTTGTTCACTTTGATTAGCAAATATGAAAAAAAAGAAATATTGTCGGACAGGCTGGGATTTATGTTTGGTTACAAATAAGCTTAGCATCAATGTTCACATGGAAACCATGCAGTGGTGTTTAAAAGACTCATAAATCGGGTCAATAAAATATTCAGTTGGGGCTTATAAACAGGAGTTATAATAATTAATGGACCACTCTGTAAACTAACCAGCCAATTCGAAGAGTTTCATGGTGTCAGGAAAGTAACTTCCCTTGCCAAATCAGAGGAAGAACTCCTTCCTGATGCGTCTTTATAGTCCAACTAAAATCCGCCTCTGATGCTCTCTTGTCTTCCCTCTTCCTGTTCTGATCAACTGCTGTTGTCAGATTTTCAATGAAAAGTGGTGCCACGCATAGACTTCCTGCCAGTTAAGAGCATCATTTACCCCCCCTTTCTCTCTCTCTCTCTCTCTCACTCTCTTTTTTTCCTGGATGTCATTTTTCCGCTCCGTTCTTCTCTGCATGGTAATTACACTGAGGATGAATGGTGCAGGTCTGTTTCAGCAGATGGCTTTCGCAAGGAGAAATGTCTCTCGCTCAGCGCTGGGAGATCCATAATTATACACACAAGCATGCACGTACACACACACACACACACACACACATCAGTGGATGGCCATCTGTAGATAGCTAATGATACCTGTGAGCTTATCAGTCATTTAAAACAACATGCTGTCAGACTGGTCAAACACGCCCATGCAGTGATATCTCTATTAGAAGTCAGACTTCAGGTACCAGCTTGGACAGCTGGGTTATTAAACTGCCACTACTCACAATCGAGGCTGGCGGGGACAATATTTGGCACCATCTTTCTAGCCAGAGGATAGTGTGCAGGTATCATTTTCAAGCCTGCAATGTGGTGGAAATATTATTCACATAAAACTGTAGAAAAATTCATCAAACTCTAGGTCCCATTAGGCAAGTGACATGGGATTATTGCACTATGAATCATTTATACCATGGTATAAATTATGTATTACCCCTGTGATAGGTGAAGCAGGCTCAGATTTACTTGTGGATAGGAGGAAATCAGATGATTCCTTGTGGTGAAATACACAGCAGGACCTGCCAAGACAGCTTAAGAAGCTGGCCAGTTCTGAGCAAGCACAACCTCTGATCTGTGACACATGGGAACCCTGACCCCTACAGGTCACTGGGAATACTGGGAAAATCCATGTGGGAGCAGGAAAACACGCTTGTTTTTGACTCTTCTTAACACCTAACTCATATCAACACACCGAGGAAGTGTTTATCTGGAAAGTGTGGACCTTATCAGCAGCCCCCCCCCCCCCCCCCCCCCTTGTAAGAGCCCATATAACTGAATTGCACCCACACACATCCCCAACCTCCCTACCGAACCCTGGGGGATCCAAGAGAGCTTTGAAAGAAATGGTGGAGGGGCAGAAGGGCACTGGAGTAGGGGGAAAGATAACAAAGGAACCCCATGGCTACCTAAACATGAGGGAAGGTCCAACTGTATCAACAACCAAGAGACTGAGTGATAATGAGGAAGTGAATGAACTGATACAAAATCGATCTGCACCCCGAAGGTAAAAGGATCCTCATGGGAGAAAACAAGGATCCATATGGTTTGTGAGTTTACGGGCGACAAGAAGTAGAGCACATGTTGTTGACTCTCCAGGGGAGAGAAGAGCGGGTACTTAAGCTTTATAGGATGTGGGTGTCCTGCCAAGAGTACTCGTTCTCTCCAACCTGTCCACCCCTTTCTGTAGCACAGCCAAGGACTTGAAAACAAGTGAATACACTAATCTACAAGCACACATTCATGTGAGTACAATCACACCAGTACAATTCAGTTGTAAAGAGAAACTACACATTTGAGTTTTTGGTACCAGTGACTTTTGACTAACATTGGAGAATTCATAAGCTCTCTTGGGGACTTTTATACGGTGGCCCTGAAAGCTCACAGCACTGCAACTAAAGAGAACACATGCAAAAAGACAGAATTCAAGCAGAATTAAGAAAACAGACTGCAAATAGACTTCAACACAACACATTAGAAAAACGCCTCGATTAGCTTTATAGATTTGAAAAATGTGTTGTAAATAGACTGCAACACAACAGAGGTGTTTCCAGAGGACACTTAAAACTGATGCACATCTCCCGAAATGCTTGTTGTTAATGCAGATTTTGAGTCACCCTGTCAAGGTTCTCTTTACGTCAGTGGTGTTGGAAAATGAGATAGAAAGTAATAACTTTCGATTTATTTTAACATTGTGATCACATTATTCAGATATTAGCATACTGGCTAATACCGGACATGTGCATCACTTTTAAGTGTCCTCTGGAAACTCTTCTGTTATGTTGGGTTGTCAAACTGAAGAAGATGTTTTCATTATTTTCTTGCGTTTTGTCTTTTTGCACGTGTTCTCTTAAGCTGCAGTGCTGTGAGCTTTCAGGGCCACCGTACTTTTCACCCATGAGCACGTTGAGTGGGGTTTCTCCTCCTGTGTACAGAACAAACTCTGAACGGTCATGGAAGGTATACGCCCCCAATGTTTGGAGGCTTTCTCGTGCTCTGAATAGTTGACGTTCCACTCACATACAGGAAGCAGGGTGGTGGTGTTCACTCTATGTTCAACTTATACTTCCTTTGACATTAAAGGGAGATCCTGGTTACATAATCAGAGATGGAGTTTGACTGACAAACAGGCATGGTGCCATTTAGAGATGAAACCAATGAGAAGTTCAAGATCAGATTTGAAATAACCAAACAAAAAACTCACAGCTGAATTTGTCTGTAAATAACAGAGGGAGGCCAGGCCTAAAAAAATGACACAAGAGTTTTCTTCTATTCTCAAAACTAAAGTTATTACCTTCAACTTCAAACCAGTCTGTAAATATGTGAGAGCTGTAGAGGAGCTATTTTCATTCCTTTTTGACACTAAACAAATTACAGCACTGATGAAGCTTTGTGTTGTTTTTTCCCCTCAGGCATGAATGAATCAGTCACTGTACACACTTCACTGTTTTGTCAATGTGCAATCATACACTCAGCCTTGAGTATGATGAATGTCCGCGAAGCTGCTGAACCTGGGCCAAACGTCAGCGTTCCCATGTACAGTGCTGCCAACACGTGGGTTATTGTTGGGACGTGTTTCTGCTTTTTCTTCAGAGGCACTTAAATAACACTCGCCGTGCCCTCCAGTGGAGAATGAGAAAGAGAGAAAGCTGGAGAGAGAATGTAGGCTAAAAGAGTTTATTTTTATCGGTCTCACATGGGACTGTTGATTCTTTGCATCCATTCCATCTGCCCCGTTATCTCTAACTCTCTCTCACTTTGCGCTTTTCCCTCTCTGCTCTCCCAATCCTTTCCTTGCATTTCACTTCTTTTCAAAGAGGTGAACGAGAGAGAGGGACTGAAAAACAATAAAAAAGTAGGATGGCTGCTATAATATAAGGGAGGCTCAGGTTGTAAAAGGGAAAGTAAGCACCTTCTCTTTGATTACTGGTGGGCTGACCTAAACACTTAAGAGGGAAATTTCATAAAATATGGCAGGGCGGCAGGTGACACCTGTTCCAGGGCCACGAATTTGCCTCGACATGTCTTTATGTATTCCTGTTAGTTTGACTGTCGGAAAGTGTCTCGCCACACAGCCCTGCATGCTGTACCAGACATGTTAGCTAAAACTGGCTTAACTGGTGTGCTGTATCCAACCCACTCTGCAGCCCGACATAAACATAAACTTCGGTTAATGCAGTGCACTTACAGGTTGAATAACATCATTGTTCTGTCTCTGCCCAGAGCGTCGGCCCCTCGGGTATTTAACCACAGCGCACGCCAGAGTAGATGTGTAGAGGACGCTACCTCTGGCTTAGAAACCGCATGTTTCTTTCCAAGAACACACAACACACACAGCTCCACACACACAATACCCATAGAGTATGTGTCCCTGGATGAATAGCTTTTAATAACTTAGCTGTATTCTCTGTTGAATGGTCTGTTGCCATGGTCACTACTCCCATGGACCATTTCCACAAACCAGAATCGTGTGTGTATTGTGTGTACATTGGATGGATGTGGTGATGCTGTCCACCACTCACACAGGGATGTGGTTTTGAAGGAGAAATCAAGTTCTCACGTCTGCACAATTTACAGCCATGCTGTCTTTGAAATTACACATTTTCATTCAATTAATCATGTTTCAGCACTCAATGTTTTTATTATTGCTTTGTAACATGTTACTACATGTCTGGTGTGCCTATTTAACCGCTGGATGCCGGATGTGGTTGCTGCAATGTGAAAGCCACAAGCATTTAGGTGTGTGAAACAGAAGTTTAACTATGATACTCAGAAGATATCCTCTTTGTGTCTTTTCCTCCAGCACACACGCTACCATGCTGCAGCTGTAAAAGGGGTCAGAGGTAGCAGGCAGGTGTTATTTTGCTGTCAGTGAAGGGCTTACAGTGTTTCCACTTATGATTGATCACCAAAGTTATGTAGGAACATAAATCTAGGACACAGCTTTGGACTGTGTGCAGCAATACTTCTGCAGAAACTTTTTAAGTCCTTGAAGTTCCTTTTCACCATTAAGAAAGAGGTTGTGTTGTAGTTACAGATATTCACGGCAGGTTGAAGACTGCTGTTCATCTGAAGTTCACACTTCCAATTCTAGAAGCACTGACTCTCCCATAATATATACATTTTCTGTAGAATTGAGGATGAAATCCTCTCTGGGTTGCATTAAACAGCCTCTTTAATGGTTGCACTCCTAAAATTTTTATTTACAAGAGTTCTGGCCAAGGATTCATGAAAGTGGCATGTTCAGGTCCCACACAGCACAAAGCCAACTGGGACTCTAAAGCAAGACATGATGTCAAAAGCAGCATTGTAATGTTTAGAACGTGGGTCCATGTTTTCACCAGCTGCCTAATATAAATATCATCAAAAGCAGCCACCCCTTGTGGTGAATTTTCCCACCGACTTACCCAAACTTCTTTCTATAACTTCGCAAGGAGCAGACAGAGTTTGGGAGCATTTTGGGAACAGTTTTAGGAGTTTTGTTCATATTTGAATTTTGCTGTGCTTAGCAGTGTTGTAGTCAAGTCATCATAGCTTGACTCCAAGTCTTCAGTGTTTGAGTTGAGTCCGAGTCACCTGAGTTCAAATCCAAGTTGAGTCCCTGGTACCTTAGCGCAAGTCCTAAAAAAGTTCCCAGAACAGGACACAGAAAACTCACCTAGTGGTACTTTAAGTATCTAATTTTAGTATATAAAATATTATGATTATGAATAAAGCAAAGACTGAGGTTCAGGATAAGCAATGCTGCTGTTTGACTCCAGATTATTAGCTACAGGTGTAAACCTGGACTGACTGTGTTGGACAATTTTGATGTGCAGAAAAAACACCGAGTGAGTAAACATCAGTGTCTGTTGATCTGAATGTTATTGTGTGAGAGTTCAGTAAAGAGTCTCTTCTAGAAACTTTGGCTGAATTGCATAAAATGTAAGTATAATGCATAATATAAATGCTTAATTACGTCATACTTCATTCAACGTACAAGAAAATGCAGAACGCAGCTGCAGTCAGAGTTTATTCATGTGATGTTACTGAACTTATGTTTTTAAGGACGAACGTTTGAGGAGTTAAAAATATTTCACAACCTAACCAAACACTGTGGAACCATTGTTTGAGTAACTTTAGAGGCTAACGTTGTTGTTGTTTAGCAGCTAGCTTATAACAACGTCATCAACAGTCACAGTAGCATTAGCATTAGCATTAGCATCATCTACTCACTTCTCTGGGAGCATCCTGGACAGATGTCTGTTAAAGGTAAACGTTGTCCCCGTCTTCGCCTCGTTTTTTCACATAGAGAACATGTTGCTCTGCGTTTGCTAACCTTAGCCGTAAAATCTTTAAAAGCATAACTCCAGACTTGCGGTACCTCCTTTGACATCTTTCCACACACTACTGCTGAACCAGACGGCACGTGAACGAGCACGCAGGTAAACACAGACGTGGTAGCCGTAGCCGGAAAACTGATCTGTTATTAGGAACTTATACCAGAGGAAATAATCATTACAAATTAAAAAAGCAGTCATTGATAAAGAAGCCCGAGTCCTCCGAGTCTGCAGCCAGAGCCCAAGTCCGAGTCAAGTCACGAGTCCTGGACTCGAGTACTGCAACACAGGCGGTTAGCAGCTCTTTTCAGTAGTTAGATTTGACATGACTGTTATCTTTTTTTTTTTTTTAATAACAGAAGAACAGTGTACAGAAAAATACATATACTATACAATATAGCCAGGGGTTAAATCTGTTGCAAAAGATCCTTAAAAACATTCAGAGCAAAGCATATGTTTAGAGTTTTGATTGCTTTTTGCTCTCAGATTTATCTATTTAATGTATTTATTGTTTAACATCTTTGAGGAAAAAATATAAATGTGGGTTTCTTCTTACTATACTTGCATTTGTGAATGAAAAATTTGGCCAAAACAATAAATAAATTTATAAGAAAAAAACTTTTTTTTTTCTTCTTTCTTTGGTCTTTTGTAGAAACAGAATACAACATTTTCCCATGACAAAAAAAGTCTTTGTGAACATAACTGATGATGAATCTGCTGATGTCCTTCCAAAGTTTTTTGGTATGTGGACAATGCCCAAAAGTCAATAGCATTCACAAAACAATTCCAATAGGAAATAACGTGAAACAGAAACAACATCTTTCTGAAGCAGAGCACATAAATGTCTGTTATTATTACAAGAAAGTGGTGAAAAACAGATCTTTCAGTTGAGGATGAGCATTAAAGTATCTGAAGAGATAGCGTCAAACACAATAGCAAATTCCTTAGGAGAGACTGGGAAAATTCCCTGTAAGAAAACAGAAGTCCCTCTCCATGAAGCAGCTGACTGACCAAGATAATGTTATTTTGAACCCATCTTTCAAAGACAAGTGACTTATTCCTTTGTTGTTGCTCATGTAAGTCAGAGTTCAAAATCATCGTTAAGGTATTCTGACCAATCAGAAGGCTTTAATAGTTGTGATGTATCGATGATAAATTCTGTTTGTTTCCCATGTAATAGTTCTCCATGAACTGCAGTGACCCACAGCTTCGTATCAAATTCAGAAAATCACATCTAAATTTAAAGCCTTACTCAGATTACAGTATCTAAAGTGTGTTTTTGATGACTCTGTTCTGCTCCTGTTTTGACCTGCAGTTTCTCTGAAAACCTCTAAATTCATGGACGCTTAAAAACCAGTCAGTTTGATGCCCTGCTTTCTTTAAGTTGATTTTCCTTTCTGCTGCAGCGTGTGTCCTCTCATTCTCTTGGGCTCTGACACACTTCAGAGAAGGGGCATTCTCCCTGCTGAAACATTCATGATCATATTTGTTATTTACTCCCCAAGAAAAGGGTTGGAGTGTTTGTGTGTGTGTGTATGTGTGTGTGAGAGAGAGACAGTACTAGAAGAACCAGGTGTCCTTTGTCCCATAATTCTCCACTCTTTGACGTGGGCGTTTAATATCTTTGTTTGGTCAGACCTTGCGAGTGGGAACAAAATGTGAGAAGGACGGTGGGCACGTTTTTTTTTTTTTCTACACAAAGGGTGTTATAAGTCATGGCTTTAATGCACCCCTTTGAGGTTGTTACAGTAATGAAATGTTCAGTGTGTGTGTGTTTGGCTTTCCGCTGTGAAAGCAAATGTGGCTCTTGTGTCAGACTTGGCGTACCGCTGAAAAACGTGAGCTATTGCCCAAAGCAACATGTCCTAATAGCGAATGTGGTTTTGCCCAATCCTGCAGTTTGTAAATGAAATATTCACAAAGGCGTCTGACACGACATATTCCCCTCAGTTTTCCACTGAAACTGCACCAAGTTCTGCTTGGCTGCTCTGGTCAAGGTCACCACCACCACCACCACCACCACCACCACCACCCTGCAGACAGTTTGGTCATTGGCTCCCAGTACTGCCATTACCTGCCCAGTCCAACTGGCTTGGCAGGGATTCTTTACTGACTGTCAGTCGCCTTGCTTGGCCAGAATGTTTGACAGAATGTGAACTGGAAGGGATGCTGCAATGTTTTGGCCAAATTAAAGCATTTAAAATCTGTGGAGGAGGCACGGGCAAAGGACGGCCAAAACAAACCAGTGTGTAATTCACAATGCTACATTAGCGAGAGCTTGTGGTCGGAGAGATTTTTAGGTGGATGGAAATGCTAAAAGCTTTCTGAAACGAAGGCGTATGTCTCTGAAATGCACCTGGGAAATCTAATTAAATCATTCAATAAATGTTGACCTGATGTGTTCTTTTTTCCCACTTGCGTGCTGCCCACACTGGCATGATTTTCACCACTCGAATACCACGCCGTGCTGATCGTTTCTTTTTCTTACCATTTCCTTTGCAGAAATGCTGGAATCCAACAACCTTGTGACGTTCGAAGGTTTGGCTAACAGTTCGTCTTACCACACATTCCTGCTGGACGAGGAGAAAGGGAGACTGGTTGTTGGAGCCAAGGATCACATCTTCTCATTTAACCTCATCAACATCAGCAGAGACTATTCCCAGGTAAAACTAGGGTCTGATTTTCAGTCTGTCTGCCTGGTGGTTTTATCCATTTATCATGAGTGTAAGTCTGTTTGTGTTTCTGACTGATTTAATATCCATCTCGAGTGTACCTCTCTACCCAGAGTGCCGGTCAGAGGCTCAGGTATCTCGGGACTTTCTTTTCTGTTTCTACTGAAAAGTGCCTCGTGAATATTTCAGAACGGGGCTGTCGCACACCATCACACGCTGTGCGAGGCATGTTAGCTGCTCTCCGCACACCTGGATGAATAATAGAGTAAACTGAAACAAAATGGATAACAAATCGCATCTGTGACCCCTTCATCCTGCACACACACACACACACATGCAAGCACCCAAACCTTAGCTGTGTTGATCAAGTGTGTAAAACTGATTCAAGAAAGAGGAGGTGATTCTCTTCTTACACGTATAAAAACGGTGTTTGTGTTGCAGATCCCTTGGCCGGCTTCTCCCACCAGAAGAGACGAATGCAAGTGGGCAGGAAAAGATCTCTCGGTAAGAGCTAAAAACATCTATCTTGCGAGTGGGTGTCAGCATTTTGCCCCTGCACTCCCACTGATGTTTTAAAAATGTCTTTTGTTCTACCGTGCTGTGATGTGTGCAACTCTGCAGGTCTTATATTAAACCTTGGCTGCAGTTGCAGTGCATATGTGCTCCATAAGGCCTTTCCGATACGGACAATCTGACGTATACATTTTTTAATCTCTCCGTTTGTTTATACCAGTGTGTTGACATAGCTCATCTGCCATGTTGACGATGACCATAGCCCTGATTAAAGACTCAAAGCCAAGATTGAGACCATCGTTTGACCTTAATCACACATCAAGCTTCTGCGGCTCCATTAAACACACCGAGTCCACTGTGTTCTCTGTGCTTTGTCCCAGACTTACTGATCTAACACTGCATTAAAAACGAGTGCTGTCATACATTCAGGGATCAGAGGCGTTCCAGTCTTTTATGTAAGACTTGTTTGTTTCTCCCATGTTGTCCTTAACCCTGTGAAGCCTGACCCATCATTGGAACTGAGATATTTATTAACACTTTTAACAAAATCAACAGAAATACATCGCTATATCATCTTGTTTTTGATATATTTTTTGTATCACATTGACATTTTTTAAATATTCTTTAAATGCACAAAATGCTTTTAAAAAATTGAGTCACAATTTATGTTATTCCTACCACAATTTCTGGAAAATGAGCAATAATTTTTCGGGGGAAAAAAGTGTGCCAAAATGCAACTTGAGCTTTCAGAACACAGACGTTTTTTAAAACTTTTTATTTACTTTTTTTTCAATATTAACAAACATTAAAACATATGCTAACCAACATAAACATAGTGAGGGGATACATCTTAATCTATATAAACTTTTTTTTTTATCTCCCAGGCTTCTCCACACAGTAGAGCTCACCACCTGTTTTTTTGTTCCTGCAATCGATCTATTCATTCCAGCGTCGATCATGGGTCCGGGCTTTATTCCTTAGGAAATGAGTCAGTTTTTCCATTCCATTCCATTCCATTCCACATTGCTATGTTGACAATAATCATTTCATTTGCATTTTCCTGAACTTTTAAAAAAACAAAACAAAAAAACATTTTAGGTTTCTCTGTTGCTTTTAAGAAAAGAAGGGACTGAATATTTTTGGAAACACACTTTTTTGATTACA
Organism: Labroides dimidiatus; assembly: GCA_030710495.1. NCBI lineage: Eukaryota > Metazoa > Chordata > Actinopteri > Labriformes > Labridae > Labroides > Labroides dimidiatus. Next base: position 29,548,951 of record CM061147.1, on the reverse strand, counting down.
AAAAAAACAAAAAACAAAACTAAAGCGAGAGAAACTGCTAAGAGTTTCTGGCTTAAGTTTACTCAGCTTACTCAGACTTCATGGCTCAGTGGATGACAGTGACCTCCAGGCCTGTGCAAATATCACAACAATTTTCTAAATTTCTTTTGCTTTCTTTTAGATTACATTTGACATCCCATAATACCACAACAAAAGCAATGTGGGCCTTAACTTATTTTGAACAGTATCATATTGATGAGATCAGTCTTTGAAACTAGTGTATCAAATATGATACGTCGGGCATTATAGGGTTAACGTCTTTGTTTGTGTTTCCTTGTTTCGTGGTATTATCTGATTGACCGCACATGCTCATTAAAACTTGTTTTGGTTTGGCTGTTATACAATCCTGTTAGACAAACTACAGTCAAGTCAACTGCTCGTTGAAAAATATAGGATTAGATACACTTTTATGAAATTATTTTGGCTGGCATACTGATTTGAAATCAGGAGGGTATTTATTTGTTTAATATTAGCATGTGTTATTGAGTTTGGCTACACAGTTTGAGGAAAAATCTTAACCCGTTTTATCCCAAATTTTTACCTGCAGATCTCCTTAGTACAAAGTTAATTGTTATTATTATTATTATTGTTGTTGTTGTTGTTGTTTCATTTTAAAACTTTAATTAACTACCCAAACTCAAATCAACAGTTAAAGAGATTCCAGAAGTAAAAAAAGAAAAAAAAAGTGCAGCAGCTATTGTTGCTGTGGGATTAAATGGGTTAAGTTCAAGATGTTCTCTGACTTCTTACCCAATTCAACCTTTACAAGTCAAGCCAAGCACCACATCCCTATGCTATGTGTGGTCCAGCAGAGTTTTCTATGTAAAGATGTTGGGAGCTTGTATCCACTCTCTGAAGGCCATGTTATGAAATCTGTCTTCAAAAAGGCCTTGGGCAACATGCTGGAATATGAAATCATGGCTTTTTTTTATGGCTCAGTTTATTTCTTGGACATTGGCCAGAACAGGGCAAGCCCTCCTGTCGTTCCAAGCTTCTCTGCGGCTTATTTTAAGCACCATGAAGCCCTTTTGTGTGTTTTCTGTAAACACTTAGTACCCTGAGGGGTGGTCTTTCTGTTAGAGAGTCGGAGGGGAGTGAGAATTAAAGGGAGGCAGAGAGAGGCTGCTGATGCCCCCTGATGTACTGTAAGCAAACACTTCTAGGGATGAAGCAGGGGGGAAATAAGTAGATAGATGGATATGAAAGGCCTGACAGTGCATCCACAAGGGGGAAAGAAAAGTGTTTTCTTTGCTTGAATAAAAATGTGTGATATCTGCTCACTATAAATAACTGTTCACACTTCATTCCTTTCAAACCCATCGATGGAATCAAATGTGAGTCGTGCCTGAAAAATCCAGGGGGAGGCATTGAAACTCTACCATCAGACGCTTGGCAGCAGAGTGTTTTTGTTCACAGTGATGATGATCCTCGCTCAGACATATTCGCCCATGTAAAGACCATATAAATCCAAAGAAAGACAGATGCTGAATAAAAAAAAAAAATGCTCACACAAACAGGCTGCTGCCTGCTGATGACCCAGTAAAGCCAGATGAATTTAGCCATGCATAATTTGTGGCTGTATCCTCTCAGAATTTTTTTTTTTTTATGAATATGTGATGACACATTCAGTTTTTATTTGAGGTCGGGTCTGCACAGGCACGTGCTGAGCGAGCACGAGGAAATATGTACCGCCATATGGTGGCGGAGCAATAAATGCAAAACATACCGATTACCATGCACACGCATAGACACAAGGAAAGGATTAGATAAACAACATCTGCACCACAAGTTATCAGTAATCTCTATAAGCATTAAAGTCACAGGGTCAAGAAAAGTGCCTATTGCTATGTTCCAGTAATGACACACAGGAGTAATAGACCAACAGAGCGCTGCTTTAGCGTCTTCTCTCTGTCCTCTACTGACAGATTGGTGGTAAATGAATGTTTTTCTTACTCCGACTGATATAGGATTATAATCATAGGCTTTTGTTGCCTGTCTTTTTGTTATTCTGCATTTCATTCCCTCCTGTGTGATGGACATCACATGTATTGCACAGGAAATTAAACGGCTGAGGCAAAGTCAGCAGTGGTTGATGTCACTGGGTTCAGTGGGGAAAGGGAAGCAGAAGGTCCAGGGCTTGGTTGCTTTATGCAGATGAAGCGGAAAAAGTCCAGAGTCACAGATGATTATACGAGGTCTGGTGATGATATTATTTTCAGGAGCATTACTCAGCAAATTGCAAGGGTTTCGGAGGCCATTCCCTGAGGAATTACAGCAGATTACAGTCGGCTTTGCTCCCTGCTATCATCCCAGATCTCTTTATTTAAGTGTTGAATTTTCCTTCGCTGTGACCTTTGTTCTCGGTGAGGTTAATCCAGCTCTTTTGCCACTTATTTTTTTTGTTTTTAAGTTGTCATTTGGTTCATGTTTGCCTTTATTTTATAGAGCTGCTTAAGAGAGACAGGAAATGTGGGGAATATGCAATCACAGGCACTGAAAGACTGCAAAACAATTGTGATTTAGATTGTTTATTCATTCTGCCTTTATCTCTCTCTCTTTTTTTCCATCAGAGGGAGTGCTCAAACTTTATCAAGGTGCTGCAGCCGTTCAACCAGACCCATATCTATGTGTGTGGGACAGGGGCCTTCCACCCAGTGTGTTCCTACCTGGAAGTGGGCAAGAAATCAGAGGTACAAGCAGGTTTTGTTTCTCAAAACAACTATAAAAGTTTGCAGAGTTATGACAGTTATTCTGAGTTTTTAACCCTATTGTTAAAAAAAGGATGATAAATATTTACCATCTGTTATCAGGTATTATACTACAGTCAGTCACCAAAATGGGGGTGGCTTCACTTTGGGGGGTGGGGGGTGTTGTGCCCAAACAGCAGCCTCTGGATTCGAGAAGTGAGGCTGGTGTTGAAGTGCTAAAAACTGCAGTTCCTTTAGTGTCCACTTGAGGCTGACTTTAAAAGCACTAGAAGCAACATTCACACCCATTCCAAAAAGTCCATCTTCACAGCAGAACTACATGTTTACAGCCTGGTTCAGAAAACAAGCCTGGTCTGAATTTCTTTGATCTCACTCACACAATTATAGTAACAACAAACTTTACCCATAAAGCACTTATGCCTCCACCTCTTTGCCTCAAGTTAGATCAGGGGTCTCTGACAGGGAGCTCACAGGCTGTCAAGTTCTAGCTCGCCAAGCAAATAGAAAAGGAAAAAAAAAAAATGAAATGAATAAGAGAATGAAATGGAGCAAGCTTTGAGCCTCAACACTAACAGCTATTGTCTGCCTACCTGTCACTCAGCTTAACTCTGCCTCTGATTGGACAAACTCGCATTCATAATATCTTCTAAACTGCTGAGTTAGAGAAAAATTCACCCCCCGTACAGACTGGAGACATTTTTTTTTTGTACCAGGCTGTAAAAATGTTTATTCCTGCTGTGAAAATGGCTCCTTTTTTTGGCTTGGTGTGTGTGTGTGTAGTTTCCTGTACCTCCGAAGCCATGGGACATCTCAAGTGGACACTCGAAGAACTGCAGATTTAAGCACTTCCCATATTTTTAGACCGGTGGTTGCTGATTGGTGAACTCAGTAACCAGTGGCTTTGGTTTTGGAACCAAATGTGAACGGAATCATTGATCCAAATTTAGATTTCATTTTACTGTTACTAAAGCTAGTGTACCATTTGGAGATAAACAATGAGTGAACCAGATCCATTGAAAACAAACAAACAACAAACAAACAAACAAAAAACAAACAAACAGACAAATTAAAAAGCCTCGGTTGGTAGTATATAGTGTCAAAAATCATATTAAAGATAAGCCCATAATAAGGTCCTAAATAAGTACCAAGCTAAAAAAAAAAAAAAAAAAAAAAAAAAAAAGAAAAGAAAGAAATAAGGGGACTAGAACTAGCTTGGGACTTGTTTAATTGTTTGAAAGAAGCTCTAATCCTTTAAAAGGTTGTAGACCCCTGAGCCTCTGAGTTAGATCAACCAGAGGTTAGGTTGGGTCAACATTTCCAAAATGGTGACAGACATTTAAAGGCTTTAAACCTGACTTTAATAAACCAATGGCAGATGTCAGTCACTGAGACTCTGACCTATGTTTTATCCACCTGTTTCCTGATTACCCAAAGTTCATCGCAATTGCTGGTTTTGCTCGTCCGGCTGAACATTCTGTTTACGTAGCCATTGAAACCACAAAGCTGATGATGTTAGCCTAGCTGCCATACTCGCTCTAATAACCGGCTTTTAAAAGCAAGAAAGCGACAAAATGAAACAAAATAGGTGGAGTCATAGTGTGGATGTTTTAAAAAAAAGTTTACACTGAGCCCTGTCCAGCATTAATGATTTCACGCCAGTTGTTTGAGTTAGCTTGGCGGCGGCAGCAATCGGAAGTCAATAACCACCAGCAGAAGCAAACACCCATAGGGTTCTGAAGGAACTGGTGGATACAGTTTATGGTTACGCCATCTATGTTTTTGTATCATCCATGGCTTCATATAACTGTGACATAATAAAATGTTCAAGTTCTCAGATAAATGACTTGATAAATACATAAAAATGCTTTTTAGCAAACTGAGCTGGAAAATTGAACACAGGGTCTTAGAGTCTGCAGGATTTTCAATTCATCATTCCAGCATGGGACTGCTGCATGTGTATTCATTAAAGAGTGAGCGAAGGAAATTGCTCTTTCCTCCTCCAAATGTCACTGAGTCAGCCCTATAAATGTCTGTTTCCCATTCATTAGATAGCTATTTACAGACAGTTAGAGGCAGGAGATTACTCAGAGAAAAAGCCATATTCTGCTCATAGATCACAACCTTCAAATGTAATTTATCTGATGGATGCCTGCGAGCATCAAGCTCACAAAGTGAAAAAAAAAAAAAGAGTGAAAGATTTATTGTTTTGAAATCTAACTCCCATCAGTCTGGGTATCATGGTGAAAACAGTCTGAAACCACACTGCTTCCAGAAGTTTTCTTTTGGTTTATAAACGGGGTGTTCAGCTCTCTTTATTTTTTATTCTTTATCTGCAAAATAATGAATAACAAGGTTTCCAGTTCCCAGAAAGTCATTTGTTGATGGATGTAAATTTGAAATTGAATTCTGCGGGATGTAAAAGTGCTGATTTTTATAAAAATGCTAGTTTTCCACTAACTTGGAGTACTGATGTGCTGACACAATAATGGCTTCACCAGAGCATAGTCTCGCTCTTATGAATTCATCTGTTTTCAGCCTGTGTAGTTTAAACACTCATCACTCAAAATCACTGTAAATGCTTGGTTTTGATTCTTCACTTCAACTTGTCTGCCTTGTCCAGGACAGCGTGTTCAGACTGGAGCCTCATATAGAAAACGGCAGAGGGAAGAGTCCCTACGACCCCAAGCTGCTCACTGCCTCCATGCTAATTGGTGAGTTTCAGACCGGATACACAGAGCTGTTCTTCTGGTGTCGAGCATTTAAAAAAACACCCTCTGCCTACCCTTTCATTTCAGCAGATATACGGGGTGTAATGTACATGTGGATAACAGAACAGTGCATTCCTGTCATCCTTTAAAAGTGGATCTGCTCTGTAGTTGGTTTTTACGCTCTTTGAACCCCTTATTGGCAGGATTGTAAACTCTATTTCCATCCAAATTTACTTCCTCTAAATGTTGGGCGTGCGTGACAGATGACGTTTTATTGAGTTCCTTTTGCACTGAATCAAATAAAGCAGGACTACGTGAGCATGTCACTCGTCTCTTGCCCCAATTATTGCCAGTCACATTGTGTTATATCACACCGTTTAACCTAGCAGATGGCCATTTTCCAGCCCATCACCTTTAATCTCCTCTCCCCTTATTTCCTCCCCTCTCTCCAGCATTATTATGTACTCCCCCTGTCTCACACCTCTAGCCTGTCCCTCCCCACCTTGTCTCCCTCCCCTCTGCCCTGCCGGCTGCGATAATGTCAATTTCACACTCTTGATGTTCGTCACATCCGTCACTGTCTGTGCGCTCTCACGTCCCCAAGTCTACCTTTACTGTTAAGCCCCTGAACAGTCGCTCAGACTTTCACACCTCCACCACGGGGCACACATGACTTCAGACTGTTATCTCATGCAGGGTTACAAAACAAACACTTGATTTTTTCTTTTTTTTTTTTCAGATGGGGAGCTGTATGCTGGGACATCAGCTGACTTTATGGGGCGGGACTTCGCCATCTTCCGCACTCTTGGCAAGCATCATCCAATCAGAACGGAGCAACATGACTCCCGGTGGCTAAATGGTAAGAGAGAAGCATAAAGTGTATAAAATGAAAACTGCATCACATCAGGGTTTTTGGTTTTCTGATCTACCTTAATTTTCTTTGATTTCCTTTTTTTGAAGTACTTGTGAAGTAGTTCGTGTCTATTCGATGCACATGCTGCGCTCAAGTCTTTGCATTCACTTTTATGCAGATGACTCTCAGTTGTGCTTGTCCACCCAACAACATAAACTCCTATATAGTTTCTTATGAAAAGGACTGCCTGTTCTTCATCATGGTTGAAGGCTTCGAGGGATAATGTCCTGAAACTTTTCTCACTTTAAATGAAGATAAAACTGACCTTGTTACTAGCCTTAATTTAAATGAAAGGGGTGAATTCCTTTCCCACAAATTTTTTTTTTAATATTATTATCATTTTTTTTTAAAAAGTAGTCAATGCTTTTATAATGAAGTGAACAGATCAAGATGTAGCCAACAAATAAGAACCCGACTGATTAATCGGGCCAATAATCGGGCCAATTATGGCACATCACCGATTAATCGGCATCGGTGGATATGTAACCGATTTATTAACTTTTTTGCTGCACAGAGATTCAGTCACGCTGTAGCCAGTCATTTAAAAATAATTATTTTTTTATTCCTCCTGGCAGTTGTGTAAATTACCTTTGTGAGATAAACAAAGATTTATGCAACTGTTAATTCCCATGTCCACCATTATCTAGTATAAGACTATTTTACAGTTTTAAGGTCGTGTAAGTAGCATCTTTGTGACATATGTGGGTGTACAGTCTTTATGTTGACAGTGTTACTAATAAGAGTTCCTTATTTAAGGTTGGGTTAAATTTATTTTGAACATTAGAATAATCGGTGAAAACAAAAAAACAAACAGAAACAACAAACAAAAAACAGAAACAAAGTAACAACAAAAATAAAATGTTCAAAAAAGGAAAAAAAGGAGTAGGAGAAAGTCAAGATGTATAAGATCTCACTCCTTATATTAAAACCGGCTTCCTTCAAAATATTGCTATAAATAGTATTATTAATTAATACTATAATTATGTTAGCAATATCAATATAAGAGTCTTCTTAATTACATCACCAAAAGCAATAATAATAACAATAATAATAATAATAATAATAATAATAATAATAATAATAATAATAATAATAATAATCAACAAGATGAGTCATTATACAATTAAAACAACAACAAAACAGTAATAATAACACAATACAACAGAGACAGACCAACACAGTATATATATATATATATATATATATATATATATATATATATATATATATATATATATATATATATATACACATATAAATTTTGTAGTGTTCTGCTTCTTTGTCTTCAATAATACTTTCCGTATTCAGAATTTGTGTTTATGTACAGTAAATGTAAAAATGGACATTTTTTCAATTATATTGTACTTTTTATATATTCTTGGAATTTTTGCACTTTACGCTTTGTTTGCTGCTGTGACTCCTGAATTTTCCTTCAGGGATCAATGAAGTTTGTTCCATTCTATTCTATTCTATTCTATTCTATTCTATTCTATTCTATTCTATTCTATTCTGTTCCATTCTATTCTGTTCTGTTCTATTCTATTCTATTCTATTCTATTCTATTCTATTCTATATCCTGTGTATATCAATGTTCTTATTACAAATAGATTGGCCGATATGTTGGTCATCGGCCAATATATCGGCTATTGGCCGATGTATAGGATATGCTTTTTTTAGCCCCATTATCAGTATCTGTGTCAGCCCCAAAAAACCCATAATGGTCTCATCACATCTCACTTTATTATTCTGTCATGCAGATCCAAGGTTTGTGGGAGTTCATCAGATCCCTGAGAGTGACAACCCAGAAGATGACAAAATCTACCTGTTTTTTAAAGAAAACGCGATTGATGGAGAGCACGCTGGGAAGGCCACACACGCTCGCATTGGACAGCTCTGCAAAGTATGTGCACTTACCCATGCAAACACACCACCACACAAGCCTGCTCTCACAACAGAAAAAAAAAACACACACAAACAAAAGAAGAGAGTCAAAGACGCACATTTTCACACAGAAATGGCGTCTGTATCTGGAAAAACACTTGACAGGTGTCTGAGTGGCTTTCATCATGGCAGCGCTTCAGGGGCTGTTATCTGTGATTATTTTTAGCCTGGGGAAGGGTGAGCATTGTTATGTGAGGTACAATTGCCCCCAAAGACAGAAACCTGAGAGAAATGGTAAATGTCACCAGAACCTGAGAGGCAAACACTGTTATCCTAATGCCAGGCTTTGGCAGTGATTGGGTCTGCCCTGCCCACGAGCCACATGGGATACTTTATGTTAAATAGCTGGCCTTGTATCAGCTTTCACTTTCCAAATCCCATTCCTATTCATTAAGCAGGAATCCAGCCAGCTGACTGCAGAGCAGTCACTGATGCCCAGCCTCATCCTCACATTTATCTGGCTGTATATCGCTCCTCTGTCACAGCATCCTGATTACGCAGAATGTCAAGAATCTGTCTTGCTCAACACAACACAAGTCATCCATTATGGAGGGGAAGATGTGGTATTAATTTGAGCCTGTGCATATTTAGACACATACTGAGTCACTGTCATAAATCAGCACCATGTGGGACAGGCTTTTATGAGCTCTCTGTGTTTGTGTCAGTGTTCTGAAAACAAGCACTAGATGTTGAGACACAGATGTGAATTAAAAGGATTTGTACTGGAATGAAACTCAAGAGGCAGCATCTGTCTTTGTAAAAAGACATTTCAAAGAAGCAAACGGATGCTCCATCATTTGTTAAAGACCCTAAAAGCCCATTCACAAGTTTAATTCAGTGATTTAAGCATTATGGTACCAGCATACATGGGTTATTCCTTTATTATAAAAGTATGTTATATTATAGAGCCTTGACGTCATGATTTGAAACCTGTAAGCGGTCTTAAAAGTTATCAACTTAAGCTTTGTTAGACAGATGTGCACTTACATAACTTATATGGAGATTTCTGGTCTTTACTTTATAAACCTTTCACTACATGGATTAAAAGTCATTTGTTTAACGTACGGGTCATTCCAGAATTGTAGCAACATTTTAAGTGTAGAAAGAAAATGAAAAAAATATTTTTATTTTTTATCTTTTTTTTTTTTACATTTTATTTGTTATTCTCGTAGAACACACTTTAAATTCAACATTTTCTGTATTTTCTGAGCTGAAACCTGTAAGATTTAAAGTATTCAATACCTTAGGGACAAATAGAATCATATATAATGAAATAATCTAATATAAAATACAATCTTTCCTAAGAGAATTATTGTCACTTTTGCAACATCAAATCATTTCATGATCAGTTTAAAAGCGAAACAGTTGATAAACAGTCGACTTTAATAAAACAGTCGTCCAGACACAGACTTTTAAAACAAATATTAAATGTAAACAAGTCATTTAATCCAAACAAATATTTTTGAATTAAAGCTATTTCATTAATTACTCATCGACAGCTCTGTTATCAGTTGACGATAACAGAGTTTATGCTAACTCAATGTGCTAACCCCAAACAAGCTAGCACATGACATGTTTAAAAGCAGTTGTTGTTTAAAAACTGAATCAGAGATTCTCAAAATAGAAATATCTCAAAAACAGAGTTGACAGATAATTAATCTACTGTTGGTGCTCTCTCCAAATTTTGTACAAAATGATGAGAGAAGAAGCGCGACACGCCTCACTGCCTTTCAACATTTCCCAACAAAGGAAGTGACATCACCATCAGCAGGTCACATGATCTCTATATAAATGCTTTGGAGATGTTTATATAGTTTTACAGTAGTGATAACAGAGTGGACCAGAACATGGTGACAGGCACAAAACATATATTTTTGTGACTGAAATTTAATAAAACATAGAAAATATATAACCTGTGCAAATGATCGTATAACTGTTAATACTGAAAGAGTCAAAAATAAATAAATAAATGACTAATTCAATAATTTCATGTTAATTCAAGTTGAAAGTGTGAATCAGGAGAGAGTTAGGAGTCATTAAGCAAATAATTAAAATATAAATTGTTTCTAAAATATATATCAAGCATCAGTTTAAGAGAAAGGAGAACACTGTTAGTAATATTACTCAAAGTTATAATAATAATAATAAACTTTATTTATGTAGCACTTTTCAAAAACAGTGTTACAAAGTGCTTCACATAATAAAAACAAACAGTAAAAAGAAACAGAAATAGAAGTATAAGAGAAAATGTGAGAAGCAACGGAGCAATACAACAATATAGAAAGGCTAAAAACCACCACCAGATAAAGGAGAGGAAAATATCAGAAGAATTAAAAACAAATAAAATGTTAAAGTAACAAAATTAAACATTAAAACAACACCAGATAACAGATTTAAGATCCTGTCCATGATACTGTCAAATAAAAAATAAAGTAAATGCAGCAGATTTTTTTGGGAGGAGAATACTAAAAGGTTTATCTGGGAGACACGAAATGTACTCGTATAAATACCAACAAATTGTTCACAGAAGAGAACAGAGGAGCAGATTTGTTTTGCTATCGTGTTCGAGAAAATTGAGAAAGGGCAATTCGCAGCATCGGTTCAATGGAGACCATGTGTCACCCCCAACAATAAGGGGATTAAGCAGAATGTGTTTTCAGCTTTGACATGAAGTTCTTGACTTGTGACAAAAGAACGAAATGTGTTTAAAACGTTACTTTGAATGGATGTACGCAGAAAGGAAGAACAGAAGTCAAAATTTAAGCTCTCCGCTTGACTTCTACATTTATCTGCACCACAGAACGATCTGGGGGGTCACAGGAGTCTGGTTAATAAGTGGACCACCTTCCTGAAAGCCCGACTGATTTGCTCTGTACCTGGAAGCAACGGAATAGACACGCACTTTGACGAACTACGTGAGTGATCACTTAGAAGTAATCTTTTCAGGTAATCTTTGCAGTGCGCGTTTGATGACATGTCATCTTCTTTCTGTCTATCAGAGGATGTTTTCCTAATGAGCACAAAGGATCCCAAGAGCCCAACCATCTATGCCGTGTTTACAACATCCAGGTACTGAGAGTGACACTGAAACAGCTCGAGAGACGATGACTGCGTGACCTTTCTGTATCTGACTCATTTTTTTTCTGCCTGTTAGCAACATCTTCAAAGGTTCAGCTGTGTGTATGTACAGCATGACAGACATCAGGAGAGTGTTCTTGGGTCCTTATGCGCATAGAGATGGACCCAACTACCAGTGGGTGCCCTTTCAAGGACGTGTACCTTACCCACGGCCTGGCACAGTGAGTACAGTGAGCCTTACCTGCCATATTTGTGTTTGCTATGAACTGCCTCCCAGCTCACTGTAATGTCTTTTCCTCCGCAGTGCCCGAGTAAGACGTTTGGAGGATTCGATACGACTAAAGACCTTCCTGATGAAGTGGTTACCTTTGCCAGAAGCCACCCAGCCATGTTCAACCCCGTCTACCCCATTAACAACCGGCCGATCATAGTCAAAACAGACGTAGACTACCAGTTCACCCAGATAGTGGTGGATAAAGTTGAAGCAGAGGATGGCCTTTATGACGTCATGTTCATCGGCACAGGTACACACTTTTTAGTCACTTTCTTGCACTTATTCGTAAGTAACTGGTTGACTAGAAAGACTTAATGTCTGCCCTCAATTTGTGCCAGACATGGGGACGATATTAAAAGTCGTATCCATCCCCCGAGGCTCCTGGCACGACCTGGAGGAGGTCCTGTTGGAAGAAATGACTGTTTTCAGGGTGGGTTTTACTTTTTTAACCTTCATGCGATGTCCAAACAAGCAGCAGATGTTTAATCAACGATGTCTGCCGTCATTTTCTCTCTCACAGGAGCCAACAGCAATTACAGCCATGGAACTTTCAACAAAACAGGTGAGCATTTAAGATCTCTCGCCTCCCTTCAGCTCACGTCAAGATAATTATAACAAGAATGAAACCCCAAAATGAGGTTCAGTTAAGGCTGCAAGGACCGAAAGTGATCTATAAGGCTTGTTAGAGACAACAACCTGAAATGTAATAAGAGAAAAGGTAATAAAACCTGAAATGTAATAACTGGTTGATAATGTAACTGAAGGCCTGAGCCCAAAACATAATGACTTCTTGTCCAAAATGCAACAAGTTGTTACATTTTGGGTCAGTCATTACATTTTGTTTATTTTTTCTATTAGTTTTTTTGTTTATCTTTTCATTTATTTATTTATATTTGGGGTATTTGTTAAAAATTGGGCATTTACAATCAAATTGTTACAAGGTGTAACAAGATGTTACCATTTGGGTAAAAAAGTTATTACATTTTGGGCTTCTTTAAGAGCCTGAAATGTAAAAACTACCTGAAAAAATAAATAAATAAATTTTAAATAAATAGATAAATAGAAATAATAATAATAATAATAATAATAATAATAATAATAATAATAATAATAATAATAATAATAATAATAATAAACAGTAATGAAACCCGAAATTTAATAACTGGTTGATAATGTAACAAAAGTGCTGAGCCCAAAACATAATAACTTCTTGCCCAAAGTTTAAGTAGTTGTTTCTTTTTTTTTTTTTTTTAACATTTTGGGTCATTGTTACAAATTGGGCTCTTACACCAAAAAAGTTACACGCTGTAACAAAGTGCTACATTTTGGGCAAGAACTTAGAAAATTTTAGGCGCGGCGTTTTGTTACATTTGGGTCTTATTACAGTTTCTATTACACTTTGGGCTCCACACTTTTGTGACATTATAAACCAGATATTACATTTGATTTTTTTTTTTTTTTAAACCTTTTTTTTTAAATTTACCTTTCAAGTTGTTATTACAAATCAGGCTCTTACGAGGCTGACATACCTTGCTGCTTAGTTAATCTAAAAATAAGGACACGCGTTTGTGCACACTTTCTAAACAATCTGAGGTCAAACACTTAATCACTCAGTGTCTCTGTTGGTTTTTGAGCAGCAGTTAGGTTGTAAATCTAAATGACAGGAAGAGTTTGTAAACTGTCAGGTAGGGAGGTGGTGAGAACCTGCAGGAAGACGGCTCATCCACATTCCTGACTGTCGCAATAACAGACATAAACTGTGCAACATGTGATCTCATTATTAAAGCATTTACAGTCCTGGATTTAAACCTCAGTTATACAAAGAAAAGTCTTCCTCTTATAAAATAAATAATAAATCATTCTTTTCTTTGGCGCACAGCAACAACTGTACCTGGGTTCAGACATCGGTGTGTCCCAGATGCCTTTGCATCGGTGTGAGGTTTACGGCAAGGCCTGCGCTGAATGCTGCCTGGCAAGGGACCCTTACTGCGCATGGGATGGCACTGAGTGCTCCAGATACTTCCCAATGGCTAAGAGGTACTCCATACATGCTCAATATGTTGCTTTTTAACTTTAACCTGCACAACACACACTATTCATATACATGATAACTATATACTAAACTCTCAAGTTGCTCAGCTGGGATGTAAACAAACTTAGGATCAACAGAGAGGCGTTTTGAGCTCGGCACGTGAGCAACCGGCTTTAAATTACAGTCGGCCAAATTTAATTTAAATGTTGAAAAGCAAGTGATAGAATCCCTTTTGTGTGACTGGTTGACCAAATGTAAAGTATCGCAAACTAGATTATATAGAAAGCTTTCCCACAGATTGAGGACATATGCAGAGATTCAGGACTTGAGCTACGTGCACTTATAGTGCAGGCTTTGTATATTTGCCAAAAAAGAAAAAACCCTAAAGGTTTAAGTATCGTGTTTCTACCAGAAAGCTGGAAATATGACCTGCTTCATGTGTTTACTGTAAATGAGAAGCAGTGTCGGTGATGTCTGGAGGCTGTCTGGGTGAACCAGGGGTGAGCTGGTGGTTGTTGGGGGCTCAGTTGTTGTGGTGCCGTAGATGTAGCCGTGGAGTGATCTGTAAATGTGCATGTATGTGTGTGCAGCCTCCCACTCACAGCTCCGTAGGGTTTATTGATCCGAACGCTAGCTGCACAGATTCCTGCTTTTGCTGTTAGTTGTACTCCAGAGTCTTACATTCAAAAATAAGACAGCCGGCATAAACTCTTACCTCCGTTTACCAACGATGCACCAGGCTCACGACAATGTGAGGCAGAAGGGAAAAAGTCTAAAGTTTATTAAATCGCTGCTTGTGGGAAATAATCCCGTTGCTGGTTTTGAGACTGCTCTTCAAACTCCATCAGTTGACTTTGCAGCTGCATGACAGTTAGAAATGATTGATTAAATTCCTTTGTCATGCACACCCTATAATTAAGGCTCATGAGCAACACTATTGGTTGTCTGCTGTTAGTTCAGCTTGCACCTCCGAGTCACAATCAGATGCCAACACAAACTTCCTGTAAACACATTATTCTTCATGCACACACAAAGACAGCGTTCTGTCTGCTGACTCGTAAAGCTTTTTTATGTTTCTGTTTCTGCAGAAGAACAAGACGGCAAGATATCAGGAACGGAGACCCACTCACACAATGCTCCGATCTGCAGCATCACGGTAAAACACTTTCCTGATACACAGTAATAAAAAATAAAAAATAAAAAAAAGGACACGGTATTTCTACCTTTAGAGTAATCCAGATCTTTAAGTAGCCGGTAGAATGTGTGTGGCGCTGTTTCTCGTGTTTTATGTGTTTCTGGTGGTGTGAAGATTACAGTCGGTACATTTCTACCTTATAATTAACATGGGCAGGATTCCTCCAAGCCTCCTGCCTGTCGCCAAACTCTCCGCTCCGCTGCCCTGTTAGAAGTCTTAGTCCAAAAACAGGACTCATTCAGCAGTCTGATGCACTTTTTTTGGTCAGTATATATTTACTCTTTTCAATTAACTGACGGGAACGAAATAAAAATAGTTGTCCCAAGCTGCTCATTTTAGAACTCTGACACAAAAATTACTTTACTTTTTACACTGTAATGAAAAAAAGAATGTTCAATCAGCTGAAGTATGAATCACATATCAATTCTAATTCTGCATTGCTACCTTGATTTAATATTTCGATGTAGCTGAAAGTGAATGAGTTAAGTTTCTGTTCAAACTGTGTGTCTGACCTTTGTTCCCACACTGAAAAAAATAAACTGTTGGTCCAACTTAATAAAACTGTTTCAACTGGTAACACAAACAGTCCCAAGTATTATTTTTTTTTGTTTTATGTTGGACTAACATAACTGGTTTAAGTCACATGTGCTTAGTTATTAGATGCATTTCAAATCATCACCTTCTGTGAATCTAAAATTTAGACAAGAAAAACCTGAAATTCCCTGCTTTTCGATCAAATATTCCCTGGAATCAAACTTAAAGAACTGTCCCTTTACATTGTAAGAAAATGGTTTTAGCAAAGTTATTTTGTTGTGACAACATTTTGTAACAGTGAGTGCGGAGGGAACACAGTAGATATGAGACCCTGATGTACATGAAGATGCTGCCCTGGGGGAAGAGGCTGTCTGTGCTCTATGGCATGGACCAGCTGTCTGTGCTTGTTGCCTGGAATGGACTGGCTGTCTGTGTTTGTTTCGTGGCACAGACTGGCCGTCTGTGGTTGTTTCATGGCACAGACTGGCTGTCTGTGTTTGTTTCATGGCACAGACTGGCCGTCTGTGGTTGTTTCATGGCACAGACTGGCTGTCTGTGTTTGTCTCATGGCACGGACTTGCTGTCTGTGTTTGTTTCATGGCACGGACCGGCTGTCTGTGTTTGTTTCATGGCACGGACCGGCTGTCTGTGTTTGTTTCATGGCACGGACTTGCTGTCTGTGTTTGTTTCATGGCATGGACCGGCTGTCTGTGTTTGTTTCATGGCACGGACTTGCTGTCTGTGTTTGTTTCATGGCACGGACCGGCTGTCTGTGTTTGTTTCATGGCACGGACCGGCTGTCTGTGTTTGTATCATGGCACGGACCGGCTGTCTGTGTCTGTTTCATGGCACGGACCGGCTGTCTGTGTTTGTTTCATGGCACGGACTGTCTGTGTTTGTTTCATGGCACGGACTGGCTGTCTGTGCTCCACAGACCAACTTTTTTGCAAAAACAATTCTCTTAAAATATAAAGGAGCAGTTTTTTGAAGTTTGGTTACAGATAAAGTTGTGTATCAAGTGTTTTAAGTGTATCAAATTACTGAGCACATGTGACTTAAAACAGTGAATTTAGTCCAACATAATTTTATTTTGAAAAACTTATATTTTTTTCACCAATTGAAAGAATTTTATTAAATTGGCCTGTTTTTTTTTTTTCTTTTTTTAGAGTGTATGCTAATACAATTTTAATTGTGCATTTTTGCTTTAAAAACTTGTATCACTCCATTAAAAAGGGGATGAAAGGAGGCTGAGAAGGGAAGAACAATAATCTGGAGCAGATTTCACTGGATTTACTGGAGGATTGTAAAATTTACAGGCTGGATTTAGGAGATCAAGCAGGAGACTTTATGTGCCAAAGTTTTCTGAATGAATAGCGGGGCACCTACTTTACTTTATAAGACCAAGGGTTGGTTACAGCCCATTTCCTCCTGAGGCTTCCTCTGTGGTGAGAGCTGCTGAAGATGGGGTGTGATAAGAGGAGAGACAGAGTAATGTGGTAAAAGAGCTCCAAATGCCATCGTTGGAAAACTTCTTGGGTTGCTGCAGACTTTCTGAAGTCAAATTTGAGACTTGAGGCTAATTCAAAGACCAGACAAATGATACGAATGTCATCTTTAAACCAATAATTCACAGAGTTGTAGCATATTTAACCATTTATCCCAAGTTAGATTGCTAGATAATGCTAAATACCCCCATTTCTACACACTATACCTTTAAGTGGTGCATCATTAACAAGAAAACTCACTGCAAAAAACGAAAATCTAAGCAACTGTTTGTCTTATTTTTAGTTAAAATAAAACCTTTTCGGACTTAATATTAGCCACATTAAAAAAAATGTTTCTTGTATTAAGACATTATTCTAATTTAAAGAAAATTGACAAGCAATTTTTTTCTTATTCCATTGGCCGTTTTTTTTTTTTACTTGTTACAAGCAAATCAGACCTCATTTTGTCTTTTAATATCTTGAAATAAGACATTTTTCTGGACTTTTCAGGTGAATGTGGATCATATCAAGTATAATAAAGTGATAATTACTAAAAAAAAAAAAAAAAAAAAAAGACAAACACTTGTTTAGATTTAGGTTTTTTGCAGTGTTGCCTCAAAATTCCTTAAAAATCAGATAACAGTAACTGGACGGACGTTATGACTTCAACTTTTAAAGACTCCACTTGAGATAAAAATGTGGGAACCCTGAGATGTACTTTTTCTAACAACAAAAAATTAAGAAAAATTTAGTGTTTTTTTTTCTTTACAGAATACACTGAAAACATCATTTAAAAATCGCCCATACAGCTGTTTCCATTTTGCGTCTTCTCTTCTCCTAATAATTCGTCATCCTGTCATAATGTTTTTGTCATTTAGATGAGCTAAGTGGACAGGCCACTCTCCAGGATAAAACGGTGTACGGTGTGGAGAACAGCAGCACTTTCCTTGAGTGCAGTCCAAAGTCCCAGAGAGCCCTCACGTACTGGCAGTATCAGCATACCGCTGATGACCGCAAACTGGAGGTTGGCACCGTCTCTGGACTCACTTCATCTGTTCTGTTAAAATACACTCAGCTATAATACAGTAAATGATTGCTGTGGTATTAAAGTTTCATACGGCATCAAGATTTGATGCCAGAGTTGAATCAAAACACCCATGAGACACAAGTGATTGATTCTGATCTGTTATCTCATTTTTCACTGTCTCAAACTTTCCTTTTTGCTTCTGCAGGTCAAATCAGATGAACGTTTCATCCGCACAGACCAGGGCCTTCTGATCCGCGCTCTCAACAAGAAGGATTCAGGGATCTACCTGTGCCAGGCGGTCGAGCACGGCTTCATGCAGATGCTTCTGAAGGTGACCTTAGAGGTCATCGACACCGAGCGCCTTGAGGATCTGCTACATCGAGACAAAGAAGCCAACGTCCCGGCCCAGGATCGGTCCTCTGTTCAGGAATCTCCCAATCAAAAGCTGTGGTACAGAGACTTCCTGTCTTTGGTCAATCACCCGACTTTGAACAGTGTGGACGAGTTCTGTGAGCAGGTGTGGAAAAGGGAGAGGAAGCACAAGAAGCAGAAAGCTCACCTGGTGCAGCAAGTACAAATACAACACCAGCAGCAGCAGCAGCAGCAGCAGAAGGTTGTGGTGAACCCTCACCCGCACATGCATGCTCAAGGGCTGGCTGCCAAATGGAAACACCTGCAAGAAAGGCAGAGGGGACGCAACCGCAGGACCCATGAACTGGAGAGGGCTCCCCGCAGCGTCTAACCCATAAACCAGGACTGTAAACACCCGAACCTGAACCCACACCCAGTTCTCACCCTGTAATCTTGATTAACTTTCCCACTTTTCTCCTTCGTTATGAGATACGGACTTCCTTCATAAGGATAGAAAAGTTAGACCGGTAAAATGTCAAACTATCCTGATCCACCATCCGTCGTGGATGCTTTGGTGCGTGGGCAGCCATGTTTACAGTATACCGGTGCAGAGGACTGCAGGGAGCAGGATGTTGTATCACACCAGATCAGTGGAGCATATTATCTTAGCTGGCCTCTGTGGCCTCAGCGCTGCAGATGGACAGTATCAACCAGCAGAGGAACAGGACACATGAACTCATCCTTCAGACATGACTGACTCCATGTGGACAAAGGCTGCTTCAGTGACATTGTCTCATGACATGCTGCTTAGCTGTAGTGTAAAACCTAAATAGATAACTTAAAACGATGTTCTCTTCTACTTCACATTTACGAAAGAAGAGGAGGTTGAACTGTATTAAAAAGATTGTGCACAGTGAATGGACTTGTATTCTGGATTCCAAGCACAAAAAATGTGGAACTTGTGAGAAAAAAAAAAAGCACAAGATGGGATATTTGGTCACATTTCGGTATTAAAGATGGTGAAATCAGTCATCATGGGAAAGAAAAATGCCCAAGCGCTGCAAGAAACTTTGGACATTCACTGTTTGTCAACATATATAATAATGTAGCTAATATGTGTAAATATTGTATTCTAGGACTTCTCCTCATACTAAAGGGAATGGTTTGCAGTCATCTTTTTTTTTTTTTCCCAAATAGATATATATTTAAGAAGTGGCTGTGGGAGCAGATGTAAACAGGGAAATTTTTGTACAAATCTGTGTGTCTACGCCCTACATAAGCTCGCCAAAAAGTGTCAGGTTTTATTATTATTGTTGTTTCATCTGTTTTATTTGACTCATCAGAAACCTTCCAGCGTCAGCAGTCATTAAGTCACTTTTCATAGATGTCTGCCAGGTGCATCATCTCAGTGCACAAACTGTCGCACTGACTCCTTCCATCTACATTTTACTTTATACGCACATTTGTTTCCATATGTGTATTTATTGATATACAGTTATGTGACAATATTTTTTTCATGTGGAGGCCATATTTTTCCTGAATTTCATCACTCTTAGTTTGATCTGTTTTTTTCATCATGAATCTCTTAGAAGATTAAAGTCATAAAATTACAAGAAAAATCCACTAAATTTAGAAGAATAAATTTATTTTAGTCTATATCTTTATCAGAAGAGCAGCAGCTGCCTGTACAAAAATGAGGAACACGGAGCATCTTGTGATGTTATACTTTAGTTTAGGTTTGTAATTCAACACAACTTCATCAAGAAGACGCTCTCAGTTCATCCTCTTTGAGAAGACAGATAGAACAGGGCTCCTATAAAACAACCTTTCAGAATAAAGTTTGTTTTTGACATAAGTGAAATCGATTCTCTTAAATTTCGAACTTTATTCTTGTAAACTTACGACTTTATTCTTGAAAATTTAGGACTTTTTCCTCTTAATGGTATGACTTTTTTTCTTGTAAATTTATGACATCATTCTTGTAAATTTACGACTTTTCCCTCATAAATTTATGACTTAATATCATGAATATGACTTTTTTCCTCATAAATGTTTGACTTAATTTTCGTAAATTTACTATTTTTTCCTCATAAAGTTATGACTTTTTCATGACTTTTCACTCAAAAATTTATGACTTTTTTCTTGTTAATTTATGACTTAATTCTCGTAAATTTACAACTTTTCCCTCATAAATGTATGACTTTTTACATGACTTTTCCCTCATAAATGTATGACTTTTTACATGACTTTTTCCTCATAAATGTATGACTTTTAACATGACTTTTTCCTCATAAATGTATGACTTTATTCTCGTAAATATGACTTTTTCCTCATAAATTTTTGACATTTTTCTCGTAAATTTATGACTTTTCCTAATAAATAAATGTTTGACTTTTTTCATGACTTTTTCATAAACATGACTTTTTTCTTCATAAATTTTTGACTTTATTCTTGTAAATTTACCACTTTTTCCCTCGTTAATTCATGACTTTATTCTCATAAATTTACGAGTTTTCCTTCATAAATTTATGACTCTATTCCCGTAAATTTCCAACTTTTTCTCCTAAATCTATGACTTTATTCTTGTGTATTTCCTCTTTTTCAACCTGGCCCTTAATCCTCTGTCATACTTAACTGCATCAGTGAGAGTCAGACTACTGTCATAAGTTATTTACCAGTACCTTACCCATCATGCATCACATATCATATTCACTGAGCAATAACCCAGGATCCCATACTGTATATCTGTGTTCAAACCTCATTTCACTGCATGTGACATAAAAGATCATTTATTTCTGGATAAAACATGTTTTTTTAACTGTACACTGCACGCACACACACACACACACACACACAAACACACACACACACACACACACACACACATACACACACACACACACACACACAAACCTGGAATGTAGCTGTGAACATTATGTAAATATAAATACTATGATCTATGTTCGACAAGTATGACACTGTTAACTGGTGCATGTGAATACTATCGTAGTGTTCCTGTTTTTGCTATGGTGATAACATGCTAGTCCTGTGTTCGTCTGTGTTTTTTTCTTGTTTGCTTAAACAGTACCTGATATTAAAGATGTACATATTATTCCTCTTAGGACTCTGAGCTGTAAAGATCATAATTCCTGAACTAGGTATTCATTGAAATATTATAGACAAGATCTAAAAGGGGTCTTGCTGTGGATTTGAACCTTCGACAGTAATCGATAACGCGCAAAGTCATTCACATGACATCACATCAGTGATCAGTATGCCAGTGTGCAAACCTCATCTGCTTTTGGAAGCCATGACAGATGACAACTGAAAGCAGGACAGCCAGTCTGCGTAGACACTAAGTTGAACACCAGAGGTTGTCGGACTCTCAGTAGAAGAAACGAGCATCTGATAAGATCATCATTGTTAAAGAGAAAGAGGATGCCTCACTACATCTATCTTGGACGTTTGGTGAAAGTACAGAAATGAAGTGCTGCTGCTGCTGCTGCTGCTTTTTGGAATGATGATGATGATGATGATGGTGGTGGTGGTGGTGGTGATGATGTATTCTACTGATCTAATAAATGTCTCTTCATAAATTCCTGGTTTCCTTCAGTCCACTCTTAATACGTAAAGTCCTGCTGCTGTGTGATAATGAAAAGAAAAGTTTCCTGTGGTGCAGATGATCAGATGAGATGTTGGAGCACCTGGCGGCCTTTATTTACATATTAATGAGAATAACTTTCATCATCTCTTTTCTCATCTTCAGTCTCTGACACGTTCATCCTGACAGTTCATTTATACTGAAAACAATTAAATTAGTCAGAGTTAGTGCGATATATTGGAAATCAAAGAGGTTAATAAAAAGAGCATCAGTCACCAAAACCACTTAAAACATGCAGTGGAAAGAAACAGCTGTGCACCATGCTGTGCCTAAAGCAGTATGTAAATTACTGCAAGAGCCACATTTTTAATGTGAGGTGAATTATACACGAGGTCTCCGGCAGCGTCTTACCGGAACCCAGCTGGTATATTTGCATATGGACGGGACATGAGGGTATAAGATACAGCACAGATTTGGCTTTTACAAGAAAAACTTTTTAAATAATAATAATAATAATTTAAAAAAGACTTTAAAAGACTTAATAAGGCTGCATTAGTGCATGAATTGAGTGTGTTACTACTGCCCTCTGCTGGTTTTATTGAAAAAGCTCAATTCATTAAGACTTCGATAGTATTCAGTAATGAAAAAAAAAGATGTTAGGGTTCTGAAAGTAAAGAAAGTACAAAAAAAGCGATATATATATATATATATATTATCAGAGAACTTAACTTGACCCCCTTAGGGCACCTTTGATACAAGGTCAAAGGTCAGTTGGCGTATGTCTCGCCTTGGCTTTGACCTTCACCTCTGAGGCCAGTTCGAGAACCGCTGTGGGAGCTCATGAGTTTCAGACGTGAACAAAAGAGTTTCACTGAGAGGTTCATGTGTTGATAGTGCCAGCTGGGAGAACCCCCCCCACACACACACACACACACACACACACACATATAAACACACACACATTAGCAGTATGGGCGTGAATAGACGAATTAATAACATCTGTAATTTGCCTGCCTTCTCCAGTTTTGTTAATCCCTCTGTCATAATCTCCAGTCTTTTATAGTTTCTTTAAGTCTGTGATAAGGTCTGGATCCATACCAGAAGTCTGTTCTTTGCAAGAGAGGTTTGCAGAAGTTAAGTAGCAGCTCCTTGAATGCTGAATTCAGACCAATCAGCGTGGAGTGTGAGAGACAAACTGTTATAAGAAGACATTGGAGGATTTGTGGACTCCATAAAGTAGAGGACTGTTGCCCCTGACTAACAGAGAGAAGAAAAAGAAGAAGAAGAAATAAACTATAAGTGGTCAGTTATGGATACCATTATCTTCAGGATCTAGTCGCCTCAGTCAAGTGACAAAAGACTTCTAGTCTCCCTGCTTTAAGGTTTTTAGTATTTGTGCTCTTTGGCTTTGCAGTCATACTTATATCAAAGGGCATTACTGCCCTCTGGTGGTCAAAGTGACTTCTTTTGACCCTTTGATGCATGAAATATGAAAACCTGTGCCAAGATTTTTCCTTGAGTGTTTTAATTCTTCTTAGGGTATAAAAAATATAATATATAATATTATTACATTTATATATTTTTTTTAATATTCAGCTTATTCATAAAGTTACAGACACATCCACTCCAGGAAATCACATGCACCTGAGCATTTAACATATAACAGTATGAACTTCATGTAAAAATAAATACATTACTTATTTATTCATTTTTATTTTTTTTGGTGATTCCATTTATGTTTATGTTTTGAAAAACATTTTAACATTGTGTTGGAAATGGTGTTCCTTGATGTCCACTTCAGTGAACACAGGGTCAGTCATAATTTTGCTGCTTATTTGAAACAAAAAAATTCAAAAATAATTAAACAATACATAGATGTTACTGTATTATATATATATATATATATATATATATATATATATATATATATATATATATATATATATATATATATATATATATATATATATATATATATTCGCACTTAATAAGGTTTCTCCTTTTTGTCAAAATTCTTGCTTGTGTTGTACGTCACTTTGGAAAAAAGCGTCTGCTAAATGAAATTGTAGAATTGTAGTTGTTGTTGTAAATATATATATGTTTTTTCCTTTTTTTTGAAAAAACCCGCTGGGCTTCTTTTGGAACAGAAGGGCCGACAGATTATGCCAGCAGGAGTCCACAAGAATGGCTGCCTAACAGTCAAGAGAAAATTTACTTGCAGTTACAGCAACTGACCACTGAATGACCTTCAATTAAGTCTGGCAGCAGAGAGCACCCTAGAGGCCGATGCATCTGGGGGAGAATGACTTTTAGGGGGCTTTCACACCAATGTTGTTTGGTCCGGACTTTCAGACTTCTCTGTTTCATCCGATACAAAATGATAGGTGTGAAACCTCCCCTGGACCTTGGTCCGAACCAAACAATCGGACCTTAGTCCGACCAAAAGCGGAGGTCTTGGTCCAGACCAAACAGGACCACAGTCTGATACATGTCCAGTGTGAAAGCATTATATTGAAAGGTTCGGACCTTCATACCAATCACAGGATTACACACTTTCTCCTTCTTTCCTGTCGAAGACAATAAAGTTGTCGTCTAATTATATACCTCATAAGACGACCTCGGATCAGCATTTTGTACAATTCTTCAAGTTGTCACTGTTGGTGGTATAAATACATCAATAATATGATGCCGAGTTCATTCATTGTTGACAAAATTAAATTCCTGCTCAACATGTTGACGTCAGACGCCCGCCGGCCAAATGACCAATTAATCTAAACTACGGAGATATGCAAAGTACACAGTTGATGATGTATCACGTAGGTTTGTCGTGTAAGTTCTGTTAGTCTGTTTGCAATAATGACAGAGTGAAACCATAACAGACCGAACCAAATGTTTACAATGTAACAAACACACAGACCTTGGTCCGGACTAAGGTCAGGACTTTCAGGTGTGAAAACACCCTTAAATAGCTGTCCACTGCAGGGAGCACTATGAGTCAGAGGGTTTATTTGGTTCAACATCCCATCATACTTAATAATGGAAAAACTGCAGCTTCCCTCTTGACGTGGATGAGTTAGAGGATCCGCCTTGACTCAGAAACACCACCATGGACGGAAAAACTGACCGTGTCTTTCACCACCGCATGAGTGTTTGTGAGGATTACAAGATAGAGCCTACCAGTTGAGATTATGTTGTCTAAAAAAAATGGAATGTATGTGTGCAGCTGCATGTTTTAATTATCTGCATTTATTGGAGAAAGTGAATAACCAGAAAAGTCTTTTACAGAAACCGGGCTGTGATAACTGTACTTCTCCTCTTGCCCCATGGACTCTTAAGAAGAAAGGTGTGGATTAGGAGTCATCTGGCATGCAGCTGGCCGAATATATGTCTTAAATGCATAAACTCATCCTGCATTAGACTCTTTCCCACAGACACTCATCATCTTTACTGCAGCTGCATCCTTTACAGCAGCTCTGGGAGAGAGGCATCAGTGTATCCCCTCCTATCAGGAGGGGTGGAAAAAATTAAATGGTGCAGAGATGGAGTCATTTATTTTACCTGGGACAATACACTGGGTTGATGCTTGACTGGGCCCAGTAGGGTTCTGTTTAAAGGCATGCACAGATCACTGGTGTGTTCCAGCTGCTCTGCTCTGGGTCACCACGTGAGACAACACGTTAGTATGCCCGAAAGATTGATGGGAAATTCCAAGAGGAGAAGATTAAGCTCCAGTTTTTGCACAAACATCTACGTATCTGTTGATGTTCTGACAGTAACACAAACCAAGGATGGGAATTATCCAAACAGTTTGGATTATTGTCTTATAGAACTCAGGGAAACCTGATGCAACAAGCCTACCATGTAATCAAGGATTTGTGTTAATAGTAAGCTTCATTAAAGAATCAGAAAATAGTCACCCAACATTCCAGATACCTGTAGCAAATGTTTAGAAGGAAGGGGTTCTCTGTTTCACTGTGTCTGGGTCAGTCCAAAACTACAGAATTACTGGAGGTCAGTCATACAAACTTGTGTGTTGTGTGTGTTGTGTGTATACCCAGAGAACTGGACTTTTACCTTAAGACAACTAAAGCTCATTGACTCCTGCAGGCCAGGAGGTTGATTTCTTAATTCAGGAGGAAAACAGATGTACCCTCATCGCACATGTGGGCAAAGGAGATGGCATCATGTATTGAATTGGAACAAATTACTTGTATTGTCAGGGGAAAGGGGGGAGATTTTCAAGAAATATGGTCACCTTTAATTGACTTTCTCAGACGTTACAAAGCCAACTGAGTTGGAAAATGGTGCTGAGTTGTTGCTGAGTTGCATGTTGTGTCTTTATTTAATCACTAAATTCTTTGTTTTATTTTATTTTATTTCATTTTATTACTAAATTCCTTTTTTATATTTTATTTTATCTTATTTTTTCAAATTTTATTCTATTTTATTTTATTTTATTTCATTTTATTTTATTTTATTTTATTTTATTTCATTTTATTTTATTACTAAATTCTTTGTTTTATTTTATTTCGTTTTATTTCATTTCATTTTATTAAATTTCATTTTATTTTATTACTAAATTCTTTGTTTTATTTTATTTTATATTATTTTATTACTAAATTTTTTGTTTTATTTTATTTTATTTATTTATTTTATTAATGTATAATTTTGATTTATTTGGGGGGGTTATGTTGTCGGTTTTATGTTCATTTTTTGTCAATTCTACCATTGTGATTTATCTTCAAATAAAATATCTTGTAAAAGATATCTTGTCTCATCTTGTCAAATAAAACAATAAATATATTGTTTTAAAAGAAAAAAAAAGCACCAGAAAATTAATCTGGAACCTTATTATCGTCATCAACAATGTTGGAAACTTTCCTGAGTTTGAATTGGGTATAGTTTAGGTTATTAAGTATATTTTTATTTGCACGCTCAATCTAAAAAATAAAATCTTTTACCAGCTGCTTTGTGCAAACGTTTCTGATCTACTGCCTTAAGTCAAGGTGCAGTAATAGATTCTAAAAAATTAGGATGTGCATGTTTAGTCAGCTGAACTGTCAAATGCCTTCACCCTCACTTTTCAGGTCAAGAATAATCAGTCATTCTAACAAGTTATTAATATATATATATTTTAATATATCTATATAATTAAAGGCCTGAACTGCTGGTCAGTTGTTATTAAGCTGCAGCGCAGCCACACACCACTAGCCAGAGCTGTAGCACCAGTTAATGACAGCTGCACAAATTATACTGCTCAACTATGAAGATATGAAAAAGTAAAGATGACAGATGGCTTCATGTAGACCAGGGGTCGGCAACCCGCGGCTCCGGAGCCGCATGCGGCTCTTTAGCACTCCCCTTGTGGCTCCCTGGAGCTTTTTCAAAAATGTGTGAAAATGGAAAAAAAATGATATTTTGTTGTTGTTGTTGTTGTTGTTTTAATATGGTTTCTTTAGGGGGGGGGGGGGGGGGGGCTGACACAAATATCCTTATGCTGTAAAAATTAATGCAATAAATACTGAATTTCAGAATTGCGCCAAATAGCAGAATTGCGTCATAGCCTGCGACACACAGTACAGGTGGCTGTTGTAAACAAACGAGGGTGTGTCACGAGCAATGGGAAGGGAAAAAGAGAACGATTGCTGTTGAGAACAGAAGATTAAAAGAAGAATGGACAGAATCGTTTGCTTTCATTGCCAGTGCTGAAGGACTGCCTGCATGTTTGATTTGCAATGAGAAGTTGTCAAATAACAAGAAGAGCAATTTGGAACGACATTTCCAGGTAAAACATGCTATATTTGCAGCCGAGCACCCAGTTGGGACTGAGAGAAAAAGTGCAATTGCAGTAAAATTAGAGGACCGTAAAAATAGTTTCAAGAAGTGGATTGCATCTCCAAACTCTACTACTGCTGCAAGTTTTGTTGCAGCCCGGGAGATAATAAAGCGTGGGAAACCATTCACCGATGCTATTCTGCTATTCCGCGGTGCTCAACCCAATGATACCTCAGGGCGCCACACTTGTATTTCTATAATTTAATCAATGCAACAAAACATAAAACATTAATATTGTAATGGAAGTTAAACTTGAAGCACCAAATATCGTACAGCAGAGTAGTCACGCGGTGCGTCATTCTCTCCAGGATGTGCTGCCAGGAAAATAAACATTTAATCATGAATGCTCATTTTTTATTTGTAGCCTACTTAGTCATTTTAATAATAGGCTTATATAGCTAATATACTGACAGCCTATGTTGCCTTCATATTAGGCTTATATAAGGCTTTTAATTTTTTGCGGCTCCAGACAGGTTTGGTTTTTGTTTTTTTTGGCCAATATGGCTCTTTGAACATTTTGGGTTGCCGACCCCTGATGTAGACTGACTCCATTTACGAGATTTTACTTGGATATTGAGTTTAACAGACTGTGTTGGGTTCGCTCAGACATCAGTGATGAGAAATCCGTCTTTTTTAAGAGAGTTGGTTCTTTTGGCTCCAAGCTGCCCCTTCAGATTCAGAATTGATGTCTTATAAAATAATAATGTAAAATTATTCGCATAATAACACAGTAGACTTCAAATACAACTGAGTCCTGCCACATCCAGAAATACCCAGATGATACTATTATTGTGGCGTGTATCCGGAATAAACAGGAATCTGAATCTGACAAAAGCCTTCAGCGACTGGAGTCTCAAAAACTGCCTCCTACTGAACACCTCAAAGACAAAGGAAATGATAGTAGCTTTCCAAAGATCCAGGCTCTGCCATCAGCAAGTTAGCATTCAAGGGGTGGACATCAAGGTGGTGCCAACCTACAAATATATAGATGTACGCCTTGACAATAAGTTGCAGAAAGATGTGCAGATGTTTTTTTTATCAGCCTGTGGTGGACAGTGTGTTGTTCTATGCTGCAGTCTGCAGGGGAAACATTTTTAAGTCAAAGAATTCAAGGCGACTGGACAAACTGGTGAAAAAAGCTGTAACCAGGTTGGACTCACTGGGGGCTGTGGTGGAGAGATGCATGCTGAAGAAGCTAGAGGCTGTTATTAATCATACGGACCATCCACTTCACAACATCTTTGTGGACCAGAGAGACAGCAGCAGTGGACGGCTCATCTCTCTGTGCTGCAGGACGTAGAGATACAGAAAATCATTCGTCCCTGCAGCCATAAGGCTCCATAACACTGAGGCCAATGGAAGATGAGCTGAAATTATTGTTTCATCTGATTTTTGTTTGTTATTTTCGATTCTATTCTAATGAATTACTAGTACAAGACATGATAACAAATGTTGAAAATTACTCATGCAACTTTAGTTTCATAAAGAAAATAATGACCCATTGCAGATTTTGAGTTCCAGCCCTATTAAGGTTCTGTTTTCTTCAGTGGTGTTGGAAAATGAGATAAGAGTTAGTGTTGATTTATTTCAACACTGTAATCGCATGATTCAGATATTAGCATATTGGCTAATACTGGACGTGTGCATCACTTTTAAGTGTCCTCTGGGAACTCTTCTGTTGAGTTGTGGCCTTTGATGAAGATGTTTTCTTAATCTACTTGTGTTTTGTCTTTCTGCATGTGTTCTCTTAAGTTGCAGCACTGTGAGCTCTCGGAGCCACCGTAATTTAACTTTAACTGGTGACATTCAGAAATGACAGATGCAAATTCCTGTGTAAATTTAAGAAAATCTAAAACATTGCTTGAGAAAAAACATGGAGGACAAAGCGCAACGACTTGCATCATTCACAAGCGTGCAACCAGTGCAGCCAAACGTGACTTCTTCAGTGACATGTCCTAGATTAACTGAACTCAAGAGTGAACTCTGACAGCATGTAGCTCATTAGAGAGACAAGACACAACATTCGTATGTCATAGCCCGCCTGTGTAGGCATACTTTATACAAGAAGTATGGGATTTCACATCACTCTCTGAGCGAGGCAATGATCTATTCTTTCCCCTCCAGCTGTCAGTCGTCAAAGGCTTACAGATTTCTGGCAGCGTCCCTGACTGCGTCATAGAGTCGGTACTGGTTGTTTCAGTGTGTGTGAGAGTGTTGGTGTCTGGGGTTAATCTTGTTATCTGGAAAACCTCATTTAGAGAGCCTGTGGGATTTACAAGATCTTCAATGGATGCTTTGAAGTGCAGTCAAGTTTTTTGTGAGTCTATGTGTCTGTTTCTCAATCAGATTTTGAGATGTGTAGCATTGTGTTAGCATCGTGTTAGAATTGTGTTTGCTTGTAGGGGCACGTCACTCGCCCGGGGTAAAACAGAGGACAGCATATTTAGCTGTGGCAGCTTGGCAGCTGGAGTGCTGGTGGTGTGCTCTGCGGTTGGCAGGCACCTTCACGGCCTCCGTGCGATGAGAGACAGAGCAGCACAAGAGGCTGAGACACAGGGTATGACAAGATCTTTAGCTCATTTCCTCTCTGGAACAGACCTGCTCCAGTGTTGTTCTGTCATAAGTTACATATTATGGTTCCATTCGCTCGTTTAACCTTAAAATTCAAGTTGCTGCGCCTGAACCACATGAGGTGAGATGAAAAACTGTTCATACCATACAAACTGTGATCACCTTTAGTCTTTTTCTTGCTTTCCATCAAAATTACATCTGCTATTTTTTTAATTGTTACTAATTCAGTTTTTTCAGTTAAATTATTTGAAACATCTGTTTGGTTTTGTTTCTTTATTCTCACCAAAGATTCAACACAGCGGCCCTGAGAGCTCACAGCACTGCAACTTAAGAAAACACACGCAACAAGACAAAACACAAGTAAATTAAGTTTCTCAATTTAGTTTCTCGAGGACACTTAAAGGCAGGGTTGGTAATCAGATTTAGATCGGCTTTTTGTTATTTTGGTTATGTCCTGATGGCAATCAATGCATGATGTGTTCTTAAAATAGAGTGAAAAATATCCGCTGTCTACAGCAGGAGTAAACCTGGGAAAACACCAGCCAATCCTAGCATTTGGGATCCAATTTGTTAAACCAATCAAATCCTGTCCTGCTGTTCTGCCCGCCTCTTGCACATATATTTTGGTGGGTACTAGACCCAATTCAATGTGCATAACCAAGAGCGATCCAAGTACACTGGAGAATGGCAGAAAAACTACCTATACCCCGATTACTGGTAACGTAGTGCAAACAAAAACAATGTGCAGAGGACCGGTTTGAGTCTGTGGTTTTGAATCAGTCATGATCATATGATTGTGAATCAGTGGCGCTTGTACACATGAGCGGGGGCGTTGTTTTGGAGGAGCTCCAAGTATGGCAGGGCAGGGGCTAAATGGAGTCCTGAGGAGATGCTACATTCAAATTCATGCTAGTTTTCTATGGCTACCAACCCTGCCTTTAACAGTGATGCGCATGACTGGTATTAGCCAACAGGCTATTATCTGAATCATGTGATCACAATGTTAAAATGAATCAAAAACACTTACTTTTAATCTCATTTTCCAACACCACTGAGGGAAAGAGAACCTTAATAGGGCTGTGGCTTAAAATTTTCCTCAATAACAAGCATGTCGGGACGTGTGCATCACTTTTATTTGTCCTCTGGAAACATTTCCATCGTGTTGCGGTCAATTTGTAGCGAGTTTTTCTAGTGTGTTGTGCTGTGTTGTCAAATTGATGAAGATCCTTTCTTAATTTGCTTGTTTTGTCTTTTTGCATGTGTTTATTTAAGCTGCACCGCCGTGAGCTCTCAGGGACACCGTAATTCAATAACCCGAAGCAGCTTCGGAACATCTCACAGACAAAGTAAACAAAAGAAAAGTGAAGTCTTCACCTCAACAAGCCACCACTTGACTCATCCAGAGCTTCCATAAACATGCAATTACAGCGGAATAAACCTCACTGTGAATGGTCAGTCATCTCAAGTCTGTTTGTAAGCTCCCTGAACTGTTTACCCAGTGGCTATGATGAACCAAGGCCAGTCAATCAGTTTACAGCTCTGTGTAATGTAATTGTCTAGACTGCTCCATACGAACATCAGCAGGAACGTGAGTCTGGGATGAATCCGAATGTTGTTGTGGGAGTTTTTCTGCCGCAGCACTGTCTGACAGCAGGGAGGAAATGAAGGTATTTTATGAAAACATTTCAGTTTTTCATCTTCCTCTTTCTTATTTTGCATCAGGCTGAAGGAATGCAGAGTATTTTTGGTTAGTATGGTATTCCTAAACCTTCATGGTAAAAAGGCTGTTGTCTGTCAGCCTTAGAGGAGATAATAAACACTGAAATAAAAGCTGCTGACAGAAGTGGATAAGATATGATCAGAGAATGGATAAACCAAGCTTTTAGACTAACCCCATCCGACCCCGGGAGGGGTCAAAGGTTTGTAAACCAAAGAGCAGGGGTCAGTTCCTCCCAAGAAATGTGTCTGGGTAGCCTGCCGTGTGTCAGACGGAGGCCTGGGTGCTGCCTTCCACACTTGTAATCTGTGACTGATGGCGGGCCACTCACGCCAAGTTTGGCTGAAGCTCCTGGAACACATCACCCATTGGAGGGCTTAGCTCTGTCAGGCTAACCTTAGCTTTTATGACTAAATATAAGAAGAATTAAACATAATTTACTCAACATTTGAAAGCAACAGAGGAAAACAAGCTTATTAAAAAAGGTCAGATTCTGAAATTCTTTCCATGAAGCTATCAAAGTGTCCAAAACTGCGAAAAATTTGAAAGAGTACACAAACAAATCCCCATCTCCATCTCTGCTTCCTTTGTTGATGTAATTTAAAATGAATTGCAGACATGGAAACTTAAACATTCACCACCTAAATTCATCTTTGTCAGAGTAGATTAGCCAATGCAGCCTCATAATGCAGAGCAAACTAACCGAACACGCAACGTTTTCAGTGGCAGCCATGCCATCACAGCTATAAAGTCATTAAAAACATGTTACTGCAAATCAAAAAATATCGGAATGGATCATTTCTGAAACCACTTCTTTAAGAACGCTCATACATACATACAATACAGTCAATTTTATGTTTTTGTTTCAACCCTTTAAACTAAGAATAAAAAAACCCCCAACAATAAACAGCACTACTGATGACAAGTGATCCTGTTACTGTCTCTTTGACTTAGTTTGTTCTGTGGCCACTCACACACTCCCGAACACTTCTGCTGGCTTGTTAGAGCCAAGCTGCATCCTCCAGTCCGAAAATATGAGACAAAGCAGAAGTGCTAAAATCTGCAGTTTGTCGCGCATTCGCTTGAGGCTACTTGTAGCAAATTCGTTACAAAAAATGACTAAATTAAAGGGATTGTGAGGACTCTTGAAAAAATCTCACTTCTAGATATGTGATCTACAACTTAAAATGAGATTATCAGCGCCAAAGTAAACAATGAAGTCTCTATGACAACATCACAGAAAATGGACAGACGAGCAGAAGAAAGCTAAACGGGAGAGTGATAGAGCGCGAGCTAAAGGCTAAACCACAAGCTAAAGGCTAAAACACAAGCTAAGCTGTTTGTGATGATGTTCATTCCAACCCACATGCAGCCGTTATACTACAGTGATCTGATCAAACTTGAGAGTCTGTCAATAAAATGAAGAGTGAGGTTACGTCTGCTCTGCTTGGTGAGGTCGTAGTTGGTAGATGGGCACTGGTAGGACATAACCAGGATTCACTGACATTACACGTTACCAACACGCCTCAGAGCACCGGGCTGCGAGTAGTGCCAAATATAGCCGTTTATAGCCGCTACAAACTGAGTTTATCTGGTAAAAAGTTGTCTTGAACAAAAAAAAAAAGAGTTTAAAAAAAAAAAAAAGTTGTCTGTTTTACTTCAAAACAAACACACCTTGGTAAAAGTCATGTCCTCATGACAGTGGGTATGAGTGCTCATGGGAAACAGAGTCATTATCTTGGAAAAAACACTAGGTTTTCTAGACAGTCCTCACAGCCCCTTAAAAATAAATAAAAAAAAAAAAAAAAATTACATAAATAAATGAAACAAAATATAAAAAGACAAATGTAATCTAAAAATCAGAAGACATATGCACTAAAAATGATCTGCTGGTTTTTAAAAATGAAAACAAGTCTTTAAATGGGCAACTGGTCTGTCTGGTATCTTTCAAAGCATTTTGTTATTTTCTTACCTTGTCAGGATGAAACAACAAGTTTTCTGAAGAGCTGCTGTCTGACAGCAGCTTTATCTCAGGTGTTAACTTTAAGGTGTTTTGTCGCCCAAATTGAACCCCAGCTCACCTTTCATGTGGTTAACACATAAAAATAGCACACTTGTTTTGTGCTGTTGCCACATTTTCCAATTAGTGGTTGTGAAAAGAGTTCCTCCGGCTACCGCACTATGTACTTTTCACAGTTCCTGCTGGCTGTGTGAATCTGCGCTGATGAGTATACATTTGTGGGTTGAAAAATGTGACCCAAAACAAGCGCGCTTTGTTCCTGAAAACATGTTTGTCTGGGGAGATGAAGTGCTGATTTTATTGACTTTGAAAACCCTACTGTTTACCTCTTCTTCTCTTCAAAGAGTCAGAGCAGATCTCACCATGGCTTTCTTAGGGCTGTAAGTCCTGTAATTACCGGCACATAAAGTGACAAATAAAGGCGTTGGAGGTTTGGGAGTCCTGAAGCAATCAGGGAGTGTAGACACAAGTTTTACTGGCACTGCTTTCACCGTTCCCACATTGACGTCAGTCTGAAACTGTAACCTATTTATAGACTTATTACCCTTACATGTTATTGGAGGGAAAGTTTTGGGGACTGAAGACTGCGGACGAAGAGAGACACATGTTGAAGAGTACTTCATTAGAAAAGAATCGGCATTGCTCTTTTGGCGTCGAGTTAGAAAAAGAGATTGATCACTCTTTCATCTCTGTACAGTAAAGGGGAAGTTATTGTGAGCAGCAAGTTAGCTTCACCCCACTTCACAAACCCTGAAATGTCCCTTTAATGGCAATTTAAACATCACAGTAAATCATTAAATAATAATAATACACATTTGAAGGCACGAACAAAAGGAAATGTCCAACAGTTGAACACAAAAAGTTACTGCCAGTCAGCCATCAAATCCAAGTTAATTTTAATACAAGTCCCGCCAATCTAAAGGGGCCCCAGCGCCCCCTGCTGGTCACCACTCTGACACGTTCCTGCAGCTCAACACATACACTTACCCTTTATCTTCTTCTGTGAGAAATGATTAAGGTTTATCTTTTTGCAATGACTCTTAACTGTCTCGTTTACATGATACAGCCTATACCCACCAACGGGGGGTAAATAAATAAATAAATAAACAAGTAAACAAAAAAAAAAACTTTTTTTTTTATGTTTTGTTTAGTTAAAGAAAAAAAAAACTATTAAAACTCAATCTTTACTTCTTTTCAAAACAAATATGGAAAAATATATGCCAAAATCATAATTTATCAACTTTTTACAGCAACAACAGAAAAAAAAAAACATATATTATCAATGCCAAAAAAGACAAATGTTGATCTAATTGGAAAAAAAAACCTGTTTGGTTAAAGACCTTGGAGATAGTTTTTTTTTTTCTTTTTTTTTGGTTACATATATATTTATTTTTATTATTTATCTAATTATCTGTTTATTATTATAATTGATTTTTTATTATGTATGTAGTTTTTCATTGTTTTATTTATGTCTTTCATTTTGGTATATTGATTTTCTTATCTTGATTTTTAGCATTTAGTTCTACTTTCAGTGTTTCTTCAGTTCGTCAGTACACATTATAATTAAGCTGTGTACTTTTGAATGGGGGGGGATGTTGGTTTGTGTGCTTGGGGGGAGGGTTGTGTTGTTCTGTGAGTTTGGGGATGGGGAAATTTTATTTCATTATTTTTCTGTTTGTTAAGCTCTTTGTGTTATAATTTCAAAAAGTGCTCTATCAATAAAGTTTGATTGAATATTCAATACAAGAATGATCAATTAGATGAAGATGAAATGAATGAATCAGGATTTGTAGTTTCTGAAGTTAATTCTGGACGGAGCCAGACTTGCTGTTCCTCTTTGTATCTAGCCTTTGTGCTAAGCTAACATAAATAGCTGTTAGCTGGCTGTGTCATATTTACACCACAAACTGCAGAGATTTGACTGATCGACTTAAATATTTGTAACTTATTAAGCAGCAATGAAAAGCAAAACGTTTATCTGTTCATGTATGGTTTTGGGTCCAGATTTCAAGAGGGTCAGTTTTTGTGTTTCTCTTTGATTTTGAAGTCAAGTATTTCTGAGGGTTTTTCATCGGAGCTGGAAAGAAAGGTAAACTCAGTGACCTCTTTAAACGGATAAACAGGAGATTTGATGCAGGTCGTTGTGGAGCAGTCAGAGTGATAAAGTGCAGGTTAACAGGTTAACTGATAGGGCAGCCCGGAGGACAAGCACATCTGTAATAAACATCACCACTGATACCCTCCGCCGTGTTCTCATCCTCCCACTCACAGACTCACCAACCTCTGACACACACAGAGTGCAGCGTTCTGAAGGGTCCTATCACACCACCGTCCTCTTGTTACGCGTTGACTGACTTCACACAAACACACTGTGTTAATGTAAAACATGTCAGGGATCATTAAAGGGAGAAAATACATGGAACTACACTGAGCCACGCAACCACAGGAGACATACCAGCTTACAGAAACACCCTAAGTATGACTCACGCTCTGTGGTCACGGATGTGGACTCTGGATGTACTTCTCTTTCAAGCATTTGGTCCCAATTAAACTTTTATTTTATATGTTTTTCTTCAATGGCGCTTTTTTTTTTATGACGGAGATTGGGTTCACATTTATTCGTGTGATTGGTTGAGAATTTAATGGCACCGTTTAAACATGAAAACTTGTTTTGGTCGGTCACGGACAACTGGTTTGTGTAGGATTCTGATTAATTCTGAGCCACTTCAAAGCAGGCGGTCAGGAAACGAAGCCAGAGAGAGAGAGAGAGAGAGAGAGAGAGAGAGAGAGAGGGAGAGAGAGAGAGAGATGCATGGCCAAACTGGCTCGAATTATGTGTCACTATTCATATTTCATTAACATGGAGGTGTATACATCGACAGTTGGCATGACACACACAGGCATCATTCACCATCACACGTCATGAAGCACTGCATATATTTTCAGCCACATTCACATTAAAAAAAAATCAGTTTGTGAGGTTTTATGGGAACGCTTCTCCTGCAGTAAAACCAAAAATATGAATTGATGCAACGTACAATTTCCCCACAAGTGATTCAAATTGCTTTTCCACACATCCACCCTTGTGTTTTAGCTTTGGTGCTGAATGAAATGTGACTGACGTTTCTCTGTGGGCATTAAATCACAAAACCAGAGATCTGCAGAAAAAAAAAAAAAAAAAACCCTGCCATGTGCACATATTGAAGACAGATGTTTTGTCTATACTCTTATTATCATATCAATCTTAATTTGTCTTCCAACAGTGATCATAACTAAGTGTGTTTAGGAAAAGCGGTTGGGAAAAAAAAGGAAAGAGGCTAGACTGCATTAAGAAGCAATCCGTCTTTTCCATCTGAAACTTCTCTGCATAAATACACTCGTGGCACGGCGCCAAGCTCGCTGAACGATCACGCAGAGGTGAATAAATGTGAACATCCACATGTGATGGGGGGGGGGGGGGATCTTTCATCCTGTGCACATCTGCAAAAACATGATGATAAACACAAGCAAAACATGCATTCACACCAGCGTGGACACACACCTGTAGATTATGTGACGGTTACCATGATGACAGAGAATACACATGAGGCCAGATGGTCACTTGCACATTTCACTCGGGAGGCATGACCCATTCCTCCTCTTAACCATCTGTGACTGCAGAGCACAGGCCTGGACTGGGTTTCCCATTACTGCCTCTGTAATAAAGAAATGTGTCCTGAAGCTGAATCCCAGCAAGCAAAGACAGCAAAGATGATGGCTTTGTAGCTTTTTCGACCTCCTGAGTTTTCATGACACACTGTGGACTCTTGCTCTTTATCGCTTGAAGGGAAGATAATGAAAAAAACAGGCTTCAGTGCCATGGAAACAAATGCAACATGAGCAGCTGATCCGAGCTTCACCTGAGCGTCAGCATCCCTTCATACTGCTGGACGATCCCGCACTGATTCAGTATGATACCAAATACTTTTTGGCTATTTACTCGATAACCAATACCGACACATTCAGTGATTTTTTTTTCTTTTTAGTATTATTTTAATAATTATTATTCACTTAAAACACAACTCACATGACAAATACTGTTCATTTAACAGCTTTAATGTTACATCACCAGAGCTGGATTTGTAACAACCTGAAATGGAATGAAACCCAAAGCGTAATAACTGGTCAATAATGTAACAAAACTGCTGAGCCAAAAAAAAAAAAAAAAAAGAATAATTAAAATAACATAAAAAACAAAAAAATAAAATAAAATGAAATAAAATAAATTAATTAATTAAAATAAAATAGAATAAAATAAAATAAATCAATTAAATTAAATTAAATTAAATTAAATTAAATAAATGAAACCCAAAATATAACAACTGATCCCAAATGTAATAAGTTGTTATAATTTTGGCAAAAAGTTATTATAGTTTGGGTTAAGCATCTTGTTTCATTTGCGGTTTTATTACTTTTTCACTATATTTTGGGTCGCTGTTAGATTTCAGGTCGTTGTTACATATCAGGCTCTAACAGTTTTTTCTTTTATATTTTATTATTATTATTATATTTTTTTGTAGAAAAACAAAACAGAACAGAACAAAAACAATGAAAAACATGAAAAAATGAAAAAATTAACATAAATATTAATTAAAGCAATAAAAGAAATAATACCAAAATGAAAGTAATTACTTAAAAAAAATAAAAATTTAAATTCAATTAGAAAATTAAAAATGAATTAAATAAAAATGTCAAAAAATAAATAATGAATATTTATGTTTTTTTTGAGTATTTTTATGTTAAATCAAAATTTAGCAGTAAATCAGGTGTGCAGGTGTTTATAAAAGTTGCTCATGCTGCTGCAGTGTTGCACATACTCAGACTTCACTTTGCTTGAGTTTTTTATCCACGGGTCAAACACAGAACACATTTTTGATTCCTCCTCCTCACCCACAAAGCCCCTCCATAACCAGACCCTCTGCTACCTCTCCAGCTTACCCCACACTACCTCCGCTTCCCGTGACCTCTGATCCTCTGAGCCCACCTCTTCCCCCCCATCACCCGACACCAAGCACTGAACCTGAGGGGACAGAGCTCTCTCTGTTGCCGCCCCCACCTCTGGATCCGAATCTGCCTGAACCTGTCCACCGTCAAAACCCTCAATAAAACCCAACATTTAAGAACTCTTTTTAATGAATTTTTTTAAATGTACTCTGTGCTTTTTTATTATTGTTGTTTTATATGTTGTTTTCATCCTCTGTAGAGCGTTTTCAGGTGTTTAGAAAAACGCAGCCGCAGACTGAACTGCTGCTAGCAGGCTAAAGACAGCAGGCTAAGTGGATTCGCTGCACTTCTGGTCACATGACACTGATGAACTAGTTTAGTTTCATGCTGCCGGGCGGGGCTGCATGCGTCTGTACAAAACCTTTGAGTAAGTTACTCTACAAAAATTCAGAAGAGACACATGCTTTTATTTCACATTTTCTACTTAATACTGACGCTTTATTAGAGTAATCAATCCTAGAATGAGTAGAGTGTGAGTATTGATAATTTGATAATGATGATCATGATTTATGCATGGTAGAAGAGTGCACAAGGGGTTTGAACCATATCGTTCACAATCAGCAGACGCAGCTAAGCTAGCGTTAGCCCATCTGGCTTCTTAGTCCAAGAAATCCTGGTTTCCACGCAATGCAACACAAGCTCCCTGATACATCTTTGAGACTGGGTTAGCCAAACAAGTTACAGCTTCTGCTGCTGAAGCAAGTTTTGCTATTTGTCTTCCAAATCCCGATCAGCATCTCTGTATTCACAGGCCGTTCAAAGCGGACAATCTGTACTAGACATATGATAACCACCTGTGTAAACGGTTGGAGTATTCAGGAGCTCTGAAACACTGGATCCTCACAGTGCTGGAGGGAGACCAGGGGCCTGACCCCTCTCCAGCAGTGGGGAGCCCTGCAGGCAGCCAGTGATAGACACACACTGACATACACACAGCTTCATGCATTAATGCAAACACAAAACACACCCACTGAAGTTTATCCTGCTTTTAATCTCCGTTTCTTCTCTCAGACTGTAAAACTGCAGTTCAGTGAACATTACTAATAGACACTTCGGTGTGCAATAACAGTGTGGGGGTCTGGAGGAGCGCACAGGTCTGAGAGGAGGGGGCTCATGTCAAACAGGGGCGGATATTGACACAGCATTAACCTGAATGAAAATATTTTCTGTTTTCACAAAGCATGAAAAGGAGGCTGCCAGACGTTTGGACATGGCCTGTTCAAACACACCGGACATCAGCACTCAATCAAACGGTCTCCTGGCTGCTTGTGACAGCAGCTAAACACAGAGGTGTCACACTCGTCTTCTCGTAGCGCAGACACATTTCTCTGCAGTGCAGTACATGCTCGATAAATATTCCAGGAATCGGTGAAATCCCAGAGACGTGTGCAAGAGGACAGAATTTCAATGGAGGTGAAAAAAAAAAAGAAAAAAGTGAGTGTAGGGTAGCTGTGTGGGAGTGCAGCATGGGAGATCCCTGGGTGCAAGCTACTGGCGCAGTCAGGATCATACTAATGGAAACATCAAGAGGCTGAATGAAGAGAACAAATCAAGGAAAAGGGTGGAGAGCAGGGACACGGGGAGGGAGAGAGAGAGAGAGAGAGAGAGAGAGAGAGAGAGAGGGGTGGTTAAAAGGGAGTGGTGGAGGGAGAGGATTAAGCTGTTGCTGTTTCTGTTTCTGACTGATTACCGCTATTAGACTGGATGAAGGACGGAGAGACCCGCTCAGCCAGAGAGGGGCCAGCGTGAGCGAGTGGATGCTGCGCCCACCGACCCGAGTGCATTAGACTCTTTAACTGGCTATTAATCTGCTGCAGTGGATTTAGAGACCGGAAATGGAGGCCCACCTTTCATCAGGGCGTCGGACTTTTAAAACACTCGTACATTAACGCTGAAGGTCAGCGTGATGAAACCGCGTGTGACGGTGGGTCAGATAGCGTCAGCTCCGTGGGAAGCTGACGTTGAACAGTTGTCTCACCCTCAACAACAGATGAGTCTGTAATTGCACCAGGAATTAGAATAACAGAGATAGTGTGCGTTACAAGACCCCCCACCCCACCCTATCCCACCCCCCCCCCCCCCCTCTCTCTCTTTCTCTCTCTTCACACACACACAAAGTCCTTCTGTTCTGGCAGGGAACAGGTGCAATGTGGGAGTTGGAGTCGTCAGATACCAGGGTGGTGCCAGGGGGGTGGGGGTGCAGCTGCTACAGCCAAATGAAATGGTATAGATGCCATATTTCAGAATGTGTCTTCATTCAGAGGATGTTGATAGATTCTCAATGTGCATTTGTCTATTTCACTTTTTCCCAGAGTGCATCAGTGTTCAAATCCACCATAAGTAGAGCTCAACCCATATGGGATTTTTGGGGTCAATTGGGTTTTTGGATATATTGGCCAATAACTTCAATTAGTAACACTCAGTATGTTTACATGCTCGAAGTAGCCCAGCTAAGGTCATAGCTGGAGTTTGAAGCCGCAGCAGGGGGTCTGGTCTTGTATATATGCAGAAAAGAGAAAAAAACATTCTAACAACGATGGTTGAGATGGATGCAGCGGTAGCTCTTTATGTTTTTATTTATGTCTGTGCCATGATGTGTGTTCGTTGTGTTTGAACCATAGACTGAGCGCAGCGACACGATTTATCACGGTCACCTACTTCCTCATCTGGCTTAACGCTGAGGACCTGCCGAGTCCTGCCGAAATCAACCGCAGCTCGATAGCAACCGCATTATCTAAGTGTGTCAAACAAGCTACGCAGAGTCCGTATTCAGCCTGGCTAATCTGTTTACATGCATTTCAATAGCCCGATCTTGCGCTGACTAAACTCATGGTCCGGTTTCTGAAACTGCATGTAAACTAAACGGCAACCTCCGGTCTGAAAATATGAGGCAATGGGGAAGTGCTAAAGTATGCTGTTCCTCAAGTGTCCGCTTGAGGCTGGCTCTGGAAGTACCAGAAGCCACAAACACACCAAGCCAAAAAAAGCTGTTTTCACAGCCAAAATAGGCACATTTACAGCCTGGTACAAAGAATGTCTCCCGTCTGAATCGCTATTTGCACTGTACGGAAGGTGAATTTTTTTCTAATTTGGCAGTTTCCACAATATTAAGCTTGCCAGTTCGTCCAATCAGAGGCACAGCTCAGATCACGTGACTGTGGAGTGTCCTATGATTGTTACTGTGGAGACTCACAGCACGCCTCATTTCCAATATGGCCGCGCCGGCCGTTTTGCTTCAAAAGTCAGTTTCAGAAACAGACAGGTGACGTCGCGGAGACTACGTCCATTAATTATACAGTCTATGATGTAAACGCACTGACTGTCAACATAAGGACTGCAGACCCACTTATTACACAGAGATGCAACCTACAAGACTTTAACCCTTTAACTTTCACTTTTTAAATGCAAGGAAAATGAAGTCTAGCCTATTTCATTTTTTAACCTTTCAACATTCCAGCCAAGATAATAAAACTAATAATAATAACAACAACAACAACAATAATAATAATAATAATAATAATAATAATAATAATAATAATAATAATAATAATAATATATTTTTTTTATATTGTTAGGACACTCAGATCAGAAAAAAAATAGAAAAAATTATTTCAAGCTGTAGAGACGATCCAGTCAAGTTTTCCTGGTTCAAACCATTTTCATTGAGATATAATGACTAAAAAAATGCTCTACCAAAC
This sequence comes from Labroides dimidiatus, assembly GCA_030710495.1. Taxonomy (NCBI): domain Eukaryota; kingdom Metazoa; phylum Chordata; class Actinopteri; order Labriformes; family Labridae; genus Labroides; species Labroides dimidiatus. The sequence continues at coordinate 29,506,182 of CM061147.1, read as the reverse complement.
AGCTGAGCTGCAACAGTTTGATATAATACTGTATTGACCCGAATATAGGACAACCCTGATGATAAGACGACCCCTCTCTTTTCAAGACCAAGATGTTAACCGTTAAAGAAATATATTTCAAAAGAATTTTTATCCCTTTTGAGTTCATCTTGGGGATTTTTAGAATATGAGCTTGACTTGTGTGTTTTAATGATCTGCCTGTTTTATTTTGATGCCCATGTAAAGCACTTTGTAACTTGTGAAAAGAAATATCATTATTATTATTTTTTATTATTATTATTTTTATATTAATAATAATAATAATAATAATAATAATAATAATTATTATTATTATTATTATTATTATTATTATTATTATTATTATTATTATTATTATTATTATTATTATCTCTGCACAGCAAAAAAAAAAAAAAATAAAATAAAAAATAAAAAAATGAATATATTGGTTACATATTGACCAATAGTGATTAATCGGTGATACACTAGAATCGGCCCTGCCGATTAATCGGCTCTATCGGCCCTGCCCGATTAATCGGCTCTATCGGCCCTGCCCGATTAATCGGCTGGGCTCTAATTATGACTGACTACCATGATGACATGTTCCTCTGAGATCCCAGTTTAAAGAAGTAAATAAATAAATAAAAATCACCCCAGAATGTGAACCAGACACAGATTTTGAGACTTACAAAAAAAAAAAAAAAAAAGGAAGCGTTTTTATTTTTCTTTGCACAGTGATGGAATGCTCTTCATTTTAGGGATCAAGATGACTCAACGTTGTTGTCACCACACAGGCATGAGAAGGAGACAGAGAGAAACAGATGTATTACAGAGAGATTTTACCAGAGACAGGCGACGCTTTGCTCCAGTAACTGGACGCCTCTGGGACTTTCCTGTGGGATGTGCGCAAATTCAATAACCAATCCAGTCACATCTAGTCCATCTTTGAGCGAAAGAGTGTGTGTGTGTGTGTGTGTGTGTGTGTTCTTGTTAATCAAATTCACATAGCTCTGGTCCTTGAGACCAAAACATTAAGACACAAGGACAAATCGGTTAGCTGAGAGTCTTAAAGCCATAAACACTGGAAACATAAAAACTCATGAACAAAGTGCAGCAGCAGCAGGTCCAGAGAAAAAAGAAACAGACCAGGCATCTTCTGATACATTAATAAAGGTCCTGCTGGACACAAGGACACGCTAAGACCAGGTTTTAAACATCTAAAGAGAGTGAGAGATGGGAAGACAGATAAAGACGAGGAGAGATTAAAATGGAAGGGAGAAGAAAATTGCCATGAAAGGAAGCTTGTTCATGAAAATCCATGGTAACAGCGATAATGACTACCCAAATGGAAACAAACACAAAGACGGCAATAATTGAAAATGAAAGAGGTGCTGGAGTTAAGAGGCTGAAAAGCTTTGGCTCAGGTCCAAGTTAATGCAGCGGAGGTTGGAGCACAAAAAAAAAAGGGAATGTGGTGGTGAAGGAGGAGGTGGAGAAGCAAGGGGTGGTCTGTGGAGTGACACGAGAGGCAGGGGGGAGTCTTACTGCCTGGGAGAGTCGGCACACTTAATCCAGCTGCCTGGGAGGGAGGGAGGGAGAGAAAGAGAGAGAAGTCTCGAGGCAATCTAGAGGAAGGTGCAGGCAATTTTAAATCTGATCCACACAAACACCCACCAGCTTTTCCTCAGACGCACCACAGCATGGCAGGTGGCCTCTGCCCAGATCAGTAGCATGTGGTCCAGGCCATCTTATCTGACTCACTGAGGTTTGGAGCTGAGGTTTGGGATCCTCCCTGCCTGCTGGAGCGTGAGCAGAGTTTGGAGCTTGAGCTTCACTTTCTTCCCCCCCGGTTTCAGAGAGACGGCACGCCAGGCACGAGGCTCCCTACTCCTCCCCTCTTCCTCCCCTTCTCCCACTCTGCCTCTATTTTTTTTTTCCCTGGGCTTCTGTCCAGAGAATGACTGGCTCCAGTGGACTTTAGAGGAGGAACACAGCCTGAGGACACAGCACAGGAGCTGCCTGCCTTCCAGCCTGCTGGGACAGACAAATGCATTGAGGTTTCTCAAATCAGCACCTCCTTACCTTTGTGGGATTTCATTTTTTTTTTTCCTTTTTTTTTTAATGTCATCAGATCAGAAGGACTGGATCTAAACTGGTCGTACTGACAGACGGACTGACATATGGACAGAGAGCAGCGGGCACTGCGGCGTGAATGTAGCAACTGGACTTCTCCTCTCTCTGGTTACTCAGACCAAACAAGGATAATAGTCAGATCACTATCCTGTCCACCGAGGTGGTGGGTGGATGCAGCATTCAGCAGACTGCTATAGGGGAAAGCAGAGACTGTATAGAAGCTGCAGAGATACATCACCAGCAAGAAAACGGATTTCTATCTCCAAACAGACTTTTGTAGGACTGATCTAGTTTGTAAGAACTTGTAGAGCAAAGAACGAGGACTTTCTTCCTTTTCATGGACTTTGCTGCCCGTGTAAAGTGGACGTAACTATGATGGCAGTGTGTGTGAGGACTGTGCATCCGACAATGATGCTGCTGTGTCTGTATCTGCTGGGTACAGCTCACACAGCTCACAGCATCTACCCAAGGATACGGCTCTCCCACAAAGGTAAGAAATAAAGTCCAGGGTCTTTTTTTTTTATCACCTTGAATCTCTTTTGCACAAACGTGAATTTATGCAAAGACAACCAGCCTTCAGATGTTGCAAAATTTTTGGTTCACAGTCCACGGCTGCGTCAACCGGAACACGCTTTTCTCTGTTCACCGGCTTCCATGCAGGTTGAGAATAAGACAGGTGTAACCAAGCAGGATTTCAGTCTGATGTGGAGAATTTATTGAGTTCCCATGAAATAAGTGAAATGACGTCCTTCGAATAAACTAAACGAGTTACGTACAAAAGATTGAATACAAAAATTTTATGGAAGAAAACTGCAGTCCTTGAGGCGGTAAAATCATTCTGTGACCAAAAGAAGCTGCTATGATCTTTATCATGATATAAAAAGGAAATTATGTTTGATGTTTTGGGTTGTTGTTTTTTCTTTTTTTTTGAAAAAAAAGGAGCCCAGATAACTTTTTTCACAGCCTGTTGATGCTGAAGGAGCCTCCTCGCTGTTTGTTTTGATCTCTCAGCCACGGTGGCTGAGAATGCACAATGTGGCTTTCTCTCATGCCATAGTGGCGTAAAGATGGAGGAGTTTTCCTCTCACTCTCTCTGTGCCTCTCTCTCTCTCTCTTTCCTTCAGGGGGGCATGGCAGTGAGTGGTATGCGGTTTGATTCTTGTGTATCTCTTGGATAATATTTTTCTCTTTTACTTGCGCTGATAAAACTCTTGAGTAAACATCACATTTCTTTTTTCTCTCTCAGTTTCTTTGATCTCTATGGCAACAGAAGGTGTTGATTCCACATAAGCCTGTTAGTCACGGTTGAATATAGGTGTGGAATTTGGATGGTCAATAACTCATAGATACAGTGATGCTGGTTCTGTTATGACAAGTCTCCGTGTTCTAAATGAGACGAGGGGTGGCTGTATGTTTTGATTTTTGCCTTTTTGAAGAGTGAAATTTGAAAGAAGCACCACAAAAATAAATAAATAAACGCAGTTAAGAGAAATTATTCACAGGAAATGTTATATAACCCCATTTCTAATGAAGTTAGGACGTTGTGTGAAACGCAAACAGAATACAATGATTTGCAAACCCTGTTTAACCTATATTCAATTAAATATACAACAAAGACAAGATATTTATTGTTCAAACTGATAAATTTTTTTTGCAAACATTCACTCATTTTGAATTTGATACCTGCAACATGTTCCTAAAAAGCTGGGACAGGGTCATGTTTCCCGCTGTGTTCCATCACCTTTCCTTTTAACAACACTCAATAAGTGTTTGTGAACTAAGGACACTAATTGTTGAAGCTTTGGAGGTGGAATTCTTTATTTCCTCAATGGACAACTTCAGTTGATCAACAGTATGGGGTCTCTGTTGTCATATGTTGTGCTTATAATGCTCCATACATTTCCAATGGGAGACAGGTCTGGACTGCAGGCAGGGCAGTCTAGTACTCGCACTCTTTTACTACAAAGCCACGCTGTTGTAACACATGCAGAATGTGTCTTGGCATTGTCTTGCTGAAATAAGCAGGGACGTCCCTGAAAAAGACGTGGCTTGGATGGCAGCGCATGTTGCTCCAAAACCTGTATGTACCTTTCAGCATTAATGGAGCCTTCACAGATGGTCAAGTTAGCCATGCCATGGGCACTAACACACCCCCATACCATCACAGATGCTGGCTTTTACACTTTGACCTGAGAACAATCCAGATTGTCCTTTTCCTCTTTGGCCTGGAGGACACCACGTCCATGATTTCCAAAAACAGTTTGAAATGTGGACTCGTCAGACCACAGCAGACTTTTACACTTTGCGTCAGTCCATCTCAGATGAGCTCGGGTCCAGAGAAGCCGGCGGTGTTTCTGGGTGTTGTTGATATGTCTTTCTCTTTGCATGGTAGAGTTTGAACTTGCACTTGTAGATGTAGTGATGAACTGTGTTAACTGACAATGGTTTTCTGAAGTGTTCCTGAGCCCACGTGGTAATATCCTTTACACAATGATGTTGGTTTTTAATGCAGTGCTGCCTGAGGCGTCAAAGGTCACAGGCATTCAGTGTTGGTTTTCAGCCTTGCTGCTTATGAGCAGAGATTTCTCCAGATTCTCTGAATCTTTTGATGATATTATGGACTGTAGATGATCAAATCCATTAATTCTTTGCAATTGTAAGTTGAGAAACATCATTCTTTAACTGTCGGACTATTTGCTCACGCAGCTGTTCACAAAGTGGTGAACCTCGCCCCATCCTTCTTGGGAACAACTAAGCCTTTCAGGGATGCTCCTTTTATAGCCAATCATGACACTCGCCTGTTTCCAATAAAGCTGTGGAATGTTCCAAACAGGTGTTTTTGGAGCATTCCTCAACTTTCCCAGTCTTTTGTTGACCCTGTCCAAACTTTTTTGGAACGTGCTGTAGCCATGAAATTCAAAATGAGTAAATATTTGAAAAAAACAATAAATATCTTGTCTTTGTAGTCTATTCAATTAAGATCGGTTAAACAGGATTTATTCTGTTTATGCTTCCACAATGTCTCAACTTCATGGGGCAAAGAAAAACAGGCAGAGCAAAAAAGTGGGACACTGCGATTTAAGCCACATTTCAGCCCAAAGTTTCCAGATCAGCGCTGATGTGATGAGTCATAAATGCCAAGTCAGACTTTGTCATTATCCTCACTTTCATATATCAACTCCCTGAGGGGGAAGCGGCTTCACTGATTGACATCCCACCACTCACGCTCTCTCTCTCTCTCTTTCCCCCTGGTGCATGTTCTGGCTAGCACGTAGCGCCATGAAAAGATCCCAGTTGGATCCTATCATTATGGAATGAAAAACATCTTAGCCTTAATATATGCCTCATGGGCTCTGCAACACACCCTGAAGTTCACACAAACACACACTCATGCACATCTACGGACCAAATAGCGTGAATTCCTCACACACACACCATTCATTTGGATGCGGTTCAGGGAGATGGAGAGGGATGCGGTTTTATACTCGCCCTTAGGATAAAGAAAATATTACCATAACATCAGGTATCAAAAGGAGGTGGAAAAACCAGATTCTCCTCTTTGATTGATATAAAAAAAAAAAAAATCATAAGGAGTTTTGCTTCTAGTACGGCTGGTAGATAACAGGTGTTGGATCAATACAAATGTCAATAAAACATCAGATCGTCTTTCCCTTGGTTTCTGGGAATGAACTCCTCTGAGCACATCATGTGTTTCAAGGAAAACCATCCTCCCATGGCAGCACAGATTTCTGCACTCTTTGATGTTAGCTTCACCTCACACATGATGTGGAATTATTATTATCAATCCTTCTTTCATCTTTACCTCCTGTTTTTGTCTCGACTACTGGACCAGCAAAGAATAATCCAAATTCCTACTTTCCTTTCACTTTCATCCCAGACCTCCTTTCATTTATCTGTAAGCAATTGACTCCAGTCATTGAAAGGTTATAGCTTTAATCACACGGAGTGCTGAGTTACAGTAGAAGACTTTATGAGGCCTGCAGAGAGAACTGACCCGAATCTTTGACTGCGCAGCTTCTGAAGACCTTAAACACAGACTAAAGATGTTGATACACCTCAATTGCTTGGATTGCTCTGCCAATCAAAACCCCCAATCCCTGGATTATCTGGGATAAAAATGCCTCCTTTTAAATGCAAGTCTCTCAGCACATAGACTTAAACGGGATTTTGGTTTCGTCTTGTGCGTAAGGACACAGATAGATGAGGCTGTCTGTGCTGCAGCTTCAAATCCAGCCCCGTGGAGAGAAATGAGTACTTCTTTTTAGGACCACTATTAATTCTGCTGCTAATGAAGCTGTAGCTCAGCTTGCATGAGTCAGAGTGTCAGCAGGCTGCAGGTAAATTGCCAGGTTTGGATTTATTTTTGCTGCCTTTCCAGCACTATCATGCTTGGCTAAAGCTGCACAGGCTGTGATGTAGCAGTTTGCGCATTAGCGATGACCTAATCAGACCAAAGTCACCGCAGAAGATGAACTCGTAACTTCTGCAAAGTCTGCACTTCCTTCTGAAGGTGAGGTTGTTATGGGCCTGTCTGTCTTGTCATCTTTTGGATGAATTGAGGGGATGAATTCAGGACTTTGGGAAGCTGTAAATTCCTCCCCACCCACCCACACATGCAGCAGATGCCTGCCCTAAACCGCTCCTGCAATGTGCACTTTAAAAACCATCATCTGGTCCAGAAAGTTCAAAAACTGTTTCCCTCATTCCTGAAAAATAACTCCACTTGGCAAGTTAATGTCAGGAGTGTGTGTCCAAAAAATGTGTTTGAGTAAAAGGAAAATGCTCATGGGAGAAGCTCAGACGAACATGAGGATAAAGTGTTTGACCACTTCACAATAATTCCATTAACATGCCTTCAGCGTGTCTGCCAAAGAGGTGGTTACATGAAATATGGTATGACCGTCGGGTAAATCCCAGAAGTGGGGGACTCAAGTCCCATTACTTGACTCGAATCGCAAATTTGAGGACTTGAGACTCTTGACTAACACTTGACAAAAGACTCAACTTGGTCTCCATAATTTGAGACTTGACTTAGTCTTGACACGAATGACTCGAAAGGACTTGATTTCTTTAATTAAAACATTTACGTTTATTTTTTAAACTTAGATTTAGTTTGAAACATGATCACCTGATTTCACACTAACAGCTGTCGACACAGGAGCAGCAGTCATGGAGGCAGCTAGATCAAAAACATTCAGTTTGGGTTCAAGAGTTGTCAAGGAGTGTTTGAAGAAGAGAACAGCGGTATGTAAGGTCTGCAGCTCATACATCAGTGACACGACCACCTCAACATCCAACTTCATCCATCATCATAAAACCCACAAATAATGTCTTTTAGCTAGCTGCAACAGCTGTTAGAAAGCTAACATTTGCTAACTTAAAAAAGCATCAAAAGCAACAGTAAAAGCATCTTTAGCTAACTTACTGGCTTGTAAAATGGGTCCAACGTTAACTAAAAAGGTGTAAAATGGTATGACCCTCCTAAAGGGGGAAGTAAGCAGTTAAGTAAGTTAGGTAATTGTTAGCACTAGGGATGCAGTGATATGGAAATTTTACCCGATACCGATATCCGATATTAATATTCCTGTTACAGTCGATAACCACTATTTACAGATATCGATATATACTGACAGTCATTAAAAACTTTGAGGTACATAGTTTTTATTTTGGGTGCAAATATTGAAGGGAGCAAATCCATTTGTTTTGTCTGTGCCTGAGTTGTGTGATTATGTCTGAAATTGATGAGTTGTTCACTGGTCACGCTTGACTGCACATCAGGGGGACAATATGAAGAAATGTCAGTCACATGTCATTTGAGGAATATACCCTATGAATCTGTTTAATTTAAGGAGTGGTCTGGAAAGCCTATATAATGGTCACAAAAAGGCCACCAGTTTTATTCCCATGTATGTGAAAATGCCACGCCTAACTCATGACGAATGACTGATGGCCTTGGGGATGGTGCAGGCAGGGCTACCTTACAGTGAAGTGGCGAGATGTATGGGTTGCAGTCAACCCGCAATCCATAACCTGGTTGACCGTCACACCAACACGGGTACTGTTGATGACAGACCACGCCCAGGTCGTCAGAGAGTCACCACACCTGCCCAGGATTGCCACATTCGGCAACAATTGATCCAGGCACTACAGGAGGAGTGGCTCAGGATCCCACAGGCCAACATTCAACGACTGGTGAGGAGTATGCGTCAGCGCATCACCGCCTGTGTGAATGCTAATGGAGGGCACACTTCTTACTGATCTTGTGAAATTTGTGTTTCTTGACAATTGCCTTTTTTCTGTTTTCTTTGAGAAATGTGCATAAGACACTTTTTCTTTCTTCTTTATTTTGTTCGAAAGATGTAACTGTTGCTGTTATGTCATAAAAAATTGCTTTGGATTGTGACAAATAAAAATTATTTTACAATGTATTGCCTCAAAGTTTTTAATGACTGTCAGTATATATATATATGTCAAAAAAAAAAAATTCCGATAAAATTTTGTACAGACTGAAAATCATGCAAATATAAACATCAGTTGTCACTATATACCCAGTTTTACTCAATGGACCAAAATGACAAACATTGGACGACACCAATATTAATACTGCTATATTGTACATCCCTAGTAAGCATGCTGCAATAGTTTGAGTGATTGTTAATGGTGAATTAGAGATCATAAAAGAGATCAGCTACATGAAAAAATAAAAAAATAACAAACGGCAGTGGTCAAACAGAGAAAGCTAGTCTAAACAAATGAGTTTTGAGGTGCGATTTGAAGGTGGAGAGAGAGAGGTAATGTCACAAATGGTTTGTGGGAGAGAGTTCCAGAGACGGGGGGGCAACACGGCTGAAAGCGCTGGACCCCATTGAAGACAGACGGGCAGGAGGTGTAGAGAGGAGCATGGAGGAGGAAGATCGGAGTCCTGGAGGGTGTGTAGGTGTAGAAAGGAGATCAAAAAGGTATGGAGGTGCGAGGTTATGAACGGCCTTGAAAGTGAGGAGGAGAATCTCATAACCAATACAGTATTTCATTGGCAGCCAGTGGAGTTGTTGAAGAACAGGAGTGATGTGGTTTATGGAAGGGGTTCTGGTGATGATCTGGGCTGCTGAGTTCTGGACCAGTTGGAGTTTATGGAGAAGTTTGAGAGGTAGACCAGGGAGGAGGGAATTGGCCAGGGCATCGACAAGGATGGTGGTACTGTTGGGTGTGAGGGACGGGCATAGACGATTGATGTTGCATAGGTGGAAATTTGCTGACCGTAGGACAAAGTACTGTCAAGGCTGACACCCAGGCTCTTTACTTTGGGGTAGGGAAGGACTGTGGAGTTGTCAATGGTTACTGAGAGGTTTGGCGACTTGGCCAGAGCGGATTTAAAGCCAACAAGAAGAACAACTGCTCATTCAAGTGTGGTAACTTGGGTAGATCATCAGGTTTTTGTTTTACTTGACTTCTGATTTGCTTGATTCTCACAACAGTGACTTGGGACTCACCAGAGACTTTAAGGATGTGACTTGAGACTTCCTTGTGACTTGCACATGAGTGACTTACTCCCACCTCTGGTAAACCCAAATATTTATGAATTCTTTGAAAGTTGTCCTGCTTTCAGTGCAACATTCATGCCATGGGAAGTCAAATCGAAAGTTGCCTGTTTGAGAAAGATAAATGAGAGCTCGGAACCCAAATAAAGGTCAACCAACTTCTTTCATTTCCTCTGCTCTGACTGAAAAAGAAAACCAGGTTCAAGCAGAAGGAGCTGTGATACCTGCATGCATGAACACAGGGATTACTCAGGTAGCAATTACTGATGAATGAATTCCCCCTTTCGGGCTGTAATTTTAAACCTTCCTCTCCAGACAAGAAAAGAAAAAAAAGCTCCCTCTATATTTTACAGCTTTGAAATGATGTGGCTGTAGGTGACTTTCCTCTGAGGGTGAGATGGGGAATACCAATATGGCCTTAAGTTATCTCTGCCTGAAAGCTAATGTGCAAAGTGAGGAGTCCTATTAAATTTCTTCCGCCCTTTTGTGCAGAGGCCTATAATTAACATTTACCACACTGGATCCTTGCCATGGGGCAGTCATAGACCTTATATCATGCCACTGGAAAAGGACAGAATTGTGAAGATAAGATAAATCACACCTTTTCAGTCAGCAAAGGAAAAACACAATATTTTTTTTCAACCCCACTCCCTTCCCAGGCTCACCTCCCTTCCTCACTTTCTCATTTTGCCTGCGCACATCTCAGCGTCCGCTCCTCTCCCATTGTGTTATGTGTGTGCTCTTCAGTCCATTAATGAGATGTCCAGAGGGGAAGAGCAGCTGGTGGAAGTCTAATATCCTTTCTGACCTTTTCCCTGTGTAGGGACCAGGGAGAGGAGATGAGCTGAGTTCATAAAAAAAGAAAGGGAGACAAGAAAGAGAACACACGGACTGTTTGTGTCCTAAGAGAGCGTACATTTCTGTGATATTAAAGAAGGAAAAAAAGAGGTTAAAAGATGATAAATGAGGCAATCACAGACATATAAATACCAAAGTGTGGTTGTATATTGTGGGCTGTGTCAGCTTGGAGAAGAAGAGTTTTCTGGGGATATGGCTGAACTAGATCTGGATTAAAAGAAGAAGAAGATAGAAGCGATACTTTATAAATCTCATTGGGGTAAAATTCAATTCTTCACTCTGAATGAATCATGCTTTATATACAAACACATGCAGAAACGGCACTCTGCACACAGAAACGTGCACTGATGGAGATGCAGAGCAGACCCAGAGCAGCTGGGGGTTTGGTGCCTTGCTCAAGGGCACCTGAGGAGTGGTCAGGAAACCATGACACCTCTCCAGCTATCAGCCCAATTTCAAATTTTTGGGACAATCAGAGAGTTCCCTTTCTGTGTTTCCATTGTGAACAGTCTAATTTGAAACTTAAGAAGTGTGAAAACAGTTGGAGTTAGATGCACTTTTCTGCATGACCACCAACTGGAACCATTCATCATCTATTATGAAGAAGAAGCGATATATGCATCTTGGTACGGGTGACAGATTTTCAGGATCTCCTGCTCGGTCAGGGGTTGGGGAAAAAGACTCCCGTTAGGACTCAGTCAGTATCATAATCTCTGTTCCTTGGTCCATCACATCGCTTAAGAGGGCACTCGTTCCTCTGTTTCAGGTTCCATTAGGTCTCAGTTAAACAACAGACACAGATGTTTCACTCTGGGTTAGGGGAGAGTGAGGTTAGCTGTAACACTTTTTACTCCAGTATGATTTGCTCATCATCAAAAAATCTTTCAACAATCATTTCAACATTAAATTGAAGCTTAAGTTGTTGGTCTGAAATATGTGTCCCTCTCATTTTCAGACTCATTCTATGTGCTATAGTCTACAATCCCTAATCAACTTCACATCTGTAAGAATGCAAGAATGCAAAAAAAGCATTTTTTTTATATAGAGTTGTAAATTAAAGGCAGGGTTGGAAGTCATGGAAAACTAGCATGAATTTGAATGTAGCATCTCCTCAGGACTTGTTTAGCCCCCACCCCCCCCACACTCAGAGCTCCTCCAAAACGACGCCCCTGCACACATGCACAAGCACCACTGATTCGTGATCACATGATCATGACTGATTCAAAACCACAGACTCAAACTGGTCCTCAGCACATTGTTGCTGTTTGCACTACGTTACCAGTAATCAGGGTATAGGTAGTTTTTCTGACATTCTCCAGCCTACTTGGATCCCTCTTGGTTTTGCCCACTGAGTCGTGGCTAGTGCAGGCAGGACAGTGGGCAGACAGCAGGACGGGATTTGATAGGTTTAAAAAACTGGATTCCAAATGTTACGATTGGCTGTTATTTTCTCAGGTTTACTCCTGCTGTAGACAGCGGATATTTTTCACTTTATCTTAAGACCACACCATGCATTGATTGACATCGGGACATAAAGATCATTTTAACCAGAATAACAAAAAGTGCATCTAAATCTGATTACCAACCCTGCCTTTAATTCAGGCAGTAAGGGGTTAATATGTTGTCTTTGTACCATTTTCAGGTAAATACAGGCTTTAAACAATTTGAAAACCATTGAATAAAAATTCAATGGCAAATCTGTGAGGAAAAAAATGATTACGAGAGAGAGAGAGAGAGAGAGAGGGTGGGTTAGGGTTACACTGTGCTTGAAGTCATCCGTCTTTTTGGCGTTTCCAGTGTTTATCAAAATCATAATTTCTCTACATTACTTTAAGCAAACTTGCGTACATTACTTTTAATACCCCATGCAAATGACGGTTCATTTAAAATCACATTACTTTTTATTGGACTTTTGACGTACAGCGTTTCCCTGACATACAGAAGGCCACATCGACATGTAACCCCTTCAGACTCCCTGGTCATATAAATGCACAGTGATATAGTATAGTTGGGAACAGATGGGGATAAACTTTAATTAAATGTCAGTCAAAAACAGTGTTGTTCTCTTTTGGAGAGCTTATAAAAATAAGCCTCCTGAAGCTTACATGAATACCTGTATTGTTTGATTGAAAGGTTAATTCTGGATCTATTGGGGACGGTGAAATACAAACCATCAGTTGGCGAGATTTTCTCCTAATTCAAGACATCAATCACGGTTCATACGTACAAATGGTCTTTAGCACAGAGACACACATTTCTCTCTTTAGCAGACGCTCCATGTGGCTTTCATTTGGCTCTGTGACATCACTCTGCAAACACACACACATGAGGATACGGGAACGCCAGGCTGTGTACCGATAATAGTGTGACACCCTCGTTCTCGGTCTCGTGACCTCACCCCCAGAGGCTCCACACTCTCTGTACAGCTTTGACAGCACAAGAAGAACAGACTGGTCCCCTTTAACTCCAGTTCACTCCAATAACTCTCTGCCAAAGTCCCATTACTCAATAAGTAAACCTCCATAAGGTTACAGCTCTGGAAACATGAGACTACAGACCACCAGTTTAATTTGTGACGAGAAAAGTTTTGGCGATAGATCAAAAAAATGAAACCATGTCCAATCTCAGTTTAATCGTTTTCTGTACGTGTCATTTATCTTTTGACTAAACATGAGCATTTCCCCTGCTGCTAACAGAATTACATTTAAAAGTAGGTTACTGCTGCACACACACACACAGATATACACATTGTTCAGTCTCCATACAAGGATAAAGAGGAGATCCCAAAGTTTGTTTTGATTTCACTTCCCCAAATCTTCTCAGGCATCTCTCAGCTCTCCTCAGACAGCCGATGAAAGTGTCTGTCTTGAGGGACTCCGTTTTTTTTTCTCTGTTTTCCATTTGAAGTGAGATCACAGTAGGGCTGTGTGTCTCCCCAGCTCAGTTGCTGATGGAGAAACACCCACCTCCTCTTCCTCCTCTTCCTCCCCTTCCTCCTCTCAGCTCCTTCGCTTGTTAAAAACTTGGAGCGAGAGACTGAAATAGAGGAAGGTGAGGTGAAACGTGGAAATCCCCCTTTCCTTTCTTCGGTCTGAGCAGCGGGTGAGACTGTCTGTTAGCACGCACATAATAACAGTGGAGGGACCCTTTAAACAGCAATGTGCCTGCTGAACCACCTCCATGTGTGTCACTATAATCACATCCAGCTATTGTGTTTTACGACTCTGTAATCATATGTAATTAAAGCAACACCTTCTTTTATTATTTAAATGGTTATCTTCATGTGTGCAGGTGGGGAATGGATGTTTTCTGTCACTTCTATCAGGCTGTCTGTGTCCATCTGTTTAAACACACGGCATGAAAGCATTCAGGTTTAAAGAGAAACGCTGTAAACCAAAACTATCATATTATTTATTTCCCTATTTTTTTTTCTAACTCACGTTCTGTTTACGTCGCCACATGTTGTACCTTAACTGAACAATTTAGCATTAATGATTTCACGCGAGTTGTTCTGAGCTAGCTTGCCAGCTAGCATTGTCGCAAGACAATCTGAAATCGTTAACTGGCAGAAGTAGCTCTCCGTCAACACCCACAGACTTCTGAAGAAACAGGTGGATAGTTCTAATTTAAAATTTTAGATTTCCAAAATTGAAAAGGTATTCCATTTATCCATAATAGAATATCAAATATCAAAAATGACACCATGACAAGTAACCCTTTAACGTATCAAAGAATAGCCGTGTTGCAGAAATCTAAAATGTTTGTTTTAAATAGGAAGACTGACGCTGTAGATTTCTGAAGTAAAAACCCAAAACAAATGGATTATGAAAGTAATTAAAACTGTGGATATTAAAGAATATCATTCGGGCATTATGGTTCTTACAAGTTAAAACACAAATGAGAAGAAGATATGCTAATATGGATGTGGAAATTGTTATTACTGGTTGCAATGTGTAATTCATGCTGTTGTTTTTTTTTTGTTTTGTTTTTTTTGTTTTGCATCAAACTTTTGCTTTACATCTATCCAACCTTTATATCCCACACTTTGATTAAATGTATCAACTTATGATCAGACTAACTTAATAAATTGCTAAAAACGTGCAATTTTTTAAACAAAAATACAAAAAATTTAAACATAATTTTCTAAATACAGAGATGTCATGTCTGTATCACTCAAAAATGTTGTATTAAACATAGGAAGCGATGTGTGTTTTTTTTAGTTGTTTATTTTTTTGCTGGATTTTTGCAAACACATTAGTGGAAGGAAACAGTGCTCTGGGATGTGTTAAAAAAAAGCCACATGAAAGTGTAACTCTCCAGATTTTATAAGCAAATCATCAATTTATTTTATCTGGTTTCAAATTTACCACCAATTGAAATTTAATATGCAAATCGTAGCACTGGTACCATGCTGGGCTCTATGGGATTAAAGAAGGGGTATTGTGCTGTCCCATATTTAAACCAAAGATTTAAAGTAATAACGCTGGATGTCAATTATGAATGTGTGCGAATGTTCAACTGCTACATATTTATTTTACATTAAAAAATCCCTGAACTTGTTTTAAACTCCTCAAATGGTCTGTTCTGATTATCCACCTGTTTCTTCAGAAGCCTATAGGTGTTGACTTCCCCCTGCGGTTACTGTCTTCCGGTTGCCGTTGCCGGCAAGCTAGCTCAAAACAACTTGCGTGAAATTGTTAAAGCTAGACAGGGCTCAGTGTAAACTTTTTTAAAAACATCAGCACTATGACTCCACCTCTGATTATTGTTCATTTTGTCGCTTTCTTGTTTTTAAAAGCCGGTTATTATGAGAGATAGGCTAACATCATTAGCTTTGTGGTTTCCATGGTGACAAAAACAGAACGTTCAACCGGACGAGCAAAACTGGCAATCAGCTTAAGGATCCCCATAATGGTTCATGAAAGGCCTCAATCACCAAGGTCTCCCCATTCATCTGCCCCTGGAGGGCCAGCCAATTGGAAATAAGAAGGTTTGCGGGGACTTGGCAATGTGGTTCCTTAAAGGGGCAGCAGTTTAAACGAAGCGTTTCAGATAAAGACTGAAATAAGGAACTTCTGAACCACCAGTGTGGAAAAAAACCCAGGATATTTTTAAGCTGTAAACCAGGTTACAAGATTGACAGGATAAAGCCTAAAATGTCACAATACGTCCTGTGTAAATGTTCAAATTGTGTGCCATAAGAAATAAACATTCTCCAAAAAATTTTTTAACTTATGTTTCAAGTTATCCAAAACTTACACCTTACACCACAAAACTTTGATGAAAAGAAATTAAATTAGTTCTACTAATTAGTTCTACTATGTTTTTTATTGGAACTACCTAAAGTTGCTTTTTTGCTTAAATTGCAGTTACACAAGATATCTGGATGACTTCTAATTTTAATACCTGCCCAATAACAATGGGATTATGGGATATTTAAAACAAATGTAGCTGTGACATGTGTGTTTGTGCAAGTATGTGCACCTCCCATGTTTACATGTAAATCATCTGCTCTTTTTTGTTTTTTTCTTTCATAAAGGCGAGCGCAGGCTGGTTTGAAAAACGATCAGCATATGAACTGTTTCCTCCCTCCCTTTAAATAGCCGTCTGAGTCTGTCTTCTGAACGAGTGGCAGCAGATTTGACTTCAAATGAAGAAGGAGCCGATTGTTCGGGAGCCGGCCTGAACAGTCCTAGAAACGCTGGGGAGGAATGTCAGAGGACTGTCCTTGATCCAAGTTCAGCTTAACTTAGAGCTAACTGTGAGAGACAGAGAGGAGAGACGCTGAGTGTGTGTGGGAGAGAAAAACAGCTCCAAGTGCGTGTGTGTGTGTGTGTGGATTAGATAATTACAGGAAACATGTCTGAGCCCTGGCAGAAACACTGCTGCCACATCCCTGCACTTTCTGCCACCGAACCAGCCGGGATCTAATACTGCTCAAACAAACAGTCCCTTGTCTCCAACACAAAAATCTTAATAGTTACAAAATATACACGTTCACCCTCTCCTCTGTGGATACCTAATCCCATATTAAACAAATAAAACCCTCCACTGCGTGAGTAATCTTCAGAAATGGGATAAAGACTTTCTCCGTCAATTTTGGTGATCGAGTTTCACCAAAGAAAATATACACATGCGAGAAAAGCACATCAGACTTTTACCCCCTGCAGCCTCGACATGTTGTTAGAAAACATCAGACTTTCTTCTTTCATGGGTGGCCCAAGGCGTGGATATGATTCAAATGCAGAAAACACTGCCTGAAATAAGTTTGATCACAAACCCTGGCTTGTCTGCTCAAATCAATCCAAGGTTTAAGAGAAGTTTCCTAACACAACCCAGATCTCCCTTCTTCCTCCGTTTACGAGGACGCCCTGTCCCACTCAATCATGTGTTAATGAAAGGCCCACAGTAAGTGCACACCTTTGGGCCCTTTAGCACTTTGTTTAAATCCTTCACCTCCCGACGCTCGCAGAGAGCAGCGCCCTGTCAGGTCCAATCACGTAGACGACTGTGCTGAATGCGTAACTTTTCTGTCACCTGCATGATCTGTTGTTGAACTGATGAGCATGTGCTTCACATTGAAAGACATATCTGTCATGGGCTGTTGCTTCCTTTTTTGGTGGGGGATTTGAGATCACCTAAAGCAGGACTGACGGGGAGTGGCAGCGGATTTAAACTAATGACTGATAAAGCTCCGTTTCCTGTTTGATAACAGAGCTTCCTCCTGATGAAAGCGACCATAGGGTGTACTGTGTACGTAAAACGTCCCTCAGATCGATCCCTATATCTTTCCCACGATTTCCTTTAGTCAGTCCTCTTCAACATGCTCTGTCACAATACTCCCCTCTTTAAAGCAATGTATTGGTCAGCACAGAGCATCGGGGGGTCTGCTTGGCGCTCCCTGTACTCTGTTAATCCATGATGCAAACAGGACGTTTTTTAACAAAGTCAGTGACGATAAGAAACGTTGCTGAATTGAAAGGATGCACAGAGGCCACATGAGAAGGAGATGTGAAGGAAAGATAACCCTGCTGTTACTCTCTGCTATCCCCCTGGGTGTTCTTTAAATCAGAAACACATGTTGAAATGTGCCCTCGGCCATGAGACCAGATGAGACTCAGCCACAGAGTCACCATAGCGGTCAGAAATCTCTTGAGGAAAGGCTTTGGTCTAATTTGATCTCGCTAAAGGCAAGAAACAGTGTGAGAATCCACCTTTAAAAAGGAAAGTCTAGTCCATTCACCTTGCTAGCATCTCAAGCATAATCACAACCGTCTTGTGTTTGCTTTTATCTTTGCTTCTGTGTTTGTCTGCAGAGTTATGGCAGCTGAACAGGACCTGGGTGTTCCATGGACACGGAGCCTCCCTCCAGCCTCAGACAATGCTGCTCGATGAAGGTCACGAGAGGCTTTATATTGGGGCCAAGAACGCTCTTTTCTCCCTTGGCCTGGACGGGGTTAACACTCATCCAAGAGAGGTAGGCGACTTCTCATGTTCGCAAGTTATACCCATAGACTTTAAAAAATGGACGTCATCTCGCTCAGCTCGAAATGAGGTCTCCAAATAAACTGCTCCCCCTGGTGACTGGCTGCATTATAGGTCAAAAACTCTGTCTCCCCATTCATTCTAATGGAACTGTAGTCAAAGTTTGAATGAATACACCTCATAGACATGTTTTGCACATCGGTATGCTGAGGTGATATGAAGTTATTATTGGTCGGAACTGTGTTCAAGTTCTCTTTTCTGCTCATTTGAGACCCTGCTGCTCATTTGGCATGTGTGGTGCAGCAGCAGCCTCCTGTACGCTTCACAGCTCAGTCTGTCCCAGCTACATGTCCACATGTAGCCAGGTATCTGGAAAAACCGCATTCTTATACGTCAAGGCCTTTCACCCACATGAAACTGCAGTTTTACATCACAAAAAATAATCTTTTCTGAAAACTCCAGCTAAAGTGAAGATTTTGTAAAAATCCATTTTCATGGTTTCATCTTTGTGTCGGGAAAAAGTTTTTGGCTCTCAAACGTCACTTCTTATGTCCAAATATCCATTGATGTCACATGTATGCAACGTTTGTCTATGGCAGCCATGAATATGGCAAGCATGGATGTTGTGCGCGTGTTAGTTTTCTTATGTTTTGTTAAGTTTATACTTTAGAACAACATTTAAAAGTAATTCGAACTCTTTCTCAGTCCAAACAAAAGATCCGGGCACCATGGTTTGAATCCCTGGCGGAAGAGACAGAATGACGGGGGTTCATTCTGATTGGCTGGCATGGGTTTCACATGTGAAAAACACTGCCACGTATTCAGTTTGACATGCTTAGAGCCGCACTTATTGGCAGATTTGTCCGGTTATCTATCTTTATTTATTTTTGGTAAATAATCAGGTGTGGATGAAAGTATTTTTAAAAACAAATGAGAGGGGATTTTTTTGTTTTGTTTTTTTGAAAATACTTGGCTACATGTAGGCAAGGCCATAGTTAAGGCACCTCAGCAACACACTTTTTTGACGGTATATGAAAAGTAACAACCGTACAGAATAATATGGATGGTATCCCATGCATGTCTGTCTTCTGCACAGCATTACAGTAGTTAATTGGCTTGAATACCACTCGTAAAATACTCAAAAAGCATTGCATCTACTGTAATTTATCACACATTTAGACAACAATAAGTTCCTTCATTTCTGCAGTGCATATACTGTAAATTTACAGTACAGTGCTGTTAAAATGCTGCCAGTAAAATACTGTACTTTTACTTTTAAACAGCAATATACAGTAAATTCAGGTACAATCACTTACTGTAGTTATTTTTACAGCGGTGACTATACAATTACAATAAATTACAGGCAGCAATTCCAGCAGTAAATTACTGTAATTTTACAGTGAAAAGTTTTATAGTGTATGTTAGCCACACAGAGTATGCACAACTGTTTACATAAGGTAGGCTGTAAACTGTGGCAGAGGTAGTGTCACTCAAATATTCAACTGAATACTTTATTGTGCATTTGCAGGTTATTTGAGTTTTTTCTGTCCTCATGTAATAATATTGGTGTAAATAGTAAATCTTTGTGTCCTTTTGCAGATCCAGTGGTCCAGTACAGAATATCAGATAGAGGAGTGTTTGATGAAGGGGAGAGAAAAGGTAAGAGTTTGTCAGTCAGCATGTATGGGTTGATTTATGTACCTGTGTTCTCATTAACCACTGTTCCACCCATGTATTGATGCTATTGACGATGCTATTTAAGCCTGGCATTTCTCAACCCCGTAATCATCCCTGCTTGACCTCTATTTGCCCTCGTGACCCCTTTTCCAACCACACTCCCCCGCTCCCCGCCCACTGCTTCATCTCTGTCTCTCCTCCAACAGCTGGAGTGCGCAAACTACATCAAGGTCCTGCAACAGTTCAACCAGACTCATCTGCTGGTATGTGGAACAGGAGCCTTCAACCCAGTCTGTGGGCTGGTCGCAGTAGGAAACACGGGGCAGGTGAGTCTCAAAGACAACATTAGACTTTCAGTCAAATAAGCGTTCACTGTTCCGCTTCTGGTTCAAATCAGTAGTTTAAAACAGTAAAATAAAATAATCCCACAGACTTATCACAAAGAGTCATATAACACATATAAAAGTGTGATCTTAAAAATCCAGGGTGTAGTTCTTCATGACTTCATGATTTCTGCAGGATTGGGTACACCTGCTTATAAAACATATGTGAGCCTTAAATATTTCAGAAGGCTTACAGCAAAACAAGCTATCATAAATTCAAGAGAGAATAGCCGGCTAACCGCAGGTGCGGCGAAGGCCCTTGAAACCTTAAGGATTCTTATTATTATTCTTTGTTTGTGCCACTATAACCCAAAATTAAGTGTCTTCTGCTTGAGATAAACATGAATGCACCTAGCCACAAAATTCAGTCAGGGTGAAAAAAATTTATGAAACTGCAGCTCCTTGGGTCTACAGGCCTGATTTTTGGTATGCATAAGCATCATGCCAAGACCTACAAAAAACTCTCTTACGACCATAGTGAATTCCGAACAGGAAGTTTGGAAATTGCACTTAAGCATCCGATTTTTGCAATTTTTAGGCTACGCATTTGATCGAACTCATCCCACAGTTTTTTTCCAATCATGTTAAAAAAAAATTGTGTTAACTAGACACATTGAAGATTAAAAGTTATTGAAGGAATATCTTAATGGGCGTGGCCAGGAGAGGTCGCCAAAGTTGATGATTTTTTCCAAAACACTCAAACCTTTATAGCTCTCATGTACAAAGTTGGAACTGGACCAAAATGCACAGACATGTTCAGTGTCTCAGCCTGAGTGGATCTAGGGACTTTTTTTTTTTTTTTTTTTTACCTTAAACTACCGCACCCCCTACTGGCAACAGGAAGTTGTATGTTTTACACTGTGATTGAAAACTCCTCCTTTTTTCACATTTTCTTTTCAATTCTGCTCAGAAATGTCTTTCAGGCCTTCATTACCCATCACTGACCAGCTTATGTCCTCTATTTAAACAGTGTGTTCATGGCAATGCGTCAACCTCTGATGTCTCACCATGAAGCACCAACTCATTGTAGCTACTTCATTTAACCTCCAGTCTGATTCAAATTCCACACACATGATCAAGGTCACCTCCCAACTGCCACTTCAATAGCCTCACCTTCTGGAAATGCATGGTAGTACCAGGTATAACATATATGATCACAGTCCCTCTTTTGACTTATATATACATGTGCATCTGGCGCAAGTAGACGAGGGCCCACTTTTTGCCGCTTGCGGCTTTCTTTTTTTTTTTTTTTCTGTCAGACATTCCAAAAAATTGTTGCAGATTTCATTTGTCTCCAGACTGCCAAATTTCCCATAGATCACCTCTATTCAGTGACTGTAGTCTGTTTTCCGTCTTCACACTGTCAGTGTTTTGGCCACGAGTTTATAGAAGTTCAGCTCAGAACACCAAGCGGTTAAATCTTAGCATATGTTGCTGAAGTCAAGTTTATCCCTTTAGCAAGAATGATTGATTTGAGTTGGACATAGAAGACATCATGAGATTTGATAGGCAGGAAAGAATTATAGGGAACAATCTTGCCATTCTTGGTTTTAAAATGCTGGCACAAGTACAGTCTGGGGTAAAAAAAAGAGAGAGTACAGGGTGGCTGATGCTCTCTGCAGGAACAGGTTTGAAGTCCGGGAAGATGAATGTTCTCTATCTCAGAGGTTTGCTCTGATGTGTGCGCGTCAGATGCTTGAACAGGACTTGAAGGGGCTTCATGAGCATGCTGGTGTCCAGGCAGAATTACCTGCATACATTTTTGCAAGACACGTTTGTCTAACACATATCTCCCAGATGTCAAACATGGAACAGACCTATGTGTGTGTGTTGGTGTGGTGTTGGTGTATCTGGGTTGTGTTTAGAGAAAAGAAGGGAGGAGGTTTTCACCCTGTTTTCCAAAACTGATGCAGTCGGTCAGTCACACCGTTCAACCATTTCTCATATCTTTGGAATGTTAATACAACGAGCGAAACCAGATCAGTTTCAGCAACCTGACCTCTTTGCAGGATCGCCTGACATAAATTTTATTCTTGGCGTATTAGATTTCAGCCGAACAGTATTTAGAAAACTATAAAGTGTTTTGATTGGAAAGGAACTACAGCCATAAATCAAGCCAAACACTGACCAGTAAAAAAAGGAGTAAAATACCGACTGCTTCAAAGATCCACTTTACCGAGTGCTACATACGGAGTGATGTTGACTCTGCCGACATCATATTAGCTGTTTTCAGTTTGTTTGATAGATCACACCAAATGATGGATGAGTTTAACCCACAGTCTGACTTCCCTTACAGTCATATGCTGGGCAGTAGTCACAGCACAGTAGGGTTCCACTAGTACTCATAAATCAATACGTGACACTCCCACTGATCAGCCACAGTGGCAGTCATAAACACTGTGGTGGACCAAACATATGAGCTCTGCTTCTGTAGGGAGTTTAGGGTATGCATTGGTGTGATTATGCATGGATGTGTGTGTGTGTGTGTGTGTGTGTGTGTGTGTGTGTGTGTTTGCCACCTGTCGTGAAGGGCACCCAGATCAGGGAGTAAAAGCAGTCACTTGCTATGATAGAGGAGCATGACATGGTTGGTTTTACGGATTCAGACAACAGTTCCTCTTCTGGTCATCCATCATTCTGAGTCTCATCTATCTTCTTTCCTCCTCCTCATCCATCACTTTCTGATCTCTCCTGTCTCTAACTCACCTCTTTCTTTCTCAGGGCATCACAAACATGGGTTCGTCAAGATGCTTTAACGTCTTTGCAAGGGTGCAAATGTAGTGTATTTACAGTGCATCCAGAAAGTATGCACAGTGCTTCACTTTTTCCACATTTTGTTATGTCACAGGGTTAAAAAAAATGACTGAGACATCACATATACATAAGTATTCACAGCCTTTGCCACAAAGCTCAAACTTGAGCTCAGGTTCATCCTGTTTCCACTGACCTTCCTTGAGATGTTCCTACAGCTTCACTAGAGTCCGCCTGTGGTAAATTCAGCTGATTGGACCTGATTGGACCTGATTTGGGAAGACACACCTGTCTATAAAAGGTTCAACAGGTGATCAAACCAGTCAGGTGATCAAACCAATTTTCTCTAGACCTCAGCGACAGGATTGTCTCCAGGCACAAATCTGGATCCAGGGTCCAGAAACATTTCTGCTGCTTTGAAGGTCCCAATGAACACAGTGGACTACAGAACCACCTGGATTCTTCCATCTAAACTGAGCGATCAGGGGAGGAGGGCCTTAGTCAGGGAGGGGACCAAGAACCCAATGGTCACTCTGTCAGAGCGATCTTCTGTTGAGAGAGGCACACCTTCCAGAAGGACAACCATCTCTGCAGCAATCCACCAATCAGGCCTGTATGGTAGAGGGTCCAGACTGAAGCCTCTCCTAAGTAAAAGGCTCATGGCAGCTCGCCTGGAGTTTGACAAAAGGCCCCTGAAGGACTCTCAGACCAGGAGAAAGAAAACTCTCTGCTCTGATGGGACAAAGATTGAACTCTTTGGTGTGAATGCCAGGTGTCATGTTTGGAGGAAACCAGGCATCGCTCATCACCTGGACAATCCCATCCCTACAGTGAAGCATGGTGGTGGTAACATCATGCTGTGGGGATGTTTTTCAGCAGCAGGAAGTGGGAGACCAGTCAGGATTGAGGGAAAGATGAATGCAGCAAAGTAAAGAGACATCTTGGATAGAAACCTGCTCCAGAGCGCTTTAGACCTCAGACTGGAGCCACGGTTCATCTCTAAGCAGGACAACGACCTGAAGACCACAGCAAAGATATCAAAGCAGGGGCTTCAGGATGACTCTGTGAAGGTCCTTGAGGGGCCCAGCCAGAGCCCAGACTTGAATCTGAACCAACATCTCTGGAGAGATCTGAAAATGTCTGTGCACCGACGCTCCTCATCCAACCTGATGGAGCTTGAGAGGTGCTGCAAAGAGGAACAAACCAAACTGTCCAAAGAGAGGTGAGCCAAGGTTGAGGCATCATATTCAGAAAGACTTGAGGCTGTAACTGCTGCCAAAGATGCATCAACAAAGGACTGAGGAAAGGCTGTGAATACTTTTGGATATTTGATGTCTTAGTCTTTTTTTATTTTTGATGAATTTAAAAAAAATTCAAAATAAATAAATGTGTGTGTGTGTGTGTGTGTGTGTGTGTGTGTGTGTGTGTGTGTGTGTGTGTGTGTGTGTGTGTTATCTTGCCCTCAGGACAGGCAGTTTGCTTTGGATGAAGACAGCATTATGAGCGGCAGAGGACGATGTCCGTATGACCCCAACAGCCCCTGCACTTCAACGCTCTCCAGTAAGAGGCTTCTCACACCATAACCCATAACTTATCACCTCACCAGCATTAAGCACAATTTTGAGCCTTGAATGTTGAAACGCTTAGATTCCAGCTGATAGGTTCATACCATGATTCACACATTGAGGAGATCTGATCACTGTTTTTCTGACCTGTAATGAAACAACACTGCCATCTGGTGGTCAGAACAGTTAAAGAGGGTTGCACTTTAGTGACACTTCCATCAGGGCTGATGGCATTTGTTGTGTGTTTGTATTTGTGTTTGTGTGTCTGCACGCATTAGGAGGGGAGCTGTATGTTGCCTTATACACTGACTACTGGGAGAACGATGGCGCCCTTTGTCGACTGAACAACCAGACCTACACTCGCACTGAAAGAGACGACAGGCAGCAGTTGAATGGTTGGTTTAAAACGTGGAAAATAACTGCATGTTGCTTAAAATGCAGTGTAATTAAACACTGTATAAATTTGTCTGTTAAGTTTGTTTTTTAAAAGTGTATCTGGACATTTTAGCCTTTTAGAAAATAGATTAGATGATATTTATGAAATGTTTTGATACCTAATGTAAGTGTCGTCCCAGGCCAGCGGTTGTATGATTGGTGGTGGATTTAGATCAGATATTGTATGTACATAATTCTTCCACATGATGGCAACACTACTGCTCTCACCAGGAGGTCATCTTTATACTGTGTCTTTCTCTCTACAAAAATGATATTTTTCTCGGACCTGGTTAAAAAACTCTTTATGTAAAACCAACACAGCCTCACTGTTTCCCTTCAAAGCCTTTTGTTCAAAGCCTCTCTTTTCTTACAGAACCTAAATTTGTGGGCTCAGCGGTTATTCCTGACAACGATGACAGAGATGATGATAAAGTTTACTTCTTCTTCACTGAGCGAGAGACTGATGCCGAGGGAGCGAACAAGGCTGTGTATTCCCGTGTTGGCAGAGTCTGCGCGGTAAGAAAGTTAATGCTGAATAAATATTTGCGGACATGAGTCAGTGAGAGAGCTGCTCTCACTCTCTATATCTGCCTTCATCTCACAGAACGACCAGGGAGGACAGAGGATGCTGGTGAATAGATGGAGCTCCTTCCTGAAAACTCGTCTTATCTGCTCTGTGGCTGGGCCAAATGGAATTGATACACACTTTGATGAGCTCGGTACGACTACAGGGCTGTTTTCATCCTGACATGTGAAAACCTGAGTGGTTACTTAGCTAGACAAAAATCAGTTTACCTCATTAAAGATTTTGATACAGGTAGACTAAGTATGACCAGGCTTGTAATACTGGAAAACTGATGGTGACTGTGTGTTGAATTAATTACAAAGATCAAAAGAAACTCATACGTACATACATATGTAGATAAATATATAAATATATACATTTACACATATATGAATATATACAGAATATAAGTACAATATAAATACATACATACATACATACATACATACATGCATACATACATACATACATACATAC
The DNA here is from genome assembly GCA_030710495.1 of Labroides dimidiatus. Lineage (NCBI taxonomy): Eukaryota > Metazoa > Chordata > Actinopteri > Labriformes > Labridae > Labroides > Labroides dimidiatus. Next base: position 29,480,297 of record CM061147.1, on the reverse strand, counting down.
ATACACACATACATACATACATACACACATATAAACATATAAACATATATAAATAAATGCTTACATAAATACATACATACATACAAACATACATACGTACATGTACAGACATAAAAACATACATACATACATACACACATACATACATACATACATACATACATACATACATACATACATACATACATAAATACATACATACATAAATACATACATACATACATAAATGTATGCATACATACATACATATACAGCCATACATATATACACAAATACCTATACTTATATACATTTATACATACATGTGTATATACATATGAACATACATAAATGCATACATACATACACATACATACATACATACAAACATACATAGTACATACACACATACATACATACACACATGTACCTACATACATAGATTCATTTTTTTTTCTCAAACACGCAAACATGCTTTTTATACGGCCTACAATCGATGACTAATTTCTACATTTTGTGTTTTAGAGGATGTGTTCGTTTTGAACAACAAAGACAAGAAAAACCCAGAAATCTTTGGCCTCTTCAGCACAACAAGGTAAGAGGATGAGATCAGCATTTCAGTCACAAATTTATCATCCATCAAGTTGCTAACTGAAGCCATCTTTACAGTGCTGTGTTTAAAGGCTACGCAGTGTGTGTCTATCACATGGATGACATCAGAGCAGCCTTTAACGGGCCCTTCGCCTACCGAGAGAGACCTGAACATCACTGGACTCCTTACGAGGACAGAGTCCCTTACCCTCGACCTGGATCTGTAAGTCTGAGAATGAAGGCGTGTTTGTGGGATTTCATTAGCGGATGCACTAACATTGTGCATTCACAGCACTCTCCTGTAGTCCGTGTTCAGGGTGGGCGTCCTCTGAGAGGGACAGTGTTGAGAGCATGTCAGACAGTTCTGGTGAATGTCAGCACTGTTGTAGCTTCCTCAGCAGGTCAAACAGGGACAGTCCGAGCCACGCTGAAGCGTGTCAGCTTTTTTTCTCTCTGTGCTCCATAAAGTGCTGCTTCAATTAATGAACCTCTCCTGTCTCTGCTCTTTACTTTTCTCCCTCTCATCCTCTCTAACAGTGTGCCAGCAAAGTTAACGGAGGCGGCTTCTCCAGCTCGAAGGAGTTTCCCGATGAGGTTTTGCGATTTGTACGCGCTCATCCTGTGATGTATCGCCCAATCCTCCCTCAGCACCGCAGACCTGTCCTGCTGCAGACAGAACCCGGCAGGAGAAAGCTGACCCAGATCGCTGTTGACAGAGTCCAAGCTCAAGATGGACACTACCATGTCCTCTACATTGGCACAGGTACACACTGAAGAATCAGTACTGTTTATGTTACACCCCAAGAGCCATGCAAGACTTTTCAGTGTGACTTTAAAAATGAATTATGAAAGATTTGGACTATCAAACGCACTCCATACAACACTTTGATGGCATAAAGTTATAGTACAATGTAGAGAGAACATTTGTCGCTCTGAAACTGTCTGGCTCTGACACTTTTGCTCTGATCGTGAGAAAAAAAGTGTTTTTACATTTCCTGTAAAACCCATGATAATGTGTTTTTTTCATTTAGATGACTCCCTCGTGCTGAAAATTATCACCATTTATAACAAAGACACAGACACTATGGAGGAGGTGCTGCTGGAAGAGCTGCAAGTATTCAAGGTACTCTATATTTAACTTCAAGATGTGAAAGCAGAAAGGACTGAGCGAATCCTGTGTGCTGCTTACATCTCAGAGTCCACTGTTACAGCCCTCAGACAATCAGAGGGTCTGCGTTCAAGATGCTGATTGATAATATGCCGACCTCCCCCACCAGAGGGGCAAATCTTTGATTTTACGGGCAACCTGCTGAGAGGTCTCCAGAAAGATTGGAATCCATCAGTTCAGGCGGGATCAGACACGTTTGAAAACTAGTCTGCATGCAGCCGCTGCTGCTGTTTTAATCAAGCATTGATTAGGGATGGATAGGAGCATGACGGGAGGCCTGCAGGGACAAAAGGCTGTGTCAGCACTTTTTAATCATTCTTACAGCATATGATGAATTATTTTGTCCCTTTTTAATTAACAGTTTGACGTTTCTGATCTGCAGGTGCCTGTGCCCATAAAAGAGATCATAATATCACCTAAAAGGGTAAGAATCCTAGTAATGTTGATTTTATCATGTACACTGCAAAAATAAAAAAAAAACAACAACACTAAATCTAATGAGAAATCTTCTTAAAACTAATGAAATTATCTCCATTATGTCCATGCAGCAAGTCAATTTTACTTGACAAGTAATCTAGAAATAAATTGGCCTTAAAAGTTTTCTCAAGTGATTTTTAATTTAAAATACCGCAAAACAATATTCTTATAACAGGATACTAACTTAAGTATACTGAATACACTGCAAAAACTGAAATCTAAGCAAGACTTTTTCTTATTTTTAGTACAAAGTGTATTATTATTCTACAATTAACTGACATGTCCAGAAAAATGTGTAATTTCAAGACATTTTAAGGCAAACATTGGGGCTAAATTGCTTGTAACAAGTAAAAAAAAAAATGCAGATAGGATAAGAAAAATTTGCTTGTAAAAATTTTTGAAATTCAAACAATGTCCTAATACAAGAGATTTTTTTAAGTCTAAAAGTACTTTTTTTTTTTTTTTTTACCGAATACAATTCAAAAACACTTTCTTTGATATCTTTCTCTGGGTCCAACAAAAGTCTTATTATGATTTTAATTTCAGGGAATGAATGCTTCGGGACAAGAAAAATATCAGCAATTTAGGTTAAAAAAAAAACTCAATAAGAGAGAAGTACAATTTTAAGATTAAAGTGTTTTTGCCAAAAATATACTTAAAAAAAAATAAATTGCTGGCTGTAACTGAATCTTAAAACATGTTTTATTTTAAAAAGACTTTTGATGAGAGAATCATTTTTGTTTTGTCTTGTTCTATTTGTTATTTTTACTGAATTTTAAGATCCCCTGAATAACTGAGTAAAAAAATACGTTTTTATGCTCAATTTACGATTACAGCCCAAACTTGCAGATTAGAAACAAGATTATACATCTAATATATCTGGATATATAAAGAAAATAAATAATCAATTGGCACTTGTTGAATAATTTGCAGTGTAGTTCAGTGTCCAAGCCACACGATGATAACACTGCAACACTTCCCATTTCTTATAGGCATACTTTACACATACTGTTGTCTACTTGTTTATTATTATTATTATTATTATTATTATTATTATTATTATTATTATTAATAATAATAATAATAATAATAAATATATTGGCTGCAGGCAAACATTAGCCACTGGCAGCTCCCTCATTGGTCCTCCTGTAAACACAGTTCGCTAAATTTAATTTTGAATCTCTTGTTAGGTTTTAACGACTTTCTCTTTTTTTTAATTTATTTTGTATTGATGAATCTTAACCAGCGTTCATATTCATGGTTCTTTAGCAACAGCTGTACGTTGGATCAGAGGTGGGTGTGGCTCAGCTCAGACTGCATCAGTGTGACCTCTATGGCTCCGAATGTGCTGACTGCTGTCTGGCCAGAGACCCTTACTGTGCCTGGGACGGTCTCACCTGCTCAAGATACTATCCTGCTGGAGTCTACACTAAAAGGTAACATCACACACTCTCTGAGGCAGAAGCCATCTTTCTCCTTGAAGATGTGTGTGTGTGTGTGTTTTTGTGATGCCTGCTGTTCACACCTTTAGCAGAACCTCTGTTCCATTACGGCATCTCGCCCTAAAGGTCACCCCGCTCCGAGTCGGGTTTTTAAGTCATTATCAGCGGCCTTGAGAGACGTGACAGCCAGATGTTATGTAACATCTTTTAGTATTCATTGGATCACCTCTCTCCCTCTGTCTACTTTTCTTTTTCTCTCTGGTTCTGCCTCTTTGGTTCCTTTTTTTTTCCTTTTTGCACTTCCATCACATTCAAAATTACCCTCTCTCCCTCTCTACTCCCCTCGCTCCAATCTCAGCAGACGATTCAGGCGGCAAGATGTTCGCCATGGCAACGCCGTCCAGCTGTGCAACGGGCTGCAAATTGATGGTAAGTGTGTAACGACTGTGCGATGTGTGTTTTAGTAAGTGAGTTCGCAGAAACGCTTGTGTGTTGGTGCTGTAATTTAAAAAAAAAAAAAAAAAAAAGGGTTCAGTTCCTCGAAGCACTTGACTTAATGCGAAGACTTCACACTTCAACACTTCTGCTGAAAGTGTAGATGGGTGGCAGAACGAACCATGCAGTGTTTGTCAGAAAACCAAAGGTCATGGCAGGTCTTTGCCATCTGTCTTAAACCACAATTTATTTCTGTGTTGTGTGTGTGTGTGTGTGTGTGTGTAGATGAACAGTGGCACAGAGCTGAGGAGAGGTTTGTTTATGGCGTGGAGAGAAACAGCACTTTACTGGAGTGTGTCCCCCGATCACTGCAGGCCAAGGTGCTGTGGTTCTTACAGAGAGGGGACGAGAGACACGAGGTGGGTCTTCAGATAAAAACCTGTATCTAAATAAGACAAAGCAAGGGTCTCACTGATCACATGACCTGACTCTGGTTGATTTATTAAACACTGACAGAAAAAACAAAAGAGCACCGTTAACCTTCTGAGATAGGGAGCTGAACGAGAAACGTGAATTTAATGCTTGTTGAGCGACTGATCTTGTGATAGCTAAAGATTGTATCTTAATAATTGTAAAATACAAATTTAAATAATAATTACAAACACATAAATCAAATGACAGATAGTCCAAGCTGAGAAACAGTTTTTGCTCCTTAAAGAGGGGGTATCACGCTGTCCCATACTTTAAAGACAGATATAAAATAACAATGCTGGACATCCAAGCCCCACATATTAATACAGTGTCACCTTGACTTACGAGTTTTATTCGTTCCATGACGGAGCTGGTAATTCAAATCACTCATATGTCAAATCAATTTTCCCCATTGAAATGAATTGAAATGCTGTTAATCTGTCCCAGATCCTTAAAAAATACCGCAATTTGATCTGTTACATGTTTTGAAATAAGAAAAATGTACGTATTACTATTGTAATATTGGATTATTGTATAAAAACACAAAACAATAGAATGTACTGGAATAAACTGGTTTTATTAAGTCTAATGTTAAGATCATTATCTGACCACTAGGAGGACTCCGAAATGACACTAAAAGACGAACTCTTACAAAGGAATTCAGAGAACTCTTAAGCTGTAAGAAAGGGGTGGAGCTAGCCTCTTTGCCACGGATGATGTCATGTTTCAGGAACCACTTGACTTCCTATGCCTACAGTGATTGGCTGACAGGGAATGTGTCTTTGTGAGGACTTTCTACATAGAAATCACTCAGTTTAGAGAAAGGTGTCGCGTTGGCGTATTCAAATAAAGACCTTAACCCTTTATTGCCAAACGTATCATATTTGATACGTAGTTATCATTCCACTACTGGCAGCTGAAGCTGTATTTTGGTCCTTTTCGAAACGTCTGCTCTCAGTAAATTATCTGCAGACTTTTCAGGAAAGTCATTGATCATTTTCAAGAAGTTGCGTTAAGATTAACATCTAAATTGTTACTCATTATTTAATATGTATTTTGTATGTATATGTATGTATTATATAATAAGTATTTTTTGCATTAAATGAATGCATATTTACTACAAACATTACTAAAAGTTACCAAAACCGCCCAATTTATCAAATGTGATACAAAAAATATACATCATGACCAAAATGATATAGCAACATTTTTGTGGATTTTGTTAAAAGGGTCAATAAACATTTCGGTTCCAAAAATAAGAATTTTCTGACTTTTTTTTTTTTTTTTTTTTGATGGGTCAGGCTTTTGAGGCCTGACCCAAACCTGACTGTTTTTTGTGGTTGTGACATTATTAACCCTAAAAAAGTACAACACCCTCCCTTTAAAGATCTACACAGCCGTGCTGGAAGTAATGCAAGAAGTCACTGCTGCTGTTTTTAATCAAGGATAGATTAAGGAAGTTCAGGATCATGACAGGAGATCTGCACAGGCAACATGAGCATTGCAACTAGTCCTGACTCTCTAATAAACCATTTATTAAGAAAGTGGTCATGGTGTTTATACTTATTCTATTAATGCACATAGAAACACAAACAAAGCCGCTCCTTGATTGTATGATTTAACGACTGAAGTCTCAGACCTTTGGGGAATACATTCAGTGTGACTGAAACCTTAAACTGTTATAAACCGGGTTAAATAGGAGAGTCATCATGTTCAGTTCACTACTGTATAACTTTAAGTTTAGTGATTTATTCCTGACTTGATTTGTTTTGTGGGTTTCTTAATGAAATGTGTGATCTTCCGTCTGAATCATTTGACTTTTTTCCTTCCTGTAGGTTCAGGGCGATGAGCGGGTAATCATGACTTCCCACGGACTGCTGTTTCTAAGAGTCAGGAGCTCTGACGCCGGCGTCTACGTGTGCCAGACTGTCGAACACGGATATGTGCACACATTACTACGTATCACTCTGCACGTGCTCAAAGGAGAGAGGGTGGAGTCAGCGATCCACAGGGTGAACGACAGAGATGGCGACAAAGCTGCAGCTACGTGCCCCCACTCCTCCCTCGGCTCTCTACCCGGCCCCAGCATCAGCCCCAGGTCTTTGGTCCCTTCTTCAGTCCCAGGCCCCCACTCACGACTGTGGTACAAGGAGTTCCTCCAGCTGATTGGCTACGGGGATGCCCAGCGAGTGGAGGCGTACTGCGAGAGAGTGTGGTGCTCTGATAAAAAACGTAAAAAGACCAAAAGGAAGTATGCACCTCCTGCAGGGGAGAAGCGAGGGAAAGGGAGGGGGGAGGAGAACTCCCACCGAGCGCCTCGGCACACTTTGGACACCTGAGGAGGATAAGCTGACAGCATATCTCCTGCACACACACACACATACACACACATACATGTTTAAGGTCAGGTTCACTCAGTGTTTGCACCATGTACGAGGGTTTTTTCTTGCTTTTAAGACGAACAGTAACAGTAAAAGAACCCCGACAGGCCGTCTTTATATTGCATCTACAATAATCACGCTGTAGTGAGTGTATTACAAGTTGTGTATCCCCTTATGGTGTGGTGTAAACTGATTACATGGTGCAGACCCTGGGTAAGTACTTTGAATGTCAGCATCAGAGCAGAGCAGAGCAGAGGCCCTGGAAGGAGACGGACCATTGATTAAGGGCCACTGCCTCTGATCTGAAGAGACAAGATGCAACAAATCAGCGTCTGTGGACTGACCCGGCCTGACTCTGCTGTCAGTCAAAACACGCACAGAGACTGCTGCACAGCACCTCGGCTCCCGCTCTCATTCCTTGCCTCAACACAACAAAATCCCACCAGTATCCATTAGGAAACAAAAAAAACGAGTATATTGAAGAAAAGACCCGCTATGCTCTTTTGGTACTATGCTAACTTATTTCTCAGTCTTTACTCTGTAGCTGTTTAGATGTCGTAAACTGGAAATTGTAGTGCTGATTTTTTTGTACAGTGGAAAAAAAATGCATCAAGCTTTACGATACAGCGTATTTGAATACAACGAGGAGATGTAGGCTTACGAAATGCAAAGTTTATTGTTGAAGTGCCACTATAATGGATATTTGAGGCATGTTTCAGTGATAATAATGCTGAATGGAAATAAATACTATTTAAGCACTTGTACAAACAGTTAGAGTAGATGAAAAAGTGATTTTATAAGTGGATATTACTGTCATTGTATGTGTGGTTTACAGATGCACTCGTGATGATTAGGGTTGCACAATATTGGGAATTTTCAAAGTTGGAAACTTTCCATGGGAATTTTTCAGAAATGAACAGAAATGTATATAAACTGCATTTACACACACACATATATATATATATATATATATATATATATATATATATATATATATATATATATATATATATATATATATATATATATATATATATATAAACTGCATTTACATATATATATATATATATATATATATATATATGTATATATATATATGTAAACTGCATTTACACACACACAAACACACACACACATATATATATATATATATATATATATATATATATATATATATATATATATATATATATATATATATATATATATATATATATATATATATATTAAGTATTTTGGTTTGTTATGAGCAGACATGCATGCAAACATTTCTAATGCAATGTCTTTAAATGACATTATTGTTACGACCCTGAAGGTGTTTTGGGTAGGAGGACAGGAGGAACAAAAATTGAACCCAGGACAAAAGAGGAGTTGGAATTGAGAGTTAATGAACATAAAACAAGCTTCTATTGAAAAAGAAACCAGCACTAACATAACAGAAGCCGGGATCGACCGCCTATCTAAACAAAACAAAACAAAGGAAACTCCAAAAACAAGTGCTGACCCACTCTGACCCACAGTTTCTCTGTTGACAACCCACTTGCAGTCGAGGACCCACCAGCAACTGCTCTTATACTCGTCCTCCTGACTGCCAAGCAGCTACAGGTGAGTCCAATCACCTGGAGCTGCAGTGGAGGCCACAACACAGTGCACACACTACAAAACCTAAACAGCTGGGACCGTAACAATTATTGACCAAAAAAAAAAAAAAAAAAACCTCTTCGAGGACCCAGGCGCACGACTTGTAGAAGCGACAAAAATGTTTTCATTGAATCAAAAGTGACAAAAAAGAAAAAAAAAAAAACATCCCAGAAGCTCCAGTTAACAGGATACAAACGAAAACCTCAGCATGTGCAGGAAAACTCTAGTCTGAAGATAAAAATTTACGAGAGAACCTGGCTCAAACTAACTTGGAAAACACATCAGAGCAGGAAGCCAAAGTTTCTGAAACAAGAGGAGAGACATTACTACAAAATAAAAACCCAGGACGACCGAAGGCCAGACTGAACTAAAAAACTGTGAGCTTAACGTATATGAAGAGACGCAACAACTGCAAAGGAATTTCCCCTGAATGAGTCGTACTGTCAACTCTAAGAGTTTCTTTAACAGAACAATAAAAACCATGAAAGGGTTTGGGGTTTTTTTTTACCAACTTTTTATTTTACTTTTTCCAACAACAGGAGAGAATACAAATACAAATGAGTATGTATACAAGGAAAGTGCAATGCAAAATACAACAAACACATACCCTTACAACAACTTATACAAAAATAACAAATAAGATAAAACACAAGTAAATTAATTAAATAAATAACAGTAATAATAATAATAATAATAAAAAAAACCATAACTGGATCCATACTTGCAATGACCTGTTATATCTGAAACCCACAGAGGTCAATAAGTAGTGACTGCCAAACTTTAGTAACAGAGTCTTTGGCTCCATGAACTCTGGATATTGATATCTCCAAATAAACAATGTCCATATATGACAGAATCCAAGCTCGAAAAGAAAGAGAGTGTGGAGGTTTCCAGCGTGTGGCGACTAGTTTTTTCCCAGCAGTAAGTCCAGCTAGTAATGCTCTTCTTTGGTCCAGGGTCAGACCCAGCTTTGGTAAATCATTCAAAATAAATATAGCAGGCCAACAAGGCAACCTAATCTAAAAACCATGAAAGGTTAAAAAAAAAGACAATAAAAGAAGATTCAGGTGTTTACAATCACCTAAACATATGCTACTTTTCTGAGGTGCTGTGTCTCCTCAGCACCTCAAAAAAGTCATCTTCAATGTCACAATCAAATTGTAAAAAAAAAAAAAAAATGGAATCTTTTTTCTTTTTTTTGGAAAATTCAACTAAGTTTGTGGCAACGAAACCCTGAAAATTTCCAATCTTCTTGAGCTAAAATTCCCATGGAAATCTCTGAAAGCTTTCCTGAAATTGACCAGAAATTTTCCACCACTTGCAACCCGACTTGTGATCTAACAGTACCGGCAGTGTTGTGCGTGTTATATATTTTATTTATCTATAATTAAGGATGGTCGTTGAGGTTGTGCTTGTTAAGTTAAATCTTTCCCCTCGATTTTCCCCTCCCTGCTGCGTCATTCTCTACTCTCCTCTGTTTCTCCCACTTTGTTTCCCTTCCCTTTTTGTTCCTCTGTGACAATGTCACAGATGGGCTTTCGTAATTGCCACTACAAGCTGCACATTTCCTTCTGGTGGAAAGAGAATTACATGTTAGGTTGGCTATCCGAGCATGTCATTGGCAAAACAAGCGATGAATATTCAGCTGAGTTCTGAGATGTTGGACTCGACGGTGCTGCAGAGGGATGCCCGTCTGAGCGATAGCTTCTTTTCCATACCGTGCCTTATTTTCATAAAGTTTTGCAAATGTTTGCTTTGACCGTGCTGTCTTTTAATTTACAATGAAAAACAAACAAAAAACCCAATTCCTCTAAGTCTGTCACTCCTCCTTGAATATCCTTCAGCCAAGCCTGAGACTGAGTGTTGTGTCTGCTATACCCTTTATAAATAACTGCCATTAAAAGAGATGGGCCATCTTTCGCTGGTGTCACCTCTGTGGTTTAGCGATCAATAACACTCTCACACACACACACACACACACATTGAGACTCAGCCAATGAAGCAGACGGACGGAGGTGAAGCCTTTATATTAACTTTTAAGCAGAAATAAACCTCCACAAAGTGCCGTGTTTGCGTGTTACGAAATATTTTGCTGTATTATGAAAGCGAAACTTGCTTTCCTTTCTCCTGATCCTGTTGAAAACACCACCTTCCTTGTGAAATTCAAAACACCCGTAATTCGACCATCAAGGCCTGGTTATGATTTCTTTCCACACACACACAGATGCCCGCCGGGACTCCGCTCGCATTCGAATTCTGTCTGGGTTTACCTGAGTCGGCGGGGTGCTGAAGGCATCCGAGAATTCAATTCATGCTGCTGATTTATTCCACGTTGGCTACCATAGCAACAGGCTCTGAACCAGTTCAGCTCCTCTCCTCATCAAAGCTCTCCCGTCTCTCTCCGTCACATCTTAACACTGTTACTGTGGCCCCTGAGCCCCTCTGGCCGCTGGTTCCTGTTGCTCCTCATGCATCACTCTTTCATATAGCCCTCTTAGTTAAGCTTAAAACGGCCCTCCTCTCCTCTGAGACCCAAGCTGGCATTTTGCTGGATGGAACTTCTAACCTCACGTACAGACGCCAGCTAATCAGCTTGGGGGAAGTGCTGCAAAAATAGAGCTTCAATCTGGAGCTGCACGTGTTTTTCCCACCACGTTCATTCATGTCAGGCTTCAAGAGGGCCAAAATAATGAATTGCTGTAAATCCATTCATTGATCCACAAAGGGAGCAAAAGGTCAAAGGCCACTTTAATAAACAGGCTGCTGCACGTTTTCTGTCTCTGTGTGACGATGACAGCGTTCATCCTTTTTTTCCACCCTCGAACATCCCTCTCTGCTTTTCATGCCGTCTTTGCTGTCCCCACACGGCGCTGGTTCCATCAGAAGCCAATGCCCCAGAACGCTTTATTACAGGAGAAAATGTCAGACGAGGAGGGAAGGAGGGGCTGCGAGGCAGTGGAAAACGAACATTTAAGCACGAGCAGTGAACAATCCTTCCCAGATGTGAGCGGTCCTGTATGATAACGTTCAACATGGAATGTACGATCCCATGTTTAACGTGACAATCTACTAAAAAGTGGGGATGTGCAACGAGACTGTTTGGAGCGCCATCTCCTGGGTATTGTACTGCAGCACTTTTGCAGTTTTCCTTTGATTATTTCACTTCATAAACTCCGACCTGTAAGATCAAGATAATGTTGTTTTAAAATACACAAAGATCCTCATTACAACACTCTGCTTTTAACATTTTCACAATATTTCACGATATTCTCTCCAATGATCCGTCTCATAAGTCCTTGGCTCAGACATTGAAGGGCAACCCCGATTAACAGTATAATGGTGCCAAAGCCACAGACAATAAAAGAGCAGACAGAAAAATAAATGAAGCTCATGGAAGTGAAATCATCAGCAGAAGCTGTAGGTTGGCTGCAGGGGCGTGCGCAGAAGAGTGGCCAAGGGTGGCATGGCCCATGTTGCTGAACATATCAAATTTGATACATGAGTTTCAAAGACTTCTGTCTCATCAACATGATAGTTCCCTTAAAAACCTGTGCAAACAAACAAACAACATTTGTTCGTTTTTTTTTTTATCTTATTTGTGTCCGTATCTGGGTCAAAGTTCATGATAAATCCCTGGTTTTTCCCTATCATTGCTAACCAGGGATGTGTCCAGACAATTTAACATTTAATTACATTTTTTGTCCCTTGTCTCTACTTTGATGACCAACACTGAAGTGTCTTATTTTTCATGTGTCATGTTTTTTCATTCGTTCATTCATTCATCTTTCATACTGCTAATTCTGTTCGGGGTCGCGGGTGGCTGGAGCCTTTAGATACCATCGGCATTAAGAGAAACGCCCACAAAAAGTCATATCCGGTTCAAACTGAGGGGGAAAGCAAACCGCTTTCCACACTGCTGAGGAGCTGTTGTGTGCCCTTTTGTACCACAAATGGAAGACTCAAAACCAAGTTCCAAAAGGCAAAAGGGTATTTTATGATACAGGCAACGTTCGGTACACAGGCGTGGTCGTCAGACAAGCAGGGTTTGGTACACAGGTGAGCAATCCAGTAAAGGCTAAGGTATCTGGCAAACAAAAAGGCTCAAACAAGAAACAAGGCAAGAAACAAGGCAATACAAAAGGTAATGACACAGCTGAGAGCTGCCATAGACTGTACAATTAATGGACGTAGCGTCCGTCTGTTTCTGAAACGGATTTTTGAAGCAAAACAGCCGGTGTGGCCATATTGGAAATGAGGCGGGCTTTGAGTCTCCACAGTAACAGCCATAGGGCGCCCAGTAGTCATGTGAGCTGAGCTGTGCCCCCGATTGGACAAACTGGTGATCTTAATATTGTCTAAACTGCCGAGTTAGACAAAAATTCACCCCTCGTGCAGTGCATGCCAACGTGAAATTAGCGACTCAGATGGGAGACATTTTTTGTACCTGTCATGTTCTCGTTTTTTGTTATCTTTTCCTCCCTTGTCTTTTCTTTTCCTTCTCTCTCCCACTTCCCAGGTTAAGGGGCAGTAGGCGTGGCTGGTTCTCCTGCTCTCTGTGGCTGCAGATGAGACACACCTGTCTTCGATCCACCTCATCCCTCCCTCCATAAAACTCTGTTCAAGACTCCAACACTCTGCCAGATAATTCCGTCCTGTTTGGTAGTGCTATCTACTCATGGTTTTTTGGATTAGTATCGCAGCAGAGTTTTTTGTTTCAATCGGTGCTTTTTTCCAACCAAGCCCTCTCTCTTTGTTTTTTGCAGGGTGTTTTTTCCTGCGGCCACGCCAGCCTATCTGTTCTCTGCCTGTTGGTCAGCCGGTGGCTGTTTTCAGTTTTTGTCTTTGACCTTTTTTGTCCAACGGCCTATTAAAGAGAACTCTGGACTGTTTCTTTGGTGTTCTAGTCTCCTTCTTTAGTGGTCCAACTTGCTCAGACCCGTAACAGTACAAGGCTGTAAATGTGCTCATTTTGGCTGTGAAAATGTCTTTTTTTTGGCTTGGTGTGTTTGTGACTTCCGGTACTTCCTGTACTTTCGGAGCCAGCCTCAAGTGGACACTCAACGAACTGCAGATTTTAGCACTTCCGCATTGTCTCATATTTTCAGACCGGAGGTTGCTGCTTGGGTGTGACAGACGGGGGAGCAGGGCAGACAGGAACAAACTGAATGTGCAAAAATAACGGAAACTTTACAGAGATGACAGGATTAAATTTCATAAAAAAACTTTTTTTTTATCCTAACAAGTTGTAGGTTTCTTTAAAAAAAAAAAAAAACAACAACCGTTATTTTTATCTGCTGTATATTCTTGGCAGGAACTGTAAAGGGCGACAAGTGAAGGTTAAACATCAAACACAATCCTCTCAGCGCATGGAAAAGTGATCTGATAAGCAAAAAGGGGAAAGTAGTATCAGCAGTGGCACAGGCAGCAGCTTGCCCTGCATATCAGCCAAAGACAAAAGAGACTCCGGCTTGGCATCAAGGTGTGTGTTTGTCACTGTAAAATAAACATGATGAGTACATACACAGGGTGAGATAAGAGTGCAAAATGTGCAAAATAAATAAACGGGAGCTGAAATAATGCAGACATCAACCCTCTGTGTACACAGCGATGCGCCAACATGTGCGACGTGTTATCTCACTGAAACAGCTGTCACTGAGGGGCAGGATTATTCTATAGCAGGCGCTATGTTTCATAACAAGCACAAAGGGAAGTTAAACTGACCCATGCCAGTTGTGGTTTTATGCAGGTGTCTCTTTGTGCATTTATTTGTACCCATAATCTCTTAATCCAAAAAAAATAATCCACAATTTATCCCGCATACGGCCTCTAAAGGGACATGAAAACCACACAAATGTGTAAAAATGATTCACGGCGCTGCACGCGTGTGTCTCCCTTTATGGTGCCTGTGAGTTTGCACGTATGAAAGATTCTCAGATACCTCACAACACACAACAAGCTCGGACAGGAAAGATGAGGGAATGAGAGAGATAGGAGGCGTAGATCATCTGGGCTCCCCCCCCCCCCTACCTGCTGATAAGCCAAGGGAAAGCCAAGAGGAGAGAGCGAGTCAGTGAGAGATGATGTGTGCAGAGAGCGAGGCTGTGAAAGGGAAACCAAGTGGAGAAGGAAAAAAAAAAAGAGAGAATAAAGGATGTTCTCCTCTGCTCTCCTCACCTTAAGGCTTTACTTCTCCTGGGACTAACACGTCTTTGGAATTCAGAATCATGTTGCTGCTTCATCTGGCAGCCTGAGCTGTAAGTTTGCCAAGAGAAGTGGGACAGGTATGTGATGCAAGTGAGAGGCACAGACGCCCAAAACACAGAGAAGGCGAACAAGTCAGACAGGTATGAATAAGAAATGTGTTTAGGGAAGTGAATAAAAAAAAAAAAGAAGTTGTTTTTATTTCCAGAAAAGCAACTTTTCTGCATGTTAAACCCATCTGTGCATCTCTGTTCGGGTGCGATCCCTCGAGTTTGCACGTATGTGAGAACACTGTGTTCACGTCCGTTTCTGGGAATCCGTGTGACGCAGAGAGTGTTGTGTCAATCTGGGTGTAATCACTACATTTGTGTCCTCGTAGGGGTTGATCTCTCCCTCTAATCTGCCTCTTTATCCCTGCATCTTCATCATTACATCATCCCGACCTTTGCACCCCCCCCCCTGGCCGGCAGTCCCAACAGCTGGTCGAGGCTGTAAAACAAGAAACAGTCATGGCAAACACGTGCAGAGGGGCAACAAAACATACCGAGTCCACATGCTGGGCGCAACAGGAGGAGCAGAAACCAGGACGTATGATGAGCTAACAAAAGCAGGGTTTCTCCTTCAGACCAATGATAAGAAATCTGAATGCTTGGAGTCAAGCGGTGCAGGGTATTAAAGCAAGAATTCCTCCAATGAATTATCGCAGATCCCTGAAGATTTCTGCAGCAGCAAAAACTGCTTGTATTGAATATTGAAAGCCTTTTACTTGATCTGCAAACAGCGTTTTCCTGTTTAACTGCTGAGCCTCTCTAATAATCTCATCAATATTTCAACATTTGATGTGCTTCCTCGGCACCAATCAGCCCTAACTTTAAGATCACCTGCCTTGTAATTTGTTATCTCCATCACTCGTTGGGTCCAGCCCTGTGATCCTCCACATCCAACAGATGCTCCACCAGACTGAGATCTGGAGAATGTAGAGATTCCTCCAGGCCACTGTCTGTCACTTACCCATGATGCACTCCTGATGCTAAAGTGCTCATTATACACACTTTCAGTGATGGGCAGCATGTATGGAGCAGTGCGAGTGCCAAAATACTAAAATAAATCTATGAAAGAATAAAAAAATAAAAGTGGAAATATAAAGAAGAATAAATAAAATAATGTTGCTGTATAAAGCAATTTAAATAAAAAAATAAATCCTTAAAAGAAAGGGCGAAGAAAAATAAAAATATAGAGACAAATAAAAAAATAATAAGAAAAATGCTTATAAATAAGAGAAAGCACATTTTTCTGAGCATATTTCCTTTGCTTTTAAAGTGACAAACAAATAAATAAACAGAGAAAGAATATAAGCAGTTAAAGCAACAACAATGTACATCTTAAAATGAAAATAAAAGCACTTAAAATAATTCTATTTATTTGTCTTTATATTTATACTTTTATTATCAGTTTTTTTAATGGATTTTTTTAATTAAAATTGCTTTATATAGCCACATTATTTCTTTTTTTAAATTTGATTTATTCATTATTCATCTTTATATTTGCACTTTTATTTTCTTATTCTTTTATAGATTTATTTTTGTAATTTGACACTCTCACTGATCCATAAGCATGGGAACTCTGACCAGTCTGCAAATGCACAGCCCTGTGCTCAACCAAATAGAATAGAATAGAATAGAATAGAATAGAATAGAATAGAATAGAATCTTTATTAATAATTATTATGGGAAATCCGGATCATGACAGCAAACAAAGTGTATTGTGCAAAAATTCCAAAAATATGTAAATAGTATAATATAAGAATGACAATTAGAAAAAAAAGTCCAACAGAGATGTCAGCTTGACCATAATTCTCCAGTCAGCCTCCAGTCAGGGTCCAGAGGGTCCAGGACTGATCTGGCCTTCTTCACCAGTCTTTTTGTCTCGCTCTCCTGTATCCTGCCCACTCCCAGCATGAAAAATCGTTCCAATGTGTTGTCTGTGTCCATTGTTAGCTTTGTTAGCCATGTCTCTGTGAATAGCATGATGCTAATCTGCCAGCATTCCTTCTGGTGCTGGGTTAGCACTGCTAGCTCATCCATCTTACTGGAGATAGATCTTGCATTCCCTATAACAACGGATGGAAGGACAAGTCAGTGTCGTCTCTTCTTGGCCTGCACCACAGTCCCAGCATGTTGTCTTGACCTCCTTCTCCGCAGCTCAAGGGGAATTTGAGCCGGTTAGCATCGACGTGCTAAGAGCTGCTAACAGCTGAAGTCTCAATGCAGCTGAAGTAAACAATGCAATCATGGCTACACAAATCCCCAGACAAACAGGAACAAAAAAAAGGTAGAAACACCTCTGCAAAACGCAACCAGTTTGGTGTTGATGGCCAACAAATGAGCCATAAAAAGTAATGTCAGGCTCCAAATACGAAGAGAACTAAAAAGATTTTTAAAAAAAGGAGAAAAGAACAACAAATAGAGAGAGCTGCTGCAACAAGCTGCCACTTGAGCAACTTTTTGTTTTTGTGTTGAGTTTCAAATGTGATGTATGCTGTGACTTCTTCCTTTTAATTTGATTAATTTACCTTTTATTTAACCAGGCAAGTCGAATGTATGAACGTTATTATTATTTACAAAGGTGCAAAATCTCCTGAAGGCATCAGCTTTTTGAACAATTCGAGCTTCAGTAGCTCGTCTGTTGGATCTGACCACCCTGACCAGCCTTCAGTCCCCACGCACATCAGTGAGCCTTAGCGGCCCACATGACCCTGTCATGTTTGTCACTGTTCCCACTTCTGTTCAGACTGATTTTGTTTGTTTTGGAGCCGCTCTGACTCAGAGAGTCATCTAGCCATCACGACTTGGCCCTCTTCAAAGTCACCACTTATTCTCGCCTATTTTTCAAAACATATTTGGGGGCCGCTGTGTGCACTTACTGCCAGTGGCGTGTACAGAATTTTTTAAGGGCAGAGGCATGTCACATTAATGCCCACAACTTCACATTGCACTTTTGTACATTTTTTTGTTTTGTTTTTAATTCATTTTTATTTCTTTCATTTTTCTTATATATTTTATCTTAACTTTTTTATTCTATTTTATATATTGTGTAGCTTCTAATTCTGTGTTGTTAAAGTTGTTGCTTATCTCATGTTATTTCCCTGTTAATTGTTGTATGTGTAAATTTACTCGGCAATTAAACCTGATTCTGAAAGCAAAAGCTCATACAGTGCTGTCTCGCCACTGAAGAGGGTGTGTGTGTTTTGGGGTGTACTTTAGCGTGCGTTTTTGCCTCACAAGAGGGCAGTTCATCCTTTTTTAACCAACTAAGGGTGCAGTTTAATAGGGGGGGGGGGGGGGGGGGGCATTTTTGGGGAGCATTTTGGCTCCCAAGAGGGCGCTTCACTCCGTTTTTCAAGAACTGGTCCCAAAGGGTGGTGCACCCACTGACACCCATCCATCATTCTGACAAAATAATCAGTACTGTTCACTTCATTTATCAGTTTACTGTCTACTTAAAAAAATATAACAATCACTCTTGAAAAGAAACAGACAAATAAAGTCTTGAAAAAGAAAAAAAAACAAATACTTGGCGAAATAAATAAGAAAATTTGAATAGTAAGTCATCATAAAATACAACTGCATGAAACGAGTCCACTGCGAAACAAGAGATTGAATCATCGGCTGTGCTCTGATTTAATCTCTATCCCTTTCAGCAGAAAATAGCTTCGTCTTCGGAAATCCAAAATAAACCGAAGCTTCCGTGACCATACATGTATATCCTCCCCTCTGTGGTGGAGAGATGACATATGAGGTGCACAAAGAATGAGTCAGCATTTTACCAAACGCTGACTCACTACTCTGACTCAAAGCTGCCTCAAGACACAGTTTCTAACAGATGTGAGGTAGAAGTGCGACTCCAAGCACTTCTTTCCAGCACAGGGTGTCAGGATTTATTTGAGTGATGTAATTAAAAGCATTAAGCAGATTGATCACCCTTTGGGTGACACTTTTCACAGGATTCTTCAAAAGCATCTTGTAAGACACTCGCGTACTTACAAGTGATTAAATAAGATTTGTTTCAAATGAAATAGATCATCGTTAAGCTCGTAGCTTCTCCTAAACTCCTCTCACTAAACTGGTTACACAGGCATACATGAATGCGCACCTCTGATGGGCTCTCTTACAAAGCAGGTCTACAGGGTGTCCATAAAGTCTCTTTACAATTTAAAAAACACATCACGAAGGAAATTGAGGAGATATCTTAATAAGATTTATTCTCTGTACTCAGTAGTTCTCAAAGTTTTTAATCACATTGCATTCGTGTATTTCAGGCATCCTGTTGAAGAGATCAACCGTCACGTCCGTCAGTTCGTGCACAACACAAGACATTCATGGAGACGGACAGTTGAAAAAAAAACACTTCATCTTCTCCTGATTTCTTTAACAGTTTCCACCTGTTTGTCTGTTCATTTGCTTTTGTAATATAGACTTTTTTTTTTTTTAATTGTAAAGAAACTTTATGAACACCCTGTATTTACGGCTGCAGTCTGAGCTGCACCAGGATTTTACTCATAATATGAAACAAGTCAGTCTTTAAACTGATTCCCTCTGCTCTGACAAAGGTATATTGTGCATTTTTATGTGCATTACAAAAACATTTGCCATAATATGAAGACTCTAAATATTTTTTTTCTTTTATCATGATTTTTGTTGTGACATACTATATAAATCACGACTAAACATCTAAAAAATAAGTATTTCTTGTGCTCTCTCAACATTTGCAGACTCTTTGATTTTGATAGATACATGAATATATTTTCTTTTTAAATCATAAAGTATGCGTCAGAGACGGACCGCAGCGCCGTACGGCGTAGTGCGCAGCGCTGATTGACAGCGGCGCTAGAGCTGATTGTGTGAATTAGGGGTTAGCCTAGCTAGCTGCTGCTTTAACTGGTGTGGATCTGCGTTGTGTTTTCTTTTTATCCTTTGATGAAAGACGACCAACACAGGATCTGGCTCTATCTTTGTTTATTCTGTTAAACATAAAGAATGAGCCTCAGAGTTTTTAACAATCAGGCAGCCTGTCTCTGTTCCTGCACAGATGAAAACACATTGCAGCTAGCTTAAAACAGTGCATACAAGTCAGCACAAAGCACGTGCATATAGCTAACCCAAGTAACGAAAATAAAATAACATTTTTGACGTGACATAAAACCTAAATAAAAATAAAATCTTCTCAGTAAACATTAAACGCATCATACAGGAAAAAGGCACACTTAAAATAAATAAAAAGAAGTAAAAAGGGATAGAACCAAACAACGAGCACCCACCTCTCCCCAGAGATGAAAATAGAAAAAGGGGAGAGGGCAGGGGGCAACCCAAATATGAAGGAACAAGCCACCAACGAAGAAGAAAATGAACAGAAGACGAGGCTGCACAAAAAAAAGAAATACTTAAAATAAAATTAACTAAAAGAGGCTCTACAACAGATAGACTCAGGTGTGATTTTTGTAATTATAACAACATTAAAAAAATATTTTTAACCCTGTTACACTGCCATCACTGCTGAGCTAGCTCTGGAGCTCATGAGGATGTCAGTGCTAGCAACGCAACTGAGAGCACCGACCAACATCCCACCGGCTGTCAGTTTTTGCTAGAGTAAAGCTTAAAATGTAAAAATTGAAAAAAACAAATAAATATGAAACTCCACTTCAGGCACTTCCTCTACAGTTTTATTACAGTTTTATGACCGAGCTGTTAATAGTGAGTTTCAATTGAAGGATTTCCTTGTTGCTATTTTTATTATATTTTTATATTCATGTTACAGGTACATACAGGAGAGATGTCTCATTTGCTATGAGCATTCATTTGCAGACGAGTTATTTCAGAAAATATTTGTGACTAATATAACATAATACACTAACATAAATACATTTGTGAATCTTTCTGTGTGCATTTTTGAATTTTGAGACTGATCTGACTCCATAGATTCACTCTAATCCGTTTAAAGATTGCGTCGGATGAGCCAAATAAATGCAGACTTTACAATATCTGTGAACATTTGATTCGTGTCATTAGCTACTTACAGATTTCTTATTACCGTAACCAGATAAACATTTATGTAGCTGCAAGCTCTGGAAACGTGTGTCATGTAATAATCAGTTTTCAGCAAGCCAAAGGCACGAGGTGGGCAGTCCAACATTTTCAGGGTTGCTTTTTGTGAAGACAATGACTTAAATCTCCTTATGATGGCTTGCTTCTACGGTATGTACAACATAAAGATGGTTTTGTAGACATTTCATTTGATTAAGGGGTAGTTTAATAACCAATCCAATTACAAAACATGAAACCTGAAAAATTTGACCACCACTGCAGTTTCAGTCAGTGCCTCACATGTCTGAAGGCTGCCTGTAAACAGATTCATTAGGTCACAGCATAAACATGGCGGTATATATAATTAAGGCCCCATAGAGAGGTTAATTGAATGCATGTGCATTGATTCTTTCAGCTGCACTTTGTGAATCAATCATGCACACTGTGGTGGAATATTATACAAACAGATGCAAAATACTCTGAAAGCACACGAGCAGGAACCTGAACACCTGAGAATGGCTGTTTTCAC